>OY856386.1:17656136-18161136 GCA_963693495.1 Malacosoma neustria
TTTATAAAGAAGTGTTTATAATCAACGATTAAAGTTTAAATTGGTGATTTAACACTTCTCTACAAACCAAAAATTTTTCACCCAAAAAGTGCTCAACGCGCCTAAAGAAGTTTTCACTTCCAAAAAACTCAACTGAGTATTTGAAAAAAAAAATATTTTTATGTATTTTAAAACTTTATTATTAATAATATTGATATTTAATGCAAAAAACTTAAAAAAATTCAATTAATTATAAACAATTAAAAATTGATGATATTTAAATAAAAATCACGTGACTATAACCGCGCCATGATTGGTCACCATAGTTGTGACGTCATAATGTTATAGCTATCAATAACAGTACAGCGTTAAAGGCTATTACACGTGACTAGACAATAATATTGAAAATTTATTGCTAAAATACGAATTATTAGTTCCGATTAGCTATGTGTCATAAAGGATTTATTAAGGCAAAGTCTGATAATATTCCTGATGTTGATATATTTAAGATAACCAATTTTTTTAAAAATGACGTTCGGTCTTCGTACTGGATTCAAAAATTAATTTTTATTTTGAAATAACTTGAATTATTGCGAAAAAAAATAAAATTAAAATAGCTTTGTTATAAAACTTATTTAGGATCTTTTCATTTAAACCAAAAAAAAATTTTTTCAAATACCCAACTATATTTCATTGTAATAAAGTCGGAATTCGAATAGATATGTATAAGTAATGCAATGCAATCATTTAAAATTTATATTATAAAATAAACCTTAAGTCATTATTAATAAAGTTGATATTACTGGAGCAAAACTCCGTCTTACGAATTCTTACGATCAGGACACATGACCTGACGCGAGTTTATCATTTTTCACCCATCACAAAAAGTGCACAACGCCGCTAAATAAGTTTTCACTTCAAAAATACTGTAATATGTTTCTTATGATACAATATTGCAAAAAGTGTCCATGCGTAATGCATACTATATTGTGACAAATAGATAAATAAATCATTAACATCTTTACAATAAAAAATCTAAATTCGATTGTATATTTTTCTAGAATAGTCTCCATTAAACTGATTCAGTTCTATAAAATGGACGCAAAGCAGCGTCAAGACGTAGATCCCCTTCGACAATAGAGTTAAATTTCATCGGCGCATCCGCCGTCAGCAACATGGCAGCCACAATGATTATCTCTGAATGAATACCAGTTACGTCCAGATAGCACCGAGGTCGACCGCTAGGACAGGCGCGCGACACAATCACCTCACATCCAATATTATGACAAACGTAAAATTCAAACAACCGACCATAAAGGGAGATTTTAGGAATAAGAAATAAAATTAAGAAGTGTAAGATAGAAAAGAGGCTGCTAAAATTTTTAATAATAAAAATATACAAATAGTAATAAACAATTATGTAATACAGATTGGAATAAAAATGAAATCAATGTAAAATAAGTTAAACACGGAGCTTCAAAGTATGAAGAAAATTAAAAAACAGATAGCGACTATTGGGAAAAAATCAAAGTCGAAATAATTGTATCCGAAAAAGACTGAACAGTAGCTAAAGATTCTGGCCACACTTAAACAGTAGTATCTTATTAAATAAAACAAATGAAGTTTCTGCAGAATAACGTTAAAAAACTTGAAGTACTACAAATAATCGCAGGTGATCTCATAATGCATTTAGTATTGCGATCTATAGCTTCCTATCAGCTATAAGCGTGTTTGTGATTCTAGATGAGATTTTAAATGCGATATGATTAATGTCGCAAGTATTGTAATTGTCTGTCTGATTATCCCAGGATCATTTCTGAACTTTCATCCTGAAGCCCCCTGAGATCATGGCATGAATCTCAGTTTTAGTATTATTTGCTATATATAATTAGAATTATTTGCTTACTTAGGAGTGTATCCATAATTGAAAACACATGTTTATTATTTTTACGATGTATGATTTTTTTATTGTTGTAAGACAGCAGATAGGCTGACGGCCCGCTTAGAATTTAGCAGTTACAGTTACAGTTTAGCATAGCCTATGAGTATTTGCAACGCCAGTGTAATCGCGAACACGCTGCTGTACCATAAAGGTACAGGAACTTGGGTCACTAATGCCGGAACACAACACAAGGTTATTATGGCGGTATATTTAAGACCAAAGGTGATCGCCATCCAAACGGGGTTGAGGCTCTACTACTAGCTAGGGTGGGTTGTTTTGTCGCCTTGATGATGATGATATGTCGTTAGAATTTAAATGTTACTTGAATGAAAATGATCTTACGACCCCTCCATACCGACAATCAAAATGCGTTACCGAACGTTATGACCTCGTTAAACAATAATGAAAGTTCAATTAACAACATCATTGTAAATATTTTGGCTATGGATTGTAATTATTTTATTTTCTCGAACTGTCGATGGAATTAATTATAGTCTAGCACTAATGAAAGGCCTTCTAAGTTTCTAGCATAATATATTCTTTGTGTTCCATATTCAGCGCCAATGTGTATTCAAGACATCCTAATATACGTTTACATACTCAAGTATATTATAACATTTTTATTGCAAATTTACAATCATTTATGTAATTATACTTCCATCGATCTTTCGCAAAACCTCGCTTTTATTTATTATAAAACAATGGATACTGCGGAGTAACAACCCATTGTCTTCTCCACCACATGCGACACGGTTAATGGAATTAAAATTGGGTTGACAAAGTGGTAACGCTGTGCTGGTGGCATGAGTATGAATGATTTATCTCGATTGCTTTAATGTGTCTCGCAGATGAGACTTGATTATTTAATTCCTCCGTATTAGGAAGATTCAGCCAGCATAATGCAATTTTAAATGGCAGTGGTTATGATTGATCATGTCTAAAGACCTAGGCGATGGATAAAACTAGTCTTGGCAGACGTGGTACCTCAGCTCGATAAATCACTGATCGCAAGGTTTCCGGTTGGGGATGGACAAGTACAAAGAACGAGATCTGTGACGCTACGTTCACCATTGGATAGGTGGTTGACTATAAAAAAGAATTTTGAATAATGTTTGAATAATTTTTTCTGTGCTGGGGGGTTGAAAGAATGCTAACCTTTGCGGCCGGGGTCGGCCTGTCATAAAAGGTGATCAACATCCCATCTTAGTTACGTGGTAGAGCTTCAAGCCCGTTCGCATGGTGACCACCTTTGGTCTTAGTATGCCGCCTTAATAACCTTGTGTGGTGTTCCGGCATTAGTGACTAGTTCCTGTATCCTTATGGGACAGCAGCGTGTTAGCGATGCCACTGGCGTTGCAAACACCCATAAATTCTAAATTCTAAGCGGGCCGTCAGCCTGTCTGCTATCCTACAACAACAATAAAATACTTCTCGAATTTGGTAGAAATTAGGATTTCATTTGTGCTAAACTTACAATCGATCCGACTCGAAGAATGAAAAATAGATATTTATTCATATATATTTGTAGTTGGTCAAGTAATGCAATAAATAATAACATTTCTGATTTGTACAATACAATAAGTGATAGGAATATGAACAGAATTTTGAAAAATTTAAACTAATATCTATATAAATAAATGATAAAGGTCTGCAGTTGTGCGCGCCTAACGGCAGTATTACTGGAAAGATTTCAATTAAGTTTTATTTCTTAGACATTTGGCCCTTATTAAAAAAAAGTACTGCGATATTTTCATTTAATATAAAGTTATTAAAGTTTTAAGAATGAAATTAAGATATGTTTTCTTGCCGCGGAGAAGTTAGGCAAGCGGTCTAGCGCTTGCGTATGAAAACTTCTCATATTTTTTCAATTTACCTTTTCTCTTATTCGACCAGCGAAGCGGGCGGGAGCGTCTAGTGTGGTATAAAAAGGTTTGTTATGTTAGCAAAGAGATGGACACACATTATATAGGAGTCGTAAATAAGATCAGGTATCGATGAAACTATTTTACATGGGCACTAAAATCGTTATGGCGTAGAATTTAATGTAAACGAGGTTATAAATGACCAGATAAAAGTATATCGTCATGGTGAAAAATACGACGTCCATTGCCGTAAAATTGAGTCAATGACCCCGGGACACCAATGTTTGATTGCTTGGCAAATTTAACATCAGTTAAGTGTTCGTGGGAACGAGTAACTTTATTAATTGGTCTTTAAATACTTACTGTTTTATGTATAATATACAACCAGCTGGATGACCGAGCTTTGCTCGGTATTTTTATTTTTTTTATAAATTGTGTTTTTTTGAAATTAACAATTGATTTTCTTAGTCTAACCTCAAAGCAAACACTCATTGACTTCGTGTTACTTAACAATGCCATCTGCTGGAATAGCTTTAGTGTTGTTGTGTCGTTAAAGCAATTTAAAAAAATAGTTTTATTATTCGCCGATAGATGTCAGGAAGAGTCACCTTTTTGTTATTTTTCTTCCAATAAAAAAAGCGAATAAAATGACATTTTCTAGAAATGATTCCTAGCTAGATCGATTTATCGCCCCCGAAACCCCCCGTATACTAAATTTCATGAAAATTGTTGGAGCCGATTCCGAGATTCCAATTATATATGTATATATGTAATTATATATATACAAGAATTGCTCGTTTAAAGATATAAGATAATATTCATTACTTAAAATATTAATTTATTAAATTAACCCAACCTTCATTTTATTAACAAACTAGTTGACCCGGCAAACGTTGTTCTGCCTTATGGATTTAAAAAAAGTAGCCTATATCCTTCTCCAAGGTCCAATCTATGACTATACCGAAATTCAACAAAATTGGTTCAGCGGTTTAGGCGTGAACTCACTTTTGCATTTATAATATTAGTTAGGATTTAGACGACCGCCATGGCCTATCGGCTAGCGCACTTCGGTACGCTTGCGAATGTCACGGGTTCGATTCCCGTCCAGTGTGTGGGTGTTTATGTATAATATGTATTTATTTACAAAAAAATATATATCAGTTGTCTAGTACCCAGAACACATTCTGCTACTTTGGGACTAGATGACGCTGTTTGAATTGTGCCAGTATATATATTTATTTATATGTATTTATTTACAAAAGAAAAATATTTAATTAGTATATCAGTTGTCTAGTACCCAGAACACATTCTGCTACTTTGGGACTAGATGACGCTGTTTGAATTGTGCCAGTATATATATTTATTTCTTCTTTTAGGAACTAACTTGAATTTAGTTAGGTAGTGGGACTCTAAGCCCGTCTGAATGACAACCATGCCTCATCTCTTTAAACTTCCATAATAACCTTGTGATGTGTCTTCGCATAACGTGATCTAGGTTCAAGTTCCTCTTGTAGGCCGGCAGCGCGTGGTGGTTGGCGTTGGTGGGCCGTTTGCATACCTGCTGATCTCAGCTATTAAAAAATTTACATCTCTTACAGGGTTATTGCTAAATAATTAGCCACCTTTCAAGATTATATTCACGATACAATAATATTTATTATTTTATTTAAAAAGCAATATTGGTTAATCGTTTAATGCGTAGAAGCAAGAAATCTAAAAATTAACTATGTTAGATTAGTGATTAGAATCACAAAACCAGACTCGTGGAAAACAACAGTAAAATGTACAGCATGCTATATTTTCAATATAAATAATATGGATCTCCCCAATACTAAAATGTTACGTGCTGACTGTGTGAAAATGAAAGACAAACGTGTCGAAATTGTTGAAATAGCTATTATTGGTCACGTGCACGACTGGGGTGATAAAAACGGCTGCTAACCAGATTGAGTCGAAACAGTCCAACGCTTCATTATTAAAATTTAATATACACTCATCAAAAAAATCGAAACAGCCCTGTTGTTTTTGAATGAGTTGATTTTTTTTACATTTTACAGGTTAAAACCAAAGATATAAATAATGCCAGTTAATGGTGGATGTTATAAGGTATCTATTTAGCTACTGCGTTTTGTTCAACAGGAATGTGTTTTTACCCCTTAAGAAGTAATTGTTAAATGTTAGAAACAAAGGAGTAAAACAGAAAAATGTTAATTATTTTTTATTCAGTTTCTCGTACTTACTCCCTGGGCTGTTATCACTGCTTCCATGCGGTTCCTTATGGAAAGGATAAGCGTCACAATCTTGTGTTGCAGGATGTTATCCCACCGTTGTATAGAAAGAAAGAAAAAAAAACAAGATTTTATTGGTAATCAAGAATGACGAATACACAAAAATTATCATAAAACACAAGCAAGTATAAGTATGTATTAACAAATAGAGTACAATCATCATCGTAGCGTTGAATCCCGGTTGCAACCCAAATTCTCGCTTCGGCGCCCGGAGTCCGCTTTCCGACTTTTTCTTCTCCACTTCGCACGATCTTCGGCTTCTCTGGTGGTCAGTCCATTGGCACGCATGTAAACCCTTACGACGTTAAGCCAGCACTTCTTGGGTTTACCCCTGCTGCCGGGGCCCGGCGAAGGCGGCATGGCCAGACATTTGTTCCCCACATAAGTAGCCGATTGCCGTGGCCATACCAGCGAAGGCGACACTCCTGCAATTTATCTACAATGTCACAGACATGAAGGCTGCCGCGAATACGAGATTTCCTAACGCGGTCTTTCCGCGTTACTCCACACATCCATCGCAGCATATTCATCTCCGTGACTCGCAGTGCCTGCTTGTGTCTCTCCTGCACCGGCCACGCTTCACATCCGTATAAAAGGATAGGCCTAATGATGGTCTTATAGACCTGTCCCTTCAATTTAACCGGTATTTTAGGATCACAGATGACACCAGTCACCTCACGCTATTTGGCCCACCACATCTTTCGGTAGACATATTTAGTGCTTATTTATATTTCACTATAATATGAAGGTTGGCCGTCAATTATGCGGTGAATTTAATTTGTGCCTTACACTTAACAGAAGTACGAGATAACACTTAATGAGCTAGAATTCAGTTATATCCGTTTTAACACTAAAATATTGCAAGTATATTACTTATTTAAAAAGAATAATTGTTTCAAACACATATATGGATCAGAATATTGTAAACTACCCTCTGCGATTCCTAGCTGTTTTAAGCTGGCCAAGCGTCTCTGGAGTCGGATCTCTCGCCCTGACTCGTCTCTTCAACTCATCTCATAGCTGTTCTATGGTATTCATATCCGGGCTTCTTGCCGGCCAGCCCATAACTGCAATACCGACTTCGCTCAGGTTTTCATTTACAATGCCTGCGCACGAGCCCTGGCATTGTTTTGCATAAAAATAAAGTCTATTCCAATAAAATGTGTGTAGGGTACTACATTAGGCTCCAGACACTCTTCGATGTAACGTGACCCATTTAATGACGGTAACCGAGATCTAGAAACAAACGCAAGTTCGGTTTTTTATCGGCGCTTATGCCTCCCCAAACCATCCATGAACCGCCACCGTAACTGACTCTTTCTTCAATACAGCACTGCAAAACGCTCTCTCTCTCTCTTCGATAAACCTTCTTTCTTCCGTCATTACCATACAGCATAATCTTGCTCTCGTCAGAAAAGAGAAGTTTGCTCCATTGAAGGTATGACTAATTTAAGTGCTCAAGTGCAAAGTTGGGGCGCGCTTTTCAGTGGTCTACCGTCAATTTTGGGCCCTTAGCTGATTTATGAGATTTCATGCCACGCTCCGCCAATTTTCTTCTTATGGTAGAATCGCATATAGTCAATCCTCGAACCTCACGTAGCCGCTGCTGCAGTTGAATAGAGTTAATGTTGCTGGTCATCTTGCTCAAACGTGACTTGATGTCTACTAGATCCTGGACGGCGAGTTAACATACCAGTCTCCCAATAATGCTGATACACTCTATTGACAGCAGAGAGGCTTAGATGCAATCGTGCAACCACAACACGCTGACTTTGCCCTGCATCCAACAACGCCACGTCTTGGGCGGCTTCTGTGGGCGAGGTATCCATATTTTTAGGAAAATATCTCTTTGGTAAGATGTCACAGAGATTAGTTAACAATCACGCCTAGCTCAGCTCATTTAAAAAAACCATAATGTATACAAAAAAAATGTGATTAAGTGCAAAAATTTCGACGGAATACACATTGAAAACAATCTCTACATTCATTTATTGGATGAAAATTCGAAAATTCAAATTTGGAATTCTGGTTTTTAAGTATTTCATTGTATATATAGACTAAACTGCCAGCTATTGGCGTATTTTTTTAATGATATCAATCCTCTTTTTCATTTAAATGCCGCCTGAATAGTGCTTGCAGTAGTTTTTCGATTTTTTTGATGAGAAGTATATAATACAATAATTAGTGGAATTAGTGGTTTCACAATATAGATTTCGGTTTCCATTTCGTATATGTTGTCTAGTACACATAACACAGCGCTCTGTTGCCTACTTTCAGATCAGATGGTGCTGGTTTAACAACTATATTTATTGTTGTTTCATTGTAGTGTATATTACTAGTTCGAAGCGAGTGATAAATCTTGCCATCAAAGTATTTTGAAAGACACAATTCGCAGATATACGATTCTATACAATTCCAACGAGCACCATTTGCCATTTGTCGCCCGTGATGGGATAAGCTATAAACAGAGCGGGCAACATCTGAATTGAGACATTGGCCAATTTATTTTACTACCGTTGGCGGACTTCGCCATTTTTCACGTCTACGCTCAATTATTAACGAGCTGCTATTACTGCAATTGTGATTTTGTTCACTTTAACCTAATGTTAAAGTTATTATCGCTTTAGTATTACATCCTTGAATTTTCCTTGTGGGTTGGGATTCTTATATAAAACTAGCCGCTCCCGCCTGCTTCGCTGGTCGAATAACAGAAAAAAGTAAATCGAAAAAATATGAGAAGTTATCGTACGCATGCGCGCTACACCGCTTGCCCCACTTCTCTGTGGCAAGAAAATACACATCATTAAACACGTAATGCTTATAAAAATCGTTGTTTCTTAAAACTTTAATAACTTTATATTAAATAAAGATCATCATCATCATCATCTTAGCGATGAATCCCGGTTGCAGCCCAAACTCTCGCTTCGGCGCCCAGGGTCCGCTTTCCGACTTTTTCTTCTCCACTTCGCACGATCTTCAGCATCCCTGGTAGTGAGCCCATTGGCACGCATATCACCCTTTACGACGTCAAGCCAGCACTTTTTGGGTCTACCCCTCCTGCCGGGGCCCGGCGGAAGCGGCATGGCCAGACATTTGTTTCCCACGTAAGCATCCGGTTGCCGTAAAACGTGGCCGTACCATCGGAGCCGACACTCCTGCAATTTATCCGCAATGTTACGGACATGAACAGTCCGTTCCCCCGACAGTGGGGCCCGAGGCCAGCAATGGGACACTGGGCTGCTATTAGATATGTTTACATTGATATTTACATTTCGACAAACTAGACAAAAAGTAAGGTTTTATTGATAGACATATTGGTTGGTGTATATTTAAAAGAAATATTCAAAACATCATCCCAGCGGCAAATCTCGCTTGCAACCCAAACCTTCGCTTCAGTGCCCGGGGTCCGCTTTCTGTCTTTTTCTTCTCCACTTCGTACTGTGTTCAGCATCCAAAGAAGAAGAAAGAAATACTTTATTTGAAGAAATAGCGACACACTTACATTGTTTACATATTTATAAATAGTATTAGGAATTTGTACGCCGCATTTTCAGCAAACAAGGTTTGCACTCAGCTTGTTGCTGTGTCGAAGTTATATCCGACACAACGCTGATTGTAAGTGCAAACCTTTCCGTAATTCTGTATCAAAAACGATCCGAATATATTTATTAACTAAAATTATAACTTTATAATTAATAAAATGTAATAATATACATAAGTAAATAATAAATATTTCATAAACTTTATAATACTTAAAATACATAAAAACTACTAATACTTGTCTAATAAAGCTATTGTCACATCCCTGGTAGTCAGTCCATTAGCACGTATTTATATCACTTTTATCACGACATCAAGCCAACACTGGGTTCACTCTTCCTGCCGGGGCCCGGCGGAGGCGGCATGGCCAGACATTTGTTTCCCACTTAAGTATCCGGTTGCCGTAAAACGTGAGTGTAGTCACGAATTCGACACACCTGTAATATCACGGATATGAAGGATGCCCCGAATATGGGAGTTCCTAACGCGGTCCTTTCGCGTCACTCCACACATCCACTGCTGCATAATTCATCACCTTGACACGCAGTTCCAGCTTGTGTCGCTCCAGCTAAAATAAATGTAATATTAAAGTTTTTTTTAATGCTGTAGGACAGCAGACAGGCTGACGACCTGCTTAGAATTTAGCAGGTACCGTCGCCTATGGGTGTTTGCAACGCAAGTGGCATCGCGAACACGCTGCTGTCCCATAAGGGTACAGGAACTTGGGTCACTAATGCCGGAACACAACACAAGGTTATTATGGCGGCATACTTAAGACCGAAGGTGGTCGCCGTCCAGAATGGCTTGAGGCCCTACCACGTAGCTAGGGTGGGTTGTTTTGTCGCCTTTTACGGCAGGCCGACCCCGGCCGCAGTTGTCAGTATTCTTACTCCGCCCCGGCACGGATATCTATTTTATAGATATTTACGATCTAACGACACATACAAGTCTAAAATCCCTCATTCGATCCGTAACGTTTTTACGTGTATTTTATTGTAGCTTCTTTGAAGGGTTGAAATGGATTCTCAAAATGTCAGATCCGCTAATCAATTGCCTTGGAAAAGCGTGGCGGGGATACTCTCTGTTCCCTGTATGAGGCCCAAACCCAGCATCGGCAACTTATGAATTGTTATTTTTATGTACATGAAGACCCAGACTGGAGACGGGAATTGAACCCGCGACTCCCGCAGGCGTCGTCTATTTTATTAACAATGACTAAACTCATGACAGTATATTTATCCCTTTCAGTGATACTTTGCAAATTATGTCGTTTAAATTCCGTTTCAATTTGATGATGGTTAGAGTCATGAGATTCGCCAATCAACCGAGACAATGCGACGTTGATTGCTCTAGATTTGAGAAGTCGTCAGTAACTTACTAATTTTATTAAATTGATCCACTATTTAGTTCTTCATTTTTTGTTATAATATAAACTTCTTTGCATAAAAAAACGAGCGATTTTGATTTTTCTACATTATGAATAATAATTTAGTTCCATATTCGAAACTTTTGTTTTTATAAATAATAACTCCTTTTTCAGTTTGTGACTTTTTACTTATTTTTCGCGGGCTTGCGATTATTTTTAGTACAATAATTTATGTTTTTCGCATAATCTCGCCTTATTGTGATTTAAAACTAATATTTGTGTCTATTGTAATGGCAGAAAAAGCAATAAGAGCTAGGAAAATAAAAGAGCTGCTAGAAGAGGAGTGTAGCCAATGTTACCTCTCACAGGGGTTAAACGTGAGTCGTTCAACCGTCTAAAGAACTCGGACTCAATACCAAGAGACAGGTTCCGTCCAGAGAAAGCAAGGTTCTTTTTTTTTATTGCTCTAGGACAGCAGACAGGCTAACGGCCCGCTTAGAATTTAGCAGTTACCGTCACCTATGGGTGTTTGCAACGCCAGTGGCATCGCGAACACTCTGCTGTCGCATAAGGGTACAGGAACTTGGGTCACTAATGCCGGAACACAACACAAGGTTATTATGGCGGCATACTTAAGACCAAAGGTGGTCGCCATCCAGACGGGCTTGGGGCCCTACCACGTAGCTAGGGTGGGTGGTTTTGTCGCCTTTTACGACAGGCCGACCCCGGCCGCAGAGGTTAGTATTCTTTCTCCGCCTCTGCACGGATAAAAACAGCACCGTTCTGGGAGAAAACGTTACACACAACCAGGAGACGACCGCTTTTTAGTGACTCAGGCGCTGGGCAACTGCAAATGCAGTTACATAAACCTCAAAAGAAACCTTGGAGAGGTACGAGGAGAACAAGTTAGGTATGGACTGTGAGGAGGAGGCTTTTATCGGCTGTTATACGCAGTCGACAACTAACGTAGGCCCCCAAATTACTCCGTGAGGCCCGGATTGATCGATTGAGCTGCACTAGAAATTGCCTATCTTGGACACTAGGTAACTGGAGTAGCGTACTCTTCTCCAATGAAGTTCGAATTGATCTGCATGATGAAGACTGACGTCGGCGAGTGTTACGAAGACCAGGGGAATGCTATGCTAACGTGTGTTTTGAAGAAATGGTCCCTTTATGGTGGAGGGGCTCAAAACAAAGGATTATGTTTTGGGCGGGTGTAACTTCTAGCTATCGTACCTAGATAAAATTCATTGAAAATGGCTCACTGAATGCACAAAGGTACATAACAGAAATCCTTTGTCAACATGCATAACCCGCACTGACAGTAATTCGTGAAGATGCCATGTACATGGACGATAATGCTCGGGCCCACCGTTCTGGCATATACAAGAGGTCGGTATTCGTCGTTTGGATTGACCAGCATGGAACCCCGACCTCAACCCCATTGAGCACATCTGGAACCTCCTGAAAAGGCGAGTACGATATGTTCAACTATCTTAACTAAACATGAGGGAGCCTAAATGTGTGATCTCGGCTGTGTGTAACACATAACCATCAAAAGCCTGATGGAAATCATACCAAAATAATTACGTGCCGTAATCGCTGCAAAGGGAGGTCATACTCGTTATTAATTTAATTATACCCATAAAAATGTTTATTTTAACACGGCTGCCTGTTTACATTGACTAAAACACCGATTTCAGGATTTAAGTGTTAAAAACTTAAAAACTATATTCTCATCGATAATAAGAAATTTCTAGTCATCTAAGCTAATGACATACTAAAAACATACTATCCATAGAAAAGCCAATGAGGGTAAGCCGTTTTTTTGCAAAGCAGTGTAAAAACTTTGAAATAGTTATCTTTTTGTTGTTTATGCTACATACTTTTTAAATGGAATAATAAAAGCCCTTAACGTCCCAGTCCATTCAAATCAGCCATTTTAACTAGTAGTGAAGCTAATGGGGACTTTTCAAAATTCATTAATAATGATGTTCCGAACATTCATACCCATTTTTAGCTCTAAATAAGCGAGAAAAACTGAAAAAGACTAGAATGGTCTCCGATTGTTATACCACTGAGCTACCAAGTTCCGTATGGGAATATATAATCTTATCATACTTCATACTTAATCCATACTAATATTATAAATGCGAAAGTAACTCTGTCTGTCTGTCTGTCTGTCTGTTCCTCTTTCACGCCTAAACGGCTGAACGGATTTTGATGAAATTTGGTATGGTGATAGATGATAACCTAGAAATGGTCATAGTCTATAAATAATCACGCCATCGTTCTTAGGGGGTAGGCAGTAGGCAGATAACTAAATTGAGTTAGTGATTTTTTGTGCTTATCCGGTATCTATGAGAATCGGCCAACATCTATTTTTCATCCCCCTAAATGTTAGGGGTGACCCACCCCCAAAAATTTTTTTTAAATTTTTTGACATTTTATTATTTATATGGCAGAACAACGTTTGCCGGGTCAGCTAGTAATATTATAAATGTGAAAGTAAGTTTGTTTGTTACGCTTTCACGCGAAAACTACTTAACCGATCGTCATGAAACTTTGTACTCGTATAATCATAGGTATTAGAAGTAACATGAGATACTTTTTATTAAAAAAATATATAATTTTCTCATTTTTAAATATAAATCGCCCAGCGGAGCGGGCATGATCGGCTAGTTATAGATAATTCTTTATTGTCCACCAAAAATATTTACAAAGTAAATTATTATTAAACTATATAAAATATCACTAAATGGAAAACACGTTTCTATACTACGTAGAGAGAAAATATACTTCACTGATGTGCCTCAATTCATTTCGAATGCAACTTTGTGCCATCTTATTTGAATTTTACGTCCACCATTACTCGATTTACTCGGTGCCTTTCTCCTAAATTCCAGTACTGTCCCGACGGAATCGTTAAAGCAGTTTACTGGTAAAATTGTTCGGATATTTTATAAGAAACTAGCTGTCCCGGCAAACGTCGTTCTGCCATATAGCCTATGTATGTCCTTCTCCAAGTTCCTTTCTATCTCTATATCGATATTCATCAAAATTGGTTCAGCAATTTAGGTGTTAAAACAGACAGAGTTACTTTCACATTTATAATATTAGTATCCTAAGTAATATCACAACTACAACACAACAATTATCACAGTTTACCATATTACATTACACGTCTGCACTCAAAGTGAGTAGCATAGGTAGTAGAGTTGTTTATTTATTTAAATTAATTAAAACGGCCGCAGTCAGTTACATTAATTAACAATAATTGATCAATTGATATAAATCAAGTCCGCGATTGTTTCACAATGTCTCACAGAACTGAATTAACAATGTCAGAAAGTTATTCCAATCATCCCCAAAAATGTCACAATCATGATTTTTATCCAGGAAAACATCAAGAGCAGTGTCAAGGTGCGTGGGATCGGAGACTGTGCCTGAGACAGTACGGCAAGACGGGACCGCGAACAACTGTTTCCTTGCTCGGGAATAGTTATTGGGGACGTATAGTCACACTAGCTCGTTGTAGAGATCCGAGGCATTTGTTTTCCCATTAATAACTTGCACATTTTACTGTTATCTGTCATATGACATAACTTCGGCCCGCTCTTTAGTTAAGCTGTCAATCCGTGGTCGTTTCTCTTCTTGGCCATAAGGTTATTAAAGAGACTCACTTTAATATATCTTCTTACAAACGACTACAGTCCTTCATGCAGATATATGTTTGTTATAAATAAATTTATCCTTTTAACAACATTAATTAAATATCATGCGATTGTGTTAACGTAGCTACACGTTATAAAATCAGGAAACAGCAGCGGTATGCATTCCCAAGGGCATACGCCGACTTTCAACGACTACGTTTACTAGAATTAAATGTCATCGTAGTATATTGACAGATTATTGATGAAAATATTTATCATTGATAGAATATCAACACAACTGGAGAATGTTTACGACAGTATTGCCATTTATTGTTTGAACCAAGCTAAACAAAGGGCTCTCGAAACTCAAACGGCAACGGCCCGCGTAAAGCTTATCACGTCCCTTCATTAATCATTTAGGTGGTTGCGAGCTGCTTTTTAAAGATTCAGCTGTGATTTACCGCGAACATAATGAAGGTTGTACAAATAATTAATAGGAGGCCGTAATAACCTTATATAGTTACTAGCTGACCCGGCAAACGTTATCCTGCCATATGAATTAAAAAATAATAGAACATAATTACGTTCACCCCTATTTCATACCCTACAAGTTCTATTTCTATACCGAAATTCATTAAAATTAATTCAGCGGTTTATGTGTGAAAAAGTAAGATACCGCCAAACAGAGTTATTTTCGCATTTATAATATTCGTATGGATACAGAAAGGGAAATATAACATCTTTTTATAGATATTATAAAACCTTTGCATCCAAAAGTCGATTGCTTTTATTCAATCATATTCTGATACTTGTTATATTCTTCGAAATCACAATTACGCTCCATACAATATCGCTATAATGTACCTACTCTACATTACGTTCATTGAGTAGCAATATAATCACCGTGTATAGGCATGCTAAAAGGCTCGATCCGCGCTAATGGAAGCCTTTGTCGCACTGTCACACAACACTACTTGTGTGTATCCATTTGTAATGTATATTGTATAAGGTTTGAGGTTTAAATAATGTAAACATCTTCACAAATCATGCTTCTATGTTTCCGGTTTTATCCTCAACTTACAGTTTTTTTACAGTACGAAATTTTTGCCTGTTACTTAAGTTGCATTGACATTTTCTTTTTTCATATCAGAAGTAGAATCTAAATTAGATGTGCTTGGTTATTTATTTGGTTTTGATAGGAGATTCGGGTTTCATCTCCTAAACCCAAAATTAAATTTTGGTTCCTTCTTTTGTTGTTCGTGAGATAACAAAGGGAACAATGCATTTATTAATTTTTACACGCTGTAAAGGACATATAGTGGTCATTTTTTGTTATTAGGCCTGTCCCTATATACAGATGGGAAGCGTGTCCGGTGCTGGAGTGACACAAGCAGGCACTGCGAGTCACGGAGATGAATATGCTGCGGTGGATGTGTAGAGTAACGCGGAAGGACCGCGTTAGGAACTCTCGCATTCTCGGCAGCCTTCATGTCCGTGACATTGCGGATAAATTGCAGGAGTGTCGCCTTCGCCGGGCCCCGGCAGGAGGGGTAGAACCAAAAAGTGCTGGCTTGACGTCGTAGGGGTTGATATTCGTGCCAATGAACTAACCACCAGAGATGCCGAAGATAGTGAGAAACGGAGAAGAAAAAGTCGGAAAGAGGACACCGGGCGCCGAAGCGAGAGTTTGGGTTGCAACCGGCCAACGCAAAGATAATGATGATGATGATGATGAAAGGACATATAGTGGTCCTGTTCTTAAGTTGGATTACATTCTATTTTCACACCTTTTACTTGTCTGTCTCCCATTTCTCTTACCTTCTTACATGTGGAAGGTAGACTATTATTGTCTTTTATATCCTTTTCGTGTTGTTTTATTTATCCCCATTTCTATTAGGGACACAGTAAGTGCGAATTGTGTGTGGAGTCATTCCAGGGCCGTATTTTGGTCATTTTCTTAGTAATGTTGCTAGCTGAAAAAATAACCTTATTGCAATAAAGCAAATAAACTAATTGCACATTTTGTAAAGTTAAGAACAAACATCAAGGGAATAATGTTACACCCTACTGCCTTAATTCAATGGAATTAAACCGTTCGTAACCAAGCCACTAACATATCAAAGTGTACAAGAAATGTAGAGTGCTCAAAGTTAACCTGAAGCACCCAAACTACTTGCAGAGTTCCGTTTTTGCGGCTTAAACTTAGTATGGTACACAGACCCGCAAGTTTCCTTGACCCCGAGTTCTTGTTCCCTGTAGAGCGATCGAATAATATTTAGAAGTTCAGATGCGGTCTCTAGAGTAATACGATATAATTAGTGAATTATCCTCAGTTATACTATCACGTAGATGATAAATATTTCTTCTTATAAGCCATTTATACCGCCACAAAACTTTCATTTTGGAGACTAAAGTCCCGAAGTATCCACAAATCGTGCAGGGACGGAGTTATATATAGTTTCTCTGTAAATAAGAGAAACGACAATTATTAAAGTCGATTATTCGTCTCACTTTAATGAAGTTGATAATATTGACGTCGATGTTTTTGGCCGCTAATGTAGCACGCGTACTGAGCCACTGATGATTTTTCTAGTTCTGTGTAATGTTTGGGAAAACTTTTAAACTAACTAAATTAATTTAACTCACAATGAAATGCACAAAATTATTCGAAAAACGCTCCCAAATATAAAAATACGCACAATATTGTCGGCGCGCGGCGGGGCGATACAATAAAAAGTTCTTAAATTTTAATTTTTAAATATTTTATTATCGACTCAAGCTGGCTATAATAAATATGCTCGTAATACAAAGGAAAGAGTTTTTATGCAAAGATGCAAAACTTTTTCGATACATTCATAATATTAAAACGTGGATTTTAAATTCACAATTTACATAAATTCTTACGTTTAACTGTCACGGCAATAAATGAAATTCATTGGAATGATAGTGGCGCTATCTATCAAAGATTGGTCGTGCCAGAAACCTTTGTGGGCTCATGCACAATACTTTGCTGAAGATCATGACATGATCAAATGCATAGTTTACTATTCTATAAAGGACATACAGACAAACATTCATTTTTATATATATAGAAGATTATAAAAGTAAATTATTTTCATTATCTTTAATGTCATGTTTGTCATAGAAGCGTGCGCAGAGAATCCTAAGCGCGTTAAATTTAAAGAGATGATATTCTCTTTACATATATATAAGTCGGCAAAGGCGACAAAACAACCTTACATAGGTGGTAGGGCCCCAAGCCCGCCTGTAAGTATGCCTCCATAATGACCTTGTGTCGTATCTCGGTATTAGTGACCCAGGTTCCAGTACTCCTATGGGGCGTCATAAACATCCACGATAACTGCTTATTATTAAATGGGCCGCCAGCCGGTCTACTATTCCTCAACAATAAAATTCCAATGCTTAAATCTTCATGGAGAATCAACTTAATGTCTAACACCCGTCGAGCTCATGAATCAGCAAACACCGTGGGTTCGGATATGACTCGTATGATTTTTTAATTGTTACGTTATGCATATTGAGGCACATAAATCACATCCGCAACATTAAGTAGATTAATGCTTCAAAATGTTAACCCTGTGAAATTGGGTCAAAGCAAAAACTATACGCGGCCTGTACTTGGCATTTTGTAAAGGACCTTTTTATAACGCGAGTAGGTAAATCTTTGCGTTCATGAACTGCCTGTCCTAAAACTGACTAGGACTGCCAGTCCTAAAACATCTGGAGAAAATTTTTAAGGTTTAAGCAAATCTTCTAAATCTAGATGAAATATATTGGTATTCAAGCGATAGATGTCGATTTTTTCTATAATGTTCCGCTTCATCTACCTAACTTCACGCTTCGAGGTTTTTGTTTTTATGATTATTGGGGAAATGGATTATTTATTTTTCTGTGCAAAAGGTACTTGTCTACATTCGTTTTCCAGGTAAATATTTTTTTATTCCAAAATTAGTCTACAATTACAATTAAAGGGGCCGTTGTTATGTAGATTATCTATAAGTTTTAGTTTATGTCAGCCTTTTTATTCCAGTTAATATTTGAAACTTTATATGATCAATACTGGCGGGAATTTCAGTGATACTTTTTTTATTGCTGCGAAACAGCATAGAGGCTGACTGTCCATTTAACAGTAAGCGACTACCGTCGTCTGTGCATTTTACGACTCCAGGACACCGCTAACACGCTGCCGTCCACGTAGGGGAACTATTACCTGGATCACTTATGCTAGAACACAACACAAGGTTATTATGACGGCATAATCAGAGGGGTGGTTGTCAGCCAGTGGGTTTGGAGCCTTACCACGTAGGTAGGGTTGTTTTATCGCATTTCATAGGCCGTCGCCGGCCGCAGGGGTACTTACTGTCTCCTGAAGAAGAATACTGATTCTTCCTCCGTTTTATTGCTGTAGGTTAGCAGACAGGCTGACGACCCGCTTAGAATTGAGCAGTTGCCGTCGCCTATAGATGTTTGCGATGCTAGGGGCACCGCTAACACGCTGCTGTCAAGGGAAACTATAACCTGAATCACTATGCCGGACACAATGCAAGATTGTTATGGCAGCATATTTATAGACCAAGGGTGGTTGCCATACAGACAGGCTCGGGGCCATACCACGTAGCTAGGGTTATTTTGTCGCCTTTTACGACAGGCCGACCCCGGCCGCAGAGGTCAGTATTCTTTCTCCGCCCCCGATAAAACAAGCAACATTTATTTCACGAGGCGTGTATGTGTTGTGTTTATTTTCATAAACATTTAGTGATAACATTTCTAAATTTTATATAAATATTGTACTATAAGATTGTTGCAGAATCAATTTTCTTATCCAAAAGCAATGTCCGCGCCAAAAGTAAAATTGTCTATGATTTCTTTGCTTTTACGTCCCCTCAAAGCTACGTGAAAGTCGCCCCATTTTAAGGGCTTAACTTATCTATCGACTTCCCAGCAGTGTCATCTGAAATTTAAATTGCAGCTATACACTTTTGTTGATTCAGCCTTAAAATTCCATTTACGATGAAGTATGTAAATAATGAAATGTGTACAATAAATTTTAAATTACCCTTGTACTACTTTAATATAGTAATTTTGAATTATCTGATTATTTATATTGACGACCTCCGTGGCGAAACAGTTAACGCACTTCGATACGTTTGCGAATCGTTTTTCACGGGTTCGATTTCCGTCTTGAGTATGGGTGTTTATGTATATGTATTTTTTTTACAAAAGAAAAATATTTGTGTACTATATCAGTTATCTAGTACCCATAAAATAGAAGAAAGAAGTGAACACATATTCCACAGTCTTTACTATATATTTTTTTAGTCTTTGAAATATTGGTTTATTAGGGCAAAAACAGAAGAGCAGCAGCATAGAATAAAACATGACCCGAGTTATGGTCTGGTTATGCTACAATAATTTTATATTACGATAAAATTAATTGAGAAATGTTCTCAAAGGGTTTATCGCCAATATTTATACCCGACTAAAACCAAATAGTATATATAACACGAAGTGTTGGAAAATGTTGATGAAAAATTGGCATTAGTCACGCACGCCTGCTACAAACCGCCATCCAACTCGATTGTCCTCTGTTTGGCATTGACGGATAATTTTGATCAATTTAATCGCAATTTAAAAGGAAACCATCATAAACAAAAACCCGTTCAAGAAAGTCTATATCCATTCTCCTTTTATCTTCAGTACTTGAATCGCTTGTTGTGTTTTATTAATTACTACAAAATATTACATTAAAACATAAAAGATTTAGATTAGAATAGAAGTAATAAGATACATCTCTTTCATCATTTCAGCCGGAAGACGCCCACTGCTGGACAAAGGCCTCCCCCAAAGATCTCCACGATGATCGGTCCTGCGCTGCCCTCATCCAACCTATCCCGGCGATCTTGACCAGATCATCGGTCCATCTTGTGGGGGGCCTACCAACACTGCGTCTTCCGGTACGCGGTCGCCATTCGAGGACTTTTCTGCCCCAACGGCCATCAGTCCTTCGAGCTATGTGCCCAGCCCACTGCCACTTCAGTTTTGCAATCATCCGGGCTATGTCGGTTACTTTGGTTCTCCTGCGAATCTCCTCATTTCTGATTCGATCTCGCAGGGAAACTCCGAGCATAGCCCTCTCCATTGCTCTCTGAGCGACCATGAGCTTTCTCATAAGGCCCATAGTTAGCGACCACGTCTGCGTTCCGTATGTCATCACTGGCAACACACATTGGTTAAAAACCTTCGTCTTGAGACACTGCGGTATTTGGGACGAAAAGATTTTACGGAGCTTCCCGAACGCTGCCCATCCGAGTTGGATTCGACGAGTGACCTCTTTCGCGAAATTGGACCTGCCTAACTGGATCGTTTGACCCAAGTAGACGTATTCGTCAACAATTTCGAAAGTACAGTTCCCAACTGTTACGGGGGTAGGTGCGACATGGACATTAGACATGATCTTCGTCTTGTCCATGTTCATTTTGAGACCTACTCCTTGGGAAGCTGTATTGAGGCCATCAAGCATATGGCTTAAGTAACATCTCTTTGGAATAAATTAATGTGATATTTTTCTATTTGTCAGTTTCTTGAGATTTCTAAATTGCTAATTTAACCCTTTTAGTGCTAAGCTAATTTTCACATATTTTGCATAAATTGCGAAAGGATTTTTGAAAAAAGTATCTTATTAAATATTTTCCTCAAATGTAGATGGATTTTCGTAATTCTTTCTGTTATGTGTAAGGGACATATTCTAAAGGGTTATTTATAAATGTTATTAACTTATATAAACGTTATAGATGCGTGCGCTACGACACGTCCGAGAGTCGATTTATCGACGGTTCGCGCTTTAAGGGTTAATATTTACAAACAACTTAAATGATTTTATAAAATTTATCCGTATTTCTGAATGAAAATTTCACATGAAAATGCATAGATGATTATGTGCGTGTTCATCGTTATTTAAAATACTTTCTGTATAAGTATTTCTACTAACACCTTCTAGATATAGGTAAAAATTTTCCCAGGTTCCAATTCCCCTCTACGCGAACGGCAGCGTGTTTGCATAGCCCCTGACATCGCAAACAACTATAGACGATGGTAACTGCTACCTACTGAGCCGTCAGCTATAAAAATAGATACAAGTAGATTTCTCCCGTAAGCTATTGCATCCTACTTAAAAGCAGATGAAGTACTGATTTAGGGTTGTTGGTGTGTCCTGATGAAGGTACTATACCACACTTATCCATGGAAAAACAATATTCTATATAATTTTATGTACTTATACCGTACAATATAACGCACGCCCTCCACTGTTGATTCACGCTACGTAAACGTCAGTAATGAAAACTCCCACAAAGCGGCCCCATCCGGCTAGGGGGACTAGCTGGATGGGGATGCGTACGTCAGATGCGTATCATTGACTAATGAATAAGTTTCAAAGTTATATAGCCTGGGTTGGGTTTTATTTGAGCTATTACTACACGAAATTTTGAAAAATTATTATTAGTCTTATTTTGATCGATCATTAAATATATTGAGATGATTTCAGATATTCAATGTGCCTTGTAGAATTTAAATGTAATAACAGAATGTAACCTTATGACTGATATCTATAATTTCTATAAGATACGCTAGTAGATGCGTAGATTAAGTAACTTCATTGGAATATTTGTTGTAACATAACTTGATTATTTGTCATGGTTTTTGCTCAGTTGAAATCTCAAATCATTCGAATACTTTCATGAAAATTTTAAACTAGATTAAATTTTGAATCAAAATGATTTGCGTAATTAATATTAAGATGTAACCGTTTTATTATAGTTAGTATATGGCGTTTGTGGTATTATTAATATTTTTATCGAATATATAAATTACTTAATGAACATACGAAACTCGTTTTCAGATTAATTTATTCAATCAACACATAGGATAAAATATTACATATACACGGGGGGGTCTACTGAGTAAATGTTATTCGGATAAAACAATTTCGAATTCCCAATTGATATGCAATGTTCCGCAAACTTTTAATATTATCGTTCAATCAGGCCAAATTGGATTCCATTATAACTTATAAGGTAAATATAAAATAGAATAGCCCTTGATATCTTTTCTATTTGTTTACCGACAACCCGTTTCAAATAGTAGAGTTCGGGCGCAAACGTTTATTTTTGATGTTTGGGTTGGACAGGTGGGTGTTATTTCGTAAAGGGCGTCTAATTACGTTGGTACAAATTATCCATTAAAATTTACGTGGTGCCTTCACCCCGATTACCTTAGGAGGCGTGTCGCTACCAACTTGCTCCAACTTCCGGTACTTGGGATCATTAATACAGAACGACGATGAGATAGGTCCAGATATGAGAAACAGAGTGAATGCAGGATAGATGATATGGCGACAGGTCTCAGGAACAAATTGCGATTCGCAAGTGCCGTTTAGACTTAAAGGTAAAATTTATAAAACCCTAATAAGACCTGTCATATTGTATGGATCAAAATGCTGGACCACAAAGAGAAAAGATGAAAGGTGCATGGAGTAGAGATGCGACTGCTGAGATGGATGAGCGGAGTTACAAAAATGGGTTACAATAATTTATCCGTGCAGGGGCGGAGAAAGAATACTAACCTCTGCGGCCGGGGTCGGCCTGTCGTAAAAGGCGACAAAACAACCCACCCTAGCTACGTGGTAGGGCCTCAAGCCCGTCTGGATGGCGGTCACCTTTGGTCTTAAGTATGCCTCAATAATAACCTTGTGTTGTGTTCCGGCATTAGTGACCCAAGTTCCTGTACCCTTATGGGACAGCAGCGTGTTCGAGATGCCACTGGCGTTTCAAACACCTATAGGTGACGGTTACTGCTAAATTCTAAGCAGGCCGTCAGCCTGTCTGCTGTTCTACAGCATTAAAAAAAATGGATAAAATTAGAAATGAATATATTAGGGGAAGTTTGAAAGTAGCGCCAGTGATTGAGAAGCTGAAAAGTAATAGGCTAGCCTGGTATGGCCATATAATGCGAAGAGAGGAGCGTCTTGTAACAAGGAGGATGCTAGAAATGAGAGTGGATGGATACAAGAGGAGAAGGAGACCAAAGATAAGATGAATGGATTGCATAAAAGATGATATGATGAAAAAGGGTGTGAATGTTGAGACGACAGCTAACAGAGAAGAGTGGAAGGATGTTGTGCCGACCCCACATAGTTGGGATCATGGCAGGAGGAAGAAGATGTAATTTCTGTTGAATCTACAAATAAGTGTTTACAGATCGTGAACTGGACTTAAATATCCATTTTAAAAAGTTTTTGTAGTAAGTCACATAAAGACTGATTTAGTAGTGTTAATATAGTCAGTTTGGAAAAATTATGAAAGTAAATTTTTTACGTACATTGACAGCCAAAAAGCGACAGGATGTAGTTAGCTGTAACCGTCTCCGTATGCCAAGTTTCCGTGAAAACTCATCACATACTTCTCGGGCCTCACCCCAAAAAGGAGGGACAGTGATTGAAAGGTTTACATATATTTCACCGTCGGTAGGGGACAATTGTGTCATAATATGCACAATAAGCGAAGTAAAAAGTGCTTACCCATTGTCAGATTCGAACCCATGACTTCTAGCTGGGATTCCGAGTGTGACTTGCCAAAATGCATTGATAAACAAAATCTAATCTATCCAATGTCGAACTTTGTTCACATACAGATTTGAGATTTCTCAAAAAACGCGCGGAGGTTCAATAAAAGTTGTCCCCAAAATTTTTCACAGTGGCGTCGGGGTCTTGCGTGAGCGTGATTCACCGGCGACTTTACGCCGTTACTCAAAAGGGGGTGCATGGCATTAAAGGATGGGGTAGCAACGCCCTTACTTAGGAACTGACTCGTTTTACTGTACAAGTAACAAGCTTTTTGTAGATTTCGTTAAAAAATTAAATTTATTTGAAACAATCACAGAATTAATATAAATAAATAAATATAATATAATAAATATATAAATATAATAAATAATCTAGGTTCTGAGTTCGAAAAAGTAGTTAATTGGTTTAAATATACCAATTTGTTTACTGCTGAGGAACAGAAGCTAGGCTGGCTTCCCACAGACTGATGGTCCACTTAGTAGTAAGCAGTTAACCTTAAAACTTCTTCAGACAAATTCAAAGTCACTAGGATATAACCCTAGTTATAGAGAACTGACATCAGTTTTAACATGTAACAGATAATGACTTAACAGTAAGCAGTTACCGTCGCCTATAGATGTTTGCGACGCCAGGGGCACCGCTAACACGCTGCTGTCAAGGGAAACTATAACCTGGATCACTATGCCGGACACAATGCAAGATTATTATGGTGGCATATTTATAGACCAAGGGTGTTTGCCATACAGACGTGCTTGGGGCCATACCACGTAGCTAGGGTTGTATTGTCGCCTTTTACGACAGGCCGGCCCTGGCCACAGGGGTTAGTATTCTTACTCAGCCCCTGCACGGAGAAACTCTGTGTGTGTCAGCTCCGACGCACGACTGGAGTTTACTACTTAAGTACGATTGTCTAAACATGCGCAAAAAGAGTTTATTTAACTGAAAAATTATTAATACCATATGAAAGGGTAAATTAACAAATTAATGAAAATAATATACATATATAAAAAAGTTTTAAAACAGTTTTAAGTTCAACCTAATTACAACTATGGCACCTAGTAATAAAGTCACAAATCTCTAAAACAGTATCTAATACTTACGATCATTCGTCATATAAAATGAGCAAAGCAATAAATTACTCTTGTCACTTACAAATGAAAAGACATATGTTAAACAACATTTAATGTGAAATCAACCTTAAGTTGTAACAAATAAAGTAATTTTTGCCTTGAGAGATACATCGTTTTGTTTTGTTTAGTGTGTTCCGGTGCACGCGCACCAAAAACGTAACGAGGTCATTCTTTAGTAGATTTTACTCTCACATTTTTCTCATACCGGGCGCCTTATATATGAAATTCGATTCTTAAGGAGTAAATTCCAAAAATATTCGCTAAGAAGTCGATATAACGCCCCAGCCTCTTTATAGTGGTATAATTAGGTCTTTGAACTGAAACCGAATAGGAGCTGGATTTGAGCGCGTTGCTGAAAATACGCCAGTAATATAAAGCATCTAAAATAGGTCAATTTATTCATGGCAAAGAAATACTGAAAATGTAATCCAAAAACTTATTAGCTGCTGTTGACGAAAACAACTTTAACTACATAGAACAGACGAATACATAATTTTGTTTACAACAAGGATTTTCTTTTCCAACATTTTCAGAATATATAATAAATTACATTTCCTTTATTGAACCAAAAATTACAAGGGTCAAACTTGAATAATAGAATAGACATATATCGCAAAACCTTTTCAATTGCACCATTCAACTACAGCTCGGCACGCCAATGTGCAGCAACTTTAGAAATTCTGACTTCGAATACTCACATATTTTATAAATATCCATTTTATATCCTCTTGTAGTAAGAAAATATATTGTACGTATATAATTTGTCGTGTTTGTTTCTTTCTTTTAAGTGGGAAGTCAGCCTATCTGCTATTCCTCAGCAATAATTTTGCTTTTTATTTGTTTGCGACTGAGTTTTAATCTGTTTACGACATTGTGGCGTGGTTTCGTGCGAGTGCCGTAAGTTTCGTTGTTGTAGTTTGCTGTCGATTAATATACTGCCTGGACGCTACGAGTCCTTGTTAGATAATAGATGGTAAATATATCCATGTGTTTTTTATTTCAAAGCAGATTAGGTCTGTATTTAATTTTACCTCACCCGTTTCAATAGCATTATTTTATTCTACAATCTCAAAATATATTTTTTTTCAAATTCAAATATTCTTTATTTGCATAAACACGATACATATGCGATGTTGTACAAAAGTGGTGTCCTCGTGATATAGCTTCAATGGCGTGCAAACATCGTTTTTATAATGACATTAATTTGAAATAAAATTAAATTACGTTAAATTATCATCATTTAATTCAAGATTATAATTATTCAAAAAGTACCTAATACCAATATTAAACAATAATTATTGTAATAATTATAATATTTGAGATACATTTTTATATTATCATATATGTTTTAGGTACAAATTCAAGCAATATAATACTTATAATCATTATTTATAATATAAAATAACTGCAAATAAAACTGGATCCCCAGAACGCTGTCCTGATCGCTGGTGGGGATGCAAATCATTAATTCATTTTACATGAATCATAAATTTAATAAATTATTTAATTTTGCTAAGTGTAAAGGACCAACATTAGAAAGGTTTTATTAGAAATTTAGCACAGTTACTGATTTTGCGATGTAGACGCTCACTACGAACGGATTTTGCGAAAATCCTATTCAAAGTGTATTTTTTTTATTTATATGACAGAATTATAAAAACAAAATACCACTCTTCA
Source organism: Malacosoma neustria (assembly GCA_963693495.1). Classification (NCBI taxonomy): domain Eukaryota; kingdom Metazoa; phylum Arthropoda; class Insecta; order Lepidoptera; family Lasiocampidae; genus Malacosoma; species Malacosoma neustria. Next base: position 17,683,214 of record OY856386.1, read on the forward strand.
CGTGCTGCGAAGATCCACCTATGTGCTATCCCTGCTTGCCACGTTGTCCTTCGCTGAAGGTTATGTATTGTTGTGAAAAAAGCCGCGAGTCTCAAGGCCTCTAACTTGCCAAGAGGAAGATTGTTGTGAGTCACCACCAAAATATATGAAGATTGACACATTGTGCGCAAGCTGCCTGTGTCTGCATTCAAGCGCAACGGAATGCAGGACCAAGAGCTTCGAATGCTCGACACTGCGAATTTCTATTTAGAAGCCCTCGTGACGTAGTTGTCGAATGTGAATTGTGCACGGCCCCGTAAAAGTCGGCAACCCGGCAAAAGTGCCACCCTGCACACCCAAACCGACACTCGGATGTTGTTTACTCAAGAAGAAACCAATAAAAGTGTCGCTTGGATATATTAGATGATTGATAACGAAATTTCTTGTCCTACTTTCAATGTGAAACGAGAAAAATAATTTAAATAAAAAGGATGACAGATTTTCCCCCAAAAAGGGGTTAACGTCAGGCAGGCGGTCGGTTGTAAAAACTAAGCCATAAGTACACTTACAACATGTAACATGTTGTGCCGACCCCATATGTGGTATAAGAGCAGGAGGAAGATGACCACTAATCATGAGATCTCTAAAACTTACACTCTATTGATTCGAAATTGGCATATTTACTCATTTCACGATGTAGATGCTCACTAAGAACGGATTCTACGGAAATCCTATCGAAAATCTTTACTAAACGCGAAATTTTGTATGTATGGATATTTGTTACTCTTTCACGCAAAAACTACTGAATGGATTTTAATGAAACTTTACAATAATAAAGCTTATACGTCAGAATAATACATAGGCTATAATTTATAAAGATATTGTGTGAATTGTTCAAAATATAACAACGATAAGTGTCAAGTAAGTAGGAAAAAAAACTGCCATCTGCGAGCTATTCCGGCGTGCGCTGCAAAATCCGTCATTTAATATAAAGTTATTAAAGTTTTAAGAAACATGTGTATTCTTGCTGCGGACAAGAGGGGTAAGCGGGGTAGCGCGCATGCGTACGAAAACTTCTCATATTATTTCAATTCATTTTCTTCTGTTATTCGATAAGCGAAGCGGGCGAGAGCGGCTAGTGTATTTATATATCTATGAGAAAAATACGCCACTGATCATGAGATCTCTAAAAGCATATACTTGATTGGCTTAAAATTTAGCATGACTACTCATTTCGCGATATAGCCACCCGCTATGAACAGATTTTACGAAAATTCTGTCCAAAACATATTTATTTTAAACTAGCTCTGTCCGCGACTCCGTCCGCGTGGAATAGTGCCTTTGGGCAGCATTTTTTGGATATATAGAATGGTTTATTTTGGATTGCAAACCCTATAAACCCTAAAATATAAATAAATGAAATATACAAACTGCGTTCGAACCTACAATGGCCAGCTTAAGCTGAACCCTATTTTATATAATTGATGATATAAATCTGAGGTCAACTTAAATTGGAATGATAAAAATCCGAAACTGATCACTTTTAACTAAAACCATTTTTTTTTTCTAAAATAAAAGTAGCCTAAGTTACTCCTTGTTACATCAGCTATCTGTAGATTTATACGGAAAAACACAGTTTTCCGGGTCAGCTAGTCTATACAAATAAATAAAATTGGAGGGTCTGTTTGTAATATTAAAATAACCGCTTTTTACTAAGTGCATTCGGACGTATATACACGGTGCATATACCGAAACAACATTTTTTTTAAATTTTGTCTGTCTGTCTGTTCCGGCTAATCTCTGAAACGACTGCAACGATTTTGGCGAGACTTTCACTGGCAGATAGCTGATGTATCAAGGAGTAACTTAGGTTATTTTTATTTTAGAAAAAAAAAATAGTTTTTGTTAAAAATTATCAGTTTCGGGTTTTTAGTAATCCAATTTAAGTTGACCTCAGATTTATATCATCAGTCATATGAAATAGGGTTCAGCATAGGTTGAACTATGTATGTTTTATTTCTAGAGATTTATATCATCCATCATATGAAATAGGATTAGGAATCATATGAATTAGCTTAGGCTGGACTTTGTATGGCATGGCGTAACAGTTGCATTCGATAACACTGACTGTTTGCATATTTCATTTATTTATATTTTAGGGTTTATAGGGTTTGTAATCCAAAATAAACCATAAGATTTATCCAAAAAATGCTGCCAAAGTCACTATTCCACGCGGATGGAGTCGCGGGCACAGCTAGTCTTAATATATTACATAAAACAATAATAAAAACGTAATAATTATAATGCGAATATTTGAAGGAATAATAATTCAGTAGATAATTATAAATACACCGGTTCAAGGACAGAGGTAGATTTAAACAGCAATGTCATGATATAATAAAATGGAAGCAAGAGATGCACACTGTCCAATCCAAATGATTGGGATATGCAAAACTTATAAAGTTGTAATGAGAAAATTATTATAATTTCGTCTTATAAAACAAACGTTCGTTCTATAAAGCAAACGTCGAAGCGTCTATTTGCCTACGTACCCAAAAATATTTGTCTGACAACTTTGAACTTGGAGGAGTTTCCACTCAACTGTACTTTCATGTTATGTCAATATCAATATCATTCAGTCTGTTCATTCTACCGAGATCGGATATCGGGTGCCTTTACGTAATACCCTCGACACAAGGTTAAAATAGATTTCAGAATTCCGCTGATGCTGATGTTTTTATTTGTAGAAATACCATTATTTTTTAAGTGATGATTCCTGTAAAGGAAATCATTATTTAACTAAACTAATCTATTTGCTTGTCTTATATGGAATATATCTATATCTATACTACTATTATAAAGAGGAAAGATTTGATTGTTTGTTTGTTTGTTTGTTTGTTTGTTTGCTTTGAATAGGCTCCGAAACTACTGACCCGATTTAAAAAATTCTTTCATTGTTGGGAAGCTACACTATCCCCGGGTGACATAGGATATATTATATTTTCAAAAAAATTAGGGATCCTTACTAAAACTCTAATAATGTAACCCAAAGTGTAAAAAAATTACCTAAAATATTATTTAAATCGCGTGCGTTGCGAAAACTATTGATGATAGAATAAAATAATGTACTACAACTTTGCAGAACACATCATTATTTACAAAAAGTGTCGCGACAGCATATGTCTAACTATTATAGTTATGCCACAATAAGTGTTCTTTTATTTTAAAAATTTAATTGAAATGCCGCCCCTAGAAAAGGCTCTTTATTTGGATCTTGGTATTAATCCTTATCAAAATAAATTACTTCATATTCAAAACTGTTTCAATACCTTTATATAACTTTTTGAATTATCCAATTCGGATATTCCATTCGAAAGATATCACGAGTTTAAAAATGTAAGTATTAGAAAAATATTGCGTGGTAGCCGCTCACCCTGTTCGGCTAGCTAGGCAGCACCTTATGCAATGTAGGCGTGCGTCACTGGGGTTTTTACAAAAATTAGAATACTTATTAAAAAATAACGAAAAGTAAATAAAAAGTAATAGCAAAAAAAATCATTAATTTAAAAGCTCATAGAAATAACAATATTCAAACTTTCTTTATAATTTTATTTTTTTAGTAACCTGACGCAAATAGAAGGGTTTGCCCCCAGGGGCGCTCCTCTGTCCGAGGAGTGCACGGGTGTGCGTACCCGAGGTGCCCGAGCATCCGTCGCTTCACTCCCCTCTCCGTTCGAGGCGACAGAGTCCTACCTTTCTTTCCGTCTACCTCTTACATCCTTTCCAACTTAGCTCTCTGTTCGTGGCGTGGTCCCCGATGGGATGGTTGGGAATACTGATTGGGGTCCCGGGTTCTACCCTGGGACCTGATTTGGTAGTCAAAACCATGCCTATTTCGACTGCGCCTGCACAGAGAGTGTTCCCGGGGCGGGAATTGCATCCTCGCTGTCGGTTGGTCTTGCTGGGCCGGCTACGACGTCAGGCGACTCTGCTTTTTCTGGAGTGTCGTCTGGTAGTCGTACCTGACTAGCACGCGACGGGGATGCGAGTCCCGTCCGGAATTGGCCGCGGACCTGTCGCTCCCGACCCTGGTTCTGTCCATGGTCGGGGGCGATCCTGGATGGACGGCCGTCGCCTCCTTTTGCGAGGCAGTAGTGTCTGCAAAGGAGGCGGCGGAACGGGAGCGGGAGTCCGCCACCGCACTCCCCTCCCGCCAACGTAGGCCGCGTCGTCGGCGCCGGAGGGCGGGCAACGATCTCCGGCCGCCGTAGAAAGCGGCCGCGGGCGGCCCCTCGGGGGAGGATCCGCCGCCCGCACTATTGCCGTAAGGGAGAAGGCCGCGTGCTGTTCCGCAGCCCCCCTCAACTCCTAGAGTTGTTACAAGAGAGCGCTGGGGGGACGAAACCCTGACCCCCTGGCGCCAGCACTTTAGAAGGGGCCCGCTTTAAGACAAAGCGTGGGCCGGCGCTGGCCCGGGCCACGAGATCGGCAGGCCATATATCCGTAGGCCCGGGCGTAGGCGATAGGAGAACAGCGGGGTTTTTTAGTGGGTAGTCGGATGGTCGAACATCTTTTCCGGAGTCCCTTATATCCCTCGGTCCCCCTGGGCCGGGGGTACCCGTCAAGAGAGGTTTTTCCCCGAGACCGAAAAAAAAAAATAGAAGGGTTTAATTTTTAATTTTTTGTTAAATACCCGTGCGAAGCTGGGACGGGCTGCTAGTAATTAAATATATCTGACGCCTATTTTAGAATTCCCAGGCATTGAAAATACGTTGAAGAGTGGCTCATAAAAAAAGTCATTGTGATATAATTATTTTTCTATACATTATACAGAAAATGTTTATCCGTGCAGGGGCGGAGAAAGAATACTAACCTCTGCGGCTGGGGTCGGCCTGTTGTAAAAGGCGACAAAACAACCCTAGCTACGTGGTAGGGCCTCAAGCCCGTCTGGATGTCGATCACCTTCGGTCTTAAGTATGCCGCCATAATAACCTTGTGTTGTGTTTCGACATTAGTGATCCAAGTTCCTTTACTCTTAAGGGACGGCAACGTGTTCGCGTTGCCACTGGCATTACAAACATTAGGCGACGGTAACTGCTGAATTCTAAGGGGACCGTCAGCCTGTCTGTTGTCCTACAGCAATAAAAAAAGAAGTTTTATATAACAGGAAGAGAAAAACGTATTTGTTTTTATACATCTATTATAATTCTTAAAAGTATCAGAGTCCTAGTACAAGGTTATTTCCTAGCAAAACTTCGAACCAGAAAATTAAGTCCTAAGCGGCAGATTTATTGTCATTTTAATTAATATATTATATATAATCTATCATAATTTTCCTGTCACTATGCTTAGTCTTTATATGAAAAGAAAAAAAAATATATTGAAAAAATAAATTCTGATTTATTCCCTTCTAAATGTATTACATTTTCTTCGCCGAAAGTTTAACAAACAATCTCGGAGAGTATCTCTTTTACGAATCAAATAATTCCCTTAAACCTTTGTCTCATTACTTTGGAGGAGCTCAAGATATTACAACTTATTTATATTACGGAAGGGCTGTTTTCTGAAGGAATACGTATTTCGTTTTTCTCTTTATTTGCCATTAAATCTTATAACTTTCAGAATATTGATGTATTTTAGCGTATGTTATTTAGAATCGTTTAAATCATAGAATCGTTTGAATAATTTTAATGTATGACCTCTATCTACTTTGAATAAAATAAATGTACAAATTTTAAATTTTAATGTCGGTCTTAAATCCTAAAATTTAAATAATCAGTAGCGCATTAGTACTCGAAATGTGGTGTTGCGAGACGAGTGCTCCGCATACCCTGGACTGCAAAAGAACACATAAATCAATTCTGGACCAGCTTCGCATTAAAGTCAGGATCTCAACAATCTGTTATCGGAAGATTTTTGGGTACTTTGGTCACATTGCTCGACGACAGCCGGATAACTTAGATAAGCTTTTTATCCGTGCAGGGGCGGAGAAAGAATACTAACTTCTGCGGCCGGGGTCGGCCTGTCGTAAAAGGCGACAAAACAACCCATCCTAGCTGCGTGGTAGGGCCTCGGGCCCGTCTGGATGGCGACCACCTTTGGTCTTAAGTATGCCGCTATAATAACCTTGTGTTCGTGTTCCGGAATTGGTGACACAAGTTCCTGTACCCTTATGGGGCAGCAGCGTGTTCGCGATGCCATTGACGTTGCAAACACCCATAGGCGACGGTAACTGCTAAATTCTAAGCGGGCCGTCAGCCTGTCTGCTGTCCTACAGCAATAAAAAAAAAAGCTGATCGTGACGGGCAAGGTGGAAGGAAAGCGACCCCGTGGCCGATTACCTAGCCGCTGGCGTGACCAAGTAACCGCCCACCCTGAACTCCCAATAGCAACCGCTATTCGAGAAGCTGAGGACCGAACGAAGTGGAAACAGCTTACGAGACAGTCTACGATCGATTTTCAAGGACACGGCCTTCAGCAATGAAGAATTCGACTAAGAAGAGAGCGCATTAGTGTTGTTACGACACCGCAAACCTTTCTTATCTGGTCATATGCATGTGTTAGTATGTCACAATTATAATGTATGTATTATACGAGTATATCATACAATAGTCATAATATTATACTATATATTTATACCATAGCTACCTATTACATGCAACTTCATGTTCTATACACATAGACCAAGTGCTTTATGGCTCTATAATGCATGAATAAATATAAATAAATTTGCGCTCTAACGATATCGATAAAAACATTACAAGGTTTGTATAAAAATATTAAAAAAAAAAAACATTTATATACTTATATGACATTTTAAACTATATTATATAAAATTTTACCTTTATATTGTGCACAAGCTTTGTATTTGTTTGAAAGCTAGGATGGCAACCACCCGGGTCTATAAGTATGCCGTCATAATAATCTTGTGTAGTGACTCAGGTTTCAGTCCGCCTACAACAGCGTACCCCTAGCATCACACACATTAATAAAAAGCTACAAAAATACAAACAGACATTCCCGAAATACACGTTTTTGTTAGGGCTAAAAAATATTTTAAGTAAAACAAATGCCGTATTAGGATGAAAATTGTACTCGAATTTTGAACACGATTCGTTCGTTTATTATCAGACGCGGTCTCTAAAGTAAATAAGTAATTTAATCCGTTATAAATTGGATCACAAAACCAATCGCTTTATCGTGTCTGTCGCAGAGTATTAATTTATTTAGTACCATATACTAAGTTGAATACAAATTTTCAGGCTAGTTTAGGCAGTCGCAGTGTTGGATAATATAGGCTGCGAACTGGCCTTGCTGAGTGAACCTTGAACCGCGATCAATATATCTGTTGTCTACTTTACGATATTATACCTCTATTTTCTTAAATTACCTGAGAATCAGAAATGCATAATATACGAAATAACGCATGGATGGAAGATAAGTTAAAGTTTGATTAGCAAATGAGATCTTAATTCGTCATCATCATCATCGGGTTAAATCTCGGTTGCAACCTAAACTTCCGTTTGGGTGCCCGTCCGTTTGGGTGGGGCTTGGCTTTCCGACTTTTTATTCTTCAGTTTGCACGGTCTTTAGCATCTCTGGTAGTGAGTCCGCTGGCACGCATATCATCACCCTTTACAACGTTAAGCCAGCACCTATTGGGTCTACCCCTTCTGCTGATGAAAGATATAAAATCTTAATTATTTCTCATTAATTTTTTGTTAGGTTCTAACGTTACCATATTATTACTATCTGTACCCGGCATGCGTTGGAATGCCACGTAACGTAAAAAAACATTAGTTTCTATTACAAACTAAAAGTTTTATTCTTACATCAGGACTTTTCTCAGTTTCATTACAATCTGATCAATAGTTTAGGGTGGCATGGAAAACAAAGAATTGAGAATATTTTTTTATAATGATAATTCACTAAATATCAATAACATAACATATAATTCTCTAATACTTTAAATGATTTTATGATATTTAAAAATAATATACAACACATTGCTTGTATTTTGCACGCAAGCTTGAATAAAGACGAGTTTATACTTTTAAAGACACGGTCCATTAAGCAATGGGTTTTGAAAAGTGTCCATTGGAATATGCATGGATGGGTAACTTGTTTACGCAAGTGTCGCTCAATAAAGATGTAGTGATGCATAACCATCACTATGATGAATTAAATTATCATTTAGCTAGGGAGTTTCTTGCCGCTTCTTCTCTTTGTAAAAGTCAAAGACTGTGAAGCGGTGGTAACTTTAGTTTTAATTGATATTTTGACGTTTAAAAAATATTCTAGATAGGAACTTATTTTGAATAAAAAATTTAAGTTTGAGCTTGAATTGAAAAAACTTTTACATCATTATTTAGCTACATAGGACTTACGCTCAATTTTTGTTTCAAAAGATGAAAATATTAACATCCATCATCATTATCTTAACGTGAAATCCCGGTTGTAAAATCAAAATTTTGCTTCGGTGCCAGAGCTCCTCTTTCGGACTATTCTTTCTGCTCCATTTCGCAAGAACTGAAATTAAAATGATAATATTAACATTATCTTTAATTGAAAACTAAATCGATTAATTTACAGTTAATTAACTTTCATATAATAGAGTTAATGTTCAACATTTTTCATCTTCATGTCGTAATTCAAGCCGTCGTCGGTTAAAGTCCATTTAATTGCGTATTTCAAAATTATGACCGAAACATTCAAATGTTTGCATGAAGCAACACTTAATGCTGCGTAAATACGTAATGATATTACCATTGTACACGGTACGGCCTGCACTAGATATTATATTGTTGAGTATGCAATCTTTCTCCTTGCAGGGGTGATACGAATACTGACCTCTGTGGCTAGGGTCGGCCTGTCATAAAAGGCAACAAGACAACCCTAGTCTAGATGGCAACCACCCCTGGTTTATAAGTATGCCGCCATAATAACCGTGTATTGTGTTCCGGCATTAGCGACCCAGTTTCCAGTACCCTTATGCGGTTAGCAGCGTGTTCGCGGTGCCCCTAGCCTCGCAAACATCCATAAGCGGTGGCATTTGCTTTCTATTAAATGGGAAGTATGTCTCTTTACGTTAAAGTCAGTATACTATTTCATACAAATGGCTACCAAACATAGTGGTGTGGTTAAAAATCATGGAGTACAAGATGCAATGTAAAAGTGATATAGCAATTACCACTGATAGATTTATCGGCAATTATACTTATATTTAGTTGTTTAAACTGATATATTGGAGCTAGGTATGAGCGGGCTAATTTATACAGGGTGACTGACAAAACCGTCCAAGATCACAGAAGAATCTTTAGTAAAAGTTATGAGAAACATGTATTTTAGTTTAGTATCACATAGTACAAAAATGTTGAGTAAACAGCATCACTAAATTATCCCAAGAACTCGCAATTTATACATACTACGGCGCGCAAGTGTCAATGACCTCTCCATCGGTTCCGCAAAAAACTGAAGAATGTCCTACAATGACCTCTTTATCTACTGACAATTCCGAGGACGGCGGTCATTGCATCTGTGCGAGCGAGTACACATCATATTTACGCGGGAGTGACAGACAGGTAATACAGGTTAACGTATGAAATTTGCAGCATATGACTATTTTGTACGATTGAATTAGTGACCGCGCTACTAAATATTTTCCTTGGGATGAAATATTTTATGGTGAAAATTTGACATACAATTTTTTTTGCAAAAATGGGTTCCTTAAATGATGTTTAGTGCGTAAAAAAATTTGGACGGTTTTGTCAAAGTCATTCCTATATATACGCCTTAATAAGCCTAATGAAAATAAATATACATATATAGAATCTTCATCGGATATCGATTTCAATTACTTACTCAAACCACTTTGTTATTAACTTTTATGAGACTTAAAATAGCAGCTTTTAGTCTAGCTTTAAACAGTTTTTACGGGAAGAATAGAACCATTACTTCGAGCTTTGTAGAGGGGGGCATAAAGAGTTGTCTTTTTAGTTTTTATCGTTATATTATTTTTTCTTAATTAAGAAAAAGAAATATCACGAAAAGGCGTCGATGCAAGATGACATACTGAAGATTTGCACTTTGAATCATAGCGTGCATTTGTATGAAACTGAGATAAAACCTTAGAACGAAGATTAAGTGAGACAGGCGTTTTACAGATACGCGCTAAAATCGTAGCTCGCGTCTTAAGCTTTTGAGTCAAGTCTTAAGCTTTAATGACGAGTTTTAAATGTCTTCGTATGCTGCTATTATCTATTTTTACCGAATGCATTTTTTAAGAAACGTATCTTTTGTTGCAGAAAGACGGCGGATTATTTCTATTACAAATCGGGGTCGACGATGCCGGTCTCTATGAATGTGCACTTGAAAATGAGTCTTCTTACATCGATAGGGTTAACTTAACAGTGCGAAGTGAGTAACCTTTTGTAACAAGTAAAGAACATTTCACCTTTATAATTATAATTATCTTAGAAGCTCCCGCTTATATATTAATATATTAATTTTTATTATAATATGAGAATTAAAATATACATAATATGTATTATTTGTTCTCTAAATACGTTAACAACCAACACCTTTATCTCCAATCTGTTAAAATATTTGTGCAGGAGTAAGAACACTGACCCCTGCGGCCATGAAAGGCGACGAACCAACCCTAGCTAGATGGTAGGAGTCCAAGCCCGTCTTTTTTTTATTGCTGTAGGACAGTAGACAGGCTGACGGCCCGCTTAGAATTTAGCAGTTACCGTAGCCTAAGGGTGTTTGCTTCACTTCACTTAGTTGGGTCACTAATGCCGAAAAACAACACAAGGTTATTATGGCAGCATACTTAAGACCAATGGTCGTCGCCATCCAGGCGGGCTTGAGGCCCTACCACATAGCAAGGGTGGATTGTTTTGTCGCCTTTTACGACAGGTCGGCTCCGGCCGCAGAGGTCAATATTCATTCTCCGCAAAATTTGCCGCATCTGCCGTCTGGATGGCAACCATTCCTTGTCTGTCCCTAAATATGTCGTTATAATAACTTTGTGTTGTATTCCGACATATGTGACCCATGCTCCAGTTACTACGCGGAAGGCAGCGTGTCAGCGGTGCCACTGGCTTCGCTGAAATCCATAGGCGATGGTAACCGCTTACTATTAAGTGTGGGTAGCCTGTCTGATATTACATACAATTAAATGCTCATAGCGTCCCACAGTTTGGCTTGGGCTCGCCCCTAGAGGGAATGGACGGCATATTCATTTATTATTACATATATTCATTTCCTCCACTGTTGGTACGTGGCAATTATGTTACACTACGCACATTAGACGCGAAAAACTGCCTGAGCGGTGCATGGCATCGTGTAATTTGAATCCGTGACCTCTAGTTGACCCTTGTTCGATCCAAGTGTCGTGATTTCCAAGTATACTAAAGTACTGTGAATATTAATATTACATTAATTTCTACTACTTTTTGAAGTAATAATAATTCCTCTCAATAAACCATTAATTCCGTTTACGACCTGTTGTGATTACGTAGATAGCGTTAACAGCCTAATTATCCAATCGTATTGAAAGCGATTCGATTAAATTCAGAGTTATTTTAGAATGTTTTCAGTAATCGTGGGGTGTAAATATAATGTTGTAAAACATAAATTGTCAATGTTACAATATAATTTAGTTATGAGACCAAAGACCCTTAAGACTACGTCTGAATATAAGGGAACGTATGTACCCCAACTATGTGACCCGTCCTTGATGACTTCAAAATACCATGCTTAGTCACTGAAAGCCCCAACACCTGGGTTTAGGCTTTCATCTTAATAATGTTTTTTTTAATTGTATAACCATATGCATAATTTTGACGTCATACGGCAAGCGTTGTATTATTGAAGATGAATATCGGACAAATTATTTTTATAGTTTTCTGTTTCCATAAAATATTGACAACCATATTTATACGAAATAATACTAAACTCTGCGGCCGGGGTCGGGCTATCGTAAAAGGCGACAAAACAACCCACCTTAGGTACGTGGTAGGGCCTCAAGCCCGTCTGGATGGCGACCACCTTTGGTCTTAAGTATGCCGCCATAATAACCTTATGTTGTGTTCCGGCATTAGTGACCCGAGTTCCTGTACTCTTATGGGACAGCACTGGCGTTGCAAATACTCATAGGCGACGGTAACTGCTAAATTCTAAGCGGGCCGGTGTCTGCTGTATTACAGCAATAAAAAAAAATGGTTAATCGTTTATTTCTCAAATAACAAAACAAATTCGTTCACTTATAGAGAAAAATGCTTAAAACTAAAATATGTATCGATCCGACTACACATTTTACAATTATTTACATTTTATAATCAAGTTCATGTGTATATTCAGTTTTCATCACATAAAAATACAATTAGTTTTATAATCAATTACAATTTTATCACGGGTTAGGTTCCCGTCTCGCGCCCCGTTTGTCCATGCGTAATATTATGCACTCTTTACAAAAGAAAATCATATGAGCACTATTTGTATATAAGTATTTATATTATCTGTCCAGCACCCACAAAAAAGCGCAATGCTGCCTATACTTTGGATCTATAGCACCGTGTAAACTGTCAAAAAGTATATTCATTTATTATTGTGAATAATACGTAATATTTTCAAAGAAACAAAACCATAATTACGTTATCATTAGCTACGAATAATGTTAGTAGTTCTCTGGCATTGTTCAATTTAATTTCATTTGAAGTTGAAACTTATTATTGTACTTGGACATCTTTACATATATCATTCTTCTGCGCGTACATATGTGACTGAACTTCTAAACGGCTGGATCGATTTTGATGATTTTTTATGTGTTTAAGTAGATTCGAAAATGGTTTAGATTCACAATTTCACCCACTATGATATTTTTTAATTTACATGGCAAAATAACTGTTGGCCGTCAGCTAATATTAGTGTATTATTGATATCCATTTAAAAATAAATGTACATATCTATCTTTTAAAACGCTCGTTGAATTTAATATCGCCTAAAGCAGCATTTGTGATAAATCTTTAAAAATGTACTTTACGAAATTTAGTTACTGGTTTAATATTTGTCGAGCCCCCATGGAACAGTGTCAATTCCATTTCGTTGATATTAAATTAAAGATCGTATTCATGAGTCATGGATACCTCATTTTCTCCGTATAGCGCTTGATATATCATATAACTGTTGAAATAGTGCTATTATTGTGAAGAGTCGTGACTGAAAATTTATAAATAGATATAAAAACACTGTGCCAAGTTACAGTACATAGTGCCATTTGTCCCAAATTAAGTCGCAAAATGTTTGTGTTAGGGCTACTACACGACTTATGTGCTTTTTCTGAAAATAAATACATATTTTACATTTTTCTCCGTGCAAGGACGGAGTACTAACCCCTGCGGCCTGAGTCGCCTGTCGTAAAAGGCGACAAAACATCCCTATGGGCTGCGGGGGTTCGTTTTTTATTACAGTTAATTAGCGATAAAAATATAGATAATACTTTCCTGGTATCGTGTTAAAAGCTAAGTAAGTTCATTGGAGATAACAAATGGTTTATGAATTAAACGATTTCTTCCGTGCATGAGGAGCGGGGATGAATATTAAATGTTCTGTAACGTGTCTGTCTTTTAACTGTAGGACTAAACACAACAACCTTAACCTTTTTGAAGTGAAACTTCTATGCGCGCATGAGGGTAAAATTTTTACGGATGAAACGTCACGAAGATGTGAAACGTTTTTGTCGAAGGAGAGGGAGAGAGCGATTGAGACCGACTGAGAAAGAGTGAGAAAGGGTGAACGTAGTATGAAACACATAGCAATGGAGCGAGAGGTGGGAGTACGAACTTATATTGCATATTTTACTTATCATTATGCTTTAGTCACAACAATACCAATAGAAATCGCATCAAATAATGTAGATATCGAGGAAAATAAATTAAAATTAAATAATTAAATTCATTAAATTCCTAACATATCTTCCTTTTTCCCTCCCTCTAAGTCTCGGAAATTTAAATCTTTAGATTAGTATAAATATAAACGAGATTTAAAAATTAGTTTGCCAAAGAAGTTTCACTTCTGACATGTGTACCTTGTACGCACGCACTTTTTTATTGCTGTGGGATCTCAGACATGCCGACACTCGAATTAACAGTAACACAGTTACCTATAAATGTTTGCGACGCCAGAGACACCGCTACCACACTGCCGTCTGCGTAGCGAAACTGGAACGCGGGTCACTTTTAACGAAACAACACAAGATTATTAAGATTAAGATGGCATAATTAGAGACCACTTATGGTTGCGATTCAGACGAGTTTTGAACCCTCCCACCTGGCTAGGGTTGTTTTATCCGCCCTAGCTGTACTTGTACAAACAGCATTCTAATTATGATTTGATTAATAAAATTTATGAAGCCTTTTAATGTTACTGCTTTTAATATTCGATTTTTTGTCCAATCTATTCAATTTCCATCATATTCTGTAAACGTTAAGTATGCCGCCATATGAACCTGGTGTTGTATTCCGGCATTAGTGACTCAAGTTCCTGTACCCTTATGCGACAGCAGCGTGTTCGCGATACCACTGGCGTTACAAACACACATAGGCGATGGTAACTGCTAAATTCTAAGCGGACCGTCAGCCTGTTTGCTGTCTTACAGCAATAAATAAATAAATAAAACTTTACAAATTAACACGTGTACAACATTTTGCTATTAAAATAAGAAATTCAGCGTTTTCACAGTTGCTACCGTTATTTATGAAACAAAAACGCGACATTATATCACAATACCAGAGTAACGAAACAAATAAAGGTGTTTCGCGTACAGGCTTCCGTATCTGGATCCAATGTCAACACGATGAGCAAATGTTTGAGCGCCAAATGAAATTTTATCGATTGCCACACCACCACGTTTGGCTGAAGGGTGCTTTACATGTAAGGTACTACGTTTAATATCCGGATATTATGTATAAGATTCACAAGATGTAACACGCAGATTATTATTTAATATACGTTGGGTTAGTCTTCATCTTTCAAGGGTATCAATTCATATTATATTTGTTATATAACAATAATACCTAATAACGTTGTATTTTGTAGTGTAAAATATGTTGAAGAATAATTGTTATCAATCATAAATATTTCTTTATTATTGTTATTATTATTTTAATTTATAATGCTTTTGTATACCTAGGCCTTAAATAAATTATTTTTCTTTCAAAACTTCAGTACAGATACATTAGAAAATGAATTTTATCTGATAACAATGTATTTTTTAACTTTATGTTAGGGTTGGTAACGTGTTATTGTAATGTATCGTTGTCATCATATTAGTCTAGTAAAGTCTACTGTTGGACATAAGCCTCTCCCAAGGTACGCTACTAAGCCCAATCCTTAGCTGTATCCATTTCTTGCTAGTCGCTTTTCCCAGGTCATCGCCCCATCTTGCCTTTACGTCTATCTACGTTTACTAAGGCGTGGTATCCACTCTAGAATACTTACCCCAACAGTTATCGATTCTTAGATATATATGAGCGGCCCACTGCCACTTCAGTTTGCATATACGAGAAGCCACATTATCAAACTTGGGATATCTGTCTGACTGACTGTCTTGGGTTTTCCTAAGAGATACACCGACCATAGCTCTCTCCATCTATCTACTTCAGGGGGTGAAGTTACTCACAGACACTTCCGGGTTTTAATGCTATATTTCTTCATTTCATTCTTCATGCGTCATTCTTTTTTCTCTTGTTTTACATCCAACTACTTTCATCCAAACCCCTTGAAGTTTTAGTAAACGTGAAGGTGACGTGTAAGGTGAGTGATGTTACGTAAGTTTCCGAGTTTTCCAACGCCATTATTATATGGACATTTGTAATAGTCTGTAATAAAATAAGTTGGACGTCGCGTAGTCCGGTCGCAAATATCCCTTGGGTGCGGCGTACTAAAGTCAAGGATATTATTAGGTTAATCCAAATAATTGCGTTTATGTTTTATCATACATTGAAAAATAAAAGTACCTCATAAGATGTATAAAAATGTTTATGTATAAAAATTTAAAACACGTCATCTCTGAAATTATCATAGTTGGAGTGAGTGAAGCTGCGTGCATTCCGAGTGTTTATATATAATTCCAGTGCATTAGTGGCAATCATTCAGTATGTTTTTTTCATACTGACACTATCATTACTGTGCACGTGTACTGCGCCATTTATCTGTTTGATCAACTGCCCTGCAAATTGTGGGGCTAATGTAACGTACGTGACTTGCAATAATAGGGAAAATAGTTATGATAGCATAATTAAGTTGGTACATAATTATTATACATATTACAATGTTCTATTCTGTGAACTAGAGCTTCTTTTTTATTACAACCTTTTTATTACATTTTATATCTTTTTGTGACTCTCTAGGATGATAGAAACGAATATTTTTTCTGACTTTCTCTGATGTAAGTATAAAACGATCTCGCTGGAATCTTATAAATCATAATTAAAAAACGCACTTAGACCCCTACTACAGTACCCCTAACATGAATATTTCGATACTATCGTAGACTTCACGTAGTAAAATTACGCTATCAAATAGTGATATTCAAATACTTTCTTGAATATAAAGATTCTAGTAAAGATCGGCGTTCATCATCATCATCATTTCAGCCGGAAGACGCCCACTGCTGGACAAAGGCCTCCCCCAAAGATCTCCACGATGATCGGTCCTGCGCTGCCCTCATCCAACCTATCCCGGCGATCTTGACCAGATCATCGGTCCATCTTGTGGGGGGCCTACCAACACTGCGTCTTCCGGTACGCGGTCGCCATTCGAGGACTTTTCTGCCCCAACGGCCATCAGTCCTTCGAGCTATGTGCCCAGCCCACTGCCACTTCAGTTTTGCAATCATCCGGGCTATGTCGGTTACTTTGGTTCTCCTGCGAATCTCCTCATTTCTGATTCGATCTCGCAGGGAAACTCCGAGCATAGCCCTCTCCATTGCTCTCTGAGCGACCATGAGCTTTCTCATAAGGCCCATAGTTAGCGACCACGTCTGCGTTCCGTATGTCATCACTGGCAACACACATTGGTTAAAAACCTTCGTCTTGAGACACTGCGGTATTTGGGACGAAAAGATTTTACGGAGCTTCCCGAACGCTGCCCATCCGAGTTGGATTCGACGAGTGACCTCTTTCGCGAAATTGGACCTGCCTAACTGGATCGTTTGACCCAAGTAGACGTATTCGTCAACAATTTCGAAAGTACAGTTCCCAACTGTTACGGGGGTAGGTGCGACATGGACATTAGACATGATCTTCGTCTTGTCCATGTTCATTTTGAGACCTACTCCTTGGGAAGCTGTATTGAGGCCATCAAGCATATGGCTTAAGTCTTCCATGGTTTCAGCCATGATTACGATATCATCTGCGAATCTAAGGTGAGTGATGTACTCACCGTTAATGTTGATGCCCAGTCCGTTCCAGTCCAGAAGCTTGAAGACATCTTCCAACGCAGCAGTGAACAGCATCGGCGATATGACATCGCCTTGTCTGACTCCCCGCTGCAGTCGGATAGGCTTCGAGTTCTGATCCTGGAGACGGACTGACATGGTGGCGTTTTCATACAAACACTTCAACGCTTTGATGTATCGATAATCAATGTGGCACCTCTGGAGAGACTGAAGCACCGCCCAGGTCTCGATCGAATCAAAGGCTTTCTCATAGTCCACGAACGCCAAGCATAGTGGCTGGTTATACTCCTCCGTCTTCTGTATAACCTGCCGCAGCGTATGTATGTGGTCTATGGTGCTAAAACCTTTTCGGAATCCGGCTTGTTCGGGAGGCTGGAAGTCGTCAAATCTGCGCGCGAGACGATTCGTGATGACCCTTGAAAACAGCTTGTAAACATGGCTCAGAAGTGATATCGGTCTAAAGTTCTTCAAAAGGGTTTTGTCGCCCTTTTTGAAGAACAGCACCACTATACTTCCGTGCCAGGCCTGCGGCGTTTTGCCATCGAGGATGACGGAATTAAATAGCTTCTGGAGGATTTTAAGCACAGGAGTACCACCAGCTCTCAGAAGCTCGGCTGTAATTCCATCATCACCCGGCGCCTTGTTGTTTTTAAGCTGTTTAAGGGCCACACTAATCTCGTACAGACTGACGTCTGGGATATCTACGGTGTAGTGTCGGGTTAATTTGGCTCTTGGGTCTTTAGCCTTGTTGTTAACAGGTGCCCGTGTGGTCGTGTATAGCTGTCCGTAGAACTTCTCGACTTCCCTCAAAAGTTCGGGTTTAGACGAAACGACCCTGCCGTCGTCGGTCTTCAGCTTCGTCAGTTGGCTCTGCCCAATAGACAATTCTCGTGCGAATACTTTAGAGCCCTTGTTACGCTCTATAGCCGCCTTTACACAGTCTGTGTTATGGCGGCGGATATCGCGAGTCAAGGACTTGGAGATTTGTCTATTTAGCTGCCTATACTGGGAAGCATCGTCCGGGGACTGAAGGGTCATTTGACGTCTCACATCCATCAATTTGAGAGTAGAATCTGAGATTTTTCCGGTTCTTTTTGAACGGCTGGCCTTGAAGAATTTAGACCCGGCCGTTTGAACAGCTTCCACGAACCTGTTATTATACTCGTCCACGTCAACGCAGTCACCGAGGCATTCGAAGCGGTTTTGCAATTCGAGTTGAAAGTTTACCGGGTTTTGGATCTGTATGGGTGCAGGTCGGAGCGTAGACTTCACCAGTCGAGACCTCTCCAATTTTGGATTGATATTCAATGTGCCTCTTACTAAGCGGTGATCACTCCCAGTTTTCACCGAATTGATCACAGAGACATCATTGAATATCTGTCTTTTGGTCGACATAATGAAGTCAATCTCATTTTTGGTGGCACCATCGGGACTAATCCAAGTCCATTTGCGTTGTTCTGGCTTCATGAAGAAGGAGTTCATCATATACAGGTCCTCCTTCTCCATGAAGTCGGCCAGCATCTGGCCTCGGGTGTTCCGATTTCCGAACCCAAATTGCCCCACTCTCAACTCATCGCCGCTACGTTTCCCCAACTTTGCGTTGAAGTCTCCCATGACAACGTTAAAGTGGGTTTTAGAAGTGTGGATGGCTGTTGAGATGTCCTCATACATGGCTTCCACCTCTTCGTCAGGATGTGTCGAAGTCGGAGCGTAAACCTGAATGACCTTCAACGAATACCGTTTGGTAATTTTGAGTATTAGGTACGCTACCCTAGTCGAAACACTCCCCACCTCAGTAACGTTGTTCACAAGAGACTTGTGAACGAGAAACCCGACACCACCTTGGGACAGTTGGTCGCCCTCCCGGAAGTAGAGCAGATTTCCGGAATTTAGGATTATTGAGTCCTCTCCCTGTCTTCGGACTTCAGATAACCCCACAACATCCCATCGCAGTCTGCTCAAAACTTCCTCCAGTTCCTCCAACTTCTCGTTGGTCCGCAGTGTCTTGACATTGTATGTTGCCAGGGCCAAAGGTCGTCGTTCTTGGTAGCGAATCCGAACCCGGGGATTCTTCGCACCCCCTGCCCCGTCGCTTATGTGGCTGCTACCGTGACCACCACGAACGGGGCCGCCGGGGACTAGGGGCCGGGGCCTGTGTGTATCTGTCATTTTAGGGGGGGGTTTTGCCATAATCGCCACGCTTGGCAGGCGGGTTGGCGATCGCAGTATTCGCAGTTGGTGATGCTCTCACGGAAAGATGCTGCTGCCCATCCTCCGTTCTTTCTATCCCTTAGTCGTCTCTTACGACACCCAAGGGAGGAGATGGGGTGGTGCTATTCTGGTGCGACACCACACACTACAACAGTGACAATAAAAGGTAGTAATTAATGGGCAACTACAACATAGTTTACAAAGTATTCCAATTTCACACAACTATTTTTAAACTCTACACATATATATGAGCGACACCAATAAAAAATTCCAATAAACTAAAATAAACGATAATGATCCATTATAATACATGATAATGACAGTTGATTTGTATTATCTTTATAAACACTATTATTAATGGAGTATGTTTTATAATAACTTATCTAAATTGTAGTATAGTCTTGAAATGGGTTATATTTTCAGATTTCAAACGTTCAATCACACACATAATTATTAAAATAAGTAGTAAACGATGCGCTATTTTTTTATATATAGCATAAAGATAAGATCTGCTGATCTCCATTTATGAAAATCTTCTTCCTCCTGCCCTTATCCTACATTATATAGGGTCAGCACAACATGTTGCATGTTGCAATAGTTATGGCTTAGTTTTTACAACCGCCCGCTTGCCTGACGTTAAGCCCTTTTTGGGGAAAAAAAAATCAGTCATCCTTTTTATTTAAATTATTTTCTGGTTTCACATTGAAAGTAGGAAACGAAATTTCGTTGTTAGTCATCTAACATATCCTCAAGCTACACTTTTATTGGTTTCTTCTTGAACAAACAACATCCGAGTGTCGGTTTGGATGTGCAGGGTGACATTTTTGCTGGGTCGCCGACTTTTACGGGGTCCGTGCACAATCACATTCGACAACTATGTCACGAGAGCTTCTAAATAGGAAATTCGCAGTGTCAAGCGTCTTCGATTGCTCTTAGTCCTGCATTTCATTGCGCTTGAATGCAGAAACAGGCAGCTTGCGCAGGTGCTTGCGCACAATCTTCTTATAATTTAGTGGTGAATCACAGCAATCTTCCTCTTAGAAAGTTAGAGGCCTTGAAACACGCAGCTTTTTCACAATAATACATAACCTTCGGCAAAGGACATCGTGGCAAGCAGGGATAGCACATAGGTGGATCTTCATAGCACGTTTTTGTACAAGGGGCCACTAACATCATACATACTGCAAATTGTTCGCAGTCTTTAGGATAAAAGCACGTCATTTTTATTTAGATTTACTTCTTATTCTTCTGTAAATTTTATATAATAATAAATAAATTTCCACTAGAATTAGAAGAAGATCGGCGTTATAATGTAATAATTTTAAATAAATAATTCATTTGTACTGCAAGCGCCACTATCGTTAGTTATAATCTAAGTATGACTCCAAGGGGATTACACTTAGAACACATGCAACCATAGCTCGCTTCCCAAGTTGCAAGCGCTAAAAAGTTTCCTAATTAAAAATAATATCCGGATGACCGAGCTTTGCTCGGTATTTTTTTTTATAAATTGTGTTTTTTGGAAATTAACAATTGATTTTCTTAGTCTAACCTCAATGCAAACACTCATTGACTTCTTGTTACTTAACAACGCCATCTGCTGGAATAGCTTTAGTGTTATGTCGTTAAAGCAATTTAAAAAAAATAGTATTATTATTCGCCGATAGATGTCAGGAAGAGTCATTTTTCAGTTTAAATTATTCGCCGATAGATGTCAAGAAGAGTCACATTTTTGTTATTTTACTTCCAATAAAAAAAAAGCGAATAAAATGACATTTTCTAGAAATGATTCCTAGCTAGATCGATTTATCGCCCCGAAACCCCCGTATACTAAATTTCATGAAAATTGTTGGAGCCGATATATATATACAAGAATTGCTCGTTTAAAGATATAAAGATTGAATGTTAAAATTTTATAGCTCTGTCACTTGTACCAGACGGTCTTGATGTAAAACAGTTTACTGAAAAGGGAGAAAATCATTTATTTACGTTTAACATTACATCTTATTTGATTATTCAATCTGGTTGGTAAAACTTTATGCCATCAAAAACAAAACTTGTAAAAAAACCAAGTCTCGTGTGAGATCCATGTAATACCAAGTCGGTTACTTTATAAGTCCCTACTTATGGGACCTTCTGTCTTAATTTATTACGTAATTAGCTAACTTAACAACATCTTATAGTGACCATATCAATATTAAAAATCTTTTATGTTTTAAATAAAATAGATTGACTTGGCAATGGCATAAAAACAATGTATCTCACATGTTATACATATTATATCAAATAAGATTGTTTAGTTCGATTGCCAAGTCAATCTATTTTAATTAAAAGGCGACAAGGCGACAAAACAACCGTTAGATGGTAGGACTCCAATTCCATCTGGATATGCTGCCATAACACCTTGTCCCCTGAAAGGACGGTAGCGTGTTAGCAATGCTCCTGGCAACGCAAACATCCATAGACGACGGTCACTGTTTACGTGGGCCGTCAGCCTGTCTCCTGTTCCAAAGCAATAAAAAAAATGTTTCCATTGTTGTTCAAGTTAAATAGAGTCAATGTACCTATACCGAACAGTGGGCGATGTACCCAAAAATATACTCTTTTAAACGCTTCATTCAAATGTTTCGGTTTTATTTTTGTTGAGATTGTTTACGTCTTTTGGAGACATGGTATTATATACATATCGCAGGTAGCCAATCAAGTTTTAATCTTGCGAGAGTGTGCAATTCTATCTCCGCATATTTGTCGATTATAAAGAAATGTACCTAGTCAGGTCATAAGTATTGTCACACAGTAAAAACTTTTCTTTTAGAATGCTGGCCACAAAAAAGTTTATTGAATTCGAATCTCGAATTGTTCATGAAAATAAAAATGTATACTTTTAGAATTTTACTCATTTTTTAAATATGGAGTGGACGCTTAAAGAAGACCGTGTTGCAGTTACTGCGTTGCATCGTTGCAGTTAGGCGTCAATTCAAATTTTTAACATACTGAAAAATTTGAATATAACCAAAAGATTCGTTTATCGTACCATCAAACGATACAATGAAGACTCTATTGTAGATGACAGGTCAAGAAGTGGTCGCCCTCGATCTGTTAGGACTCCAGCAGTGATAAAAGCTGTGAAGGCACGAATTCAAAGAAATCCCAAACGTAAGCAGAAACTGTTGGCCCTTCAGATGGGGTTAAGCAGAACCACGGTGAAAAGGGTGTTAAATGAAGACTTAGGGCTTCGGGCATATCGAAGAAAAACAGGACATCGTTTGAATACTCGTCTAATGGACCTGAGACTGAAGAGATGCCGCGCTTTGTTGAAGCGGTACGCGGGAAAAAAATATCGGGAAATTCTTTTTTCGGATGAAAAAATGTTTACCGTAGAAGAGAACTACAACAAACAAAATGATAAGGTGTACGCACACAGTAGTGAAGAAGCGAGCAACCGTATTCCGCGTGTCCAACGAGGTCATTTTCCATCCTCGCTCATGGTATGGTTGGGAGTTTCTTATTGGGGCTTAACAGAGGTACATTTTTGTGAGAAAGGTGTAAAAACGAATGCTGTTGTGTATCAAAATACAGTCCTGACGAACCTTGTGGAACCTGTTTCTCATACCATGTTCAATAACAGGCACTGGGTATTCCAACAAGATTCGGCGCCAGCTCATAGAACGAAGAGCACACAAGACTGGCTGGCGGCGCGTGAAATCGACTTCATCCGGCACGAAGATTGGCCCTCCTCCAGTCCAGATTTGAATCCGTTAGATTACAAGATATGGCAACACTTGGAGGAAAAGTCGTGCTCAAAGCCTCATCCCAATTTGGAGTCACTCAAGACATCCTTGATTAAGGCAGCCGCCGATATTGACATGGACCTCGTTCGTGCTGCGATAGACGACTGGCCGCGCAGATTGAAGGCCTGTATTCAAAATCACGGAGGTCATTTTGAATAAACTTTAATGTAATAAAAATCTATGTTTTGTTAAGTTCATTTTGGTATATGAATGGTTACATAATGAATAAACTTGTTACAATTATTTTACATTAAACATGTGACAGAATTTATGACCTGACTAGGTATTAACGTGTCTTTACGTTCTCATTGCCAGCGGAACCTCCACCCCTCGTCAATGTGACCGTTCACGCGTCTACTATCCTCGCCCTGATCCTGTGGAACGTGGCGGGTGACGGAGGGCATCCCATTATCGATTTCACGGCTCAGTACCGCTCAGCTACACCAGTGAACGACACCCTCGAGCCGTGGAGGCCTATCAGCCCCAATCACATCAGTCCTAATTCGGTAAGTGTAGCATCATACCTACGACTACAGTTATACACATAACATATTAAATATGTTCCTAGAAAAGGGTTGTATTTGCGAATTCTAATGTATTAAAATAATTTTGAGTTTCGTTTTGACTACTATTATAATATGCTATTATTTTATATAATTTTATATGTATGTTTTGTTTTGATTTTCTCATCATCATGGTGTTGCTAAGGGTCAGTCAGGTTTCCTACCTTTTCTTTTTTATTTGGCACGATCTTCTATAACTGTGGTTCGGCTCGGCTCCGAGATCCATAGACTCTCCCGCGCATCTCGTCTTGTGTGCAGGCGAGGTCGCGGTAATGCTGCCACAATGCTCTAGATGGAGAGAGGCACACATCACCATTTACGACGTCAAGCTATGGTTAGGCGTTTGCTACCCAAATCAACAAAGAATATCTTCAAACTAAGTGTGTGTGTGTGTGTGTCTTTAGTAGAAAAAATCTCAAAAAATATTGTAATAATATCGTTTTTTGTCTCGCATTTGTAAATTTGGACCAATAATGGTTTTTTGAATATTGAAAAATGACCAGTATTTAATCGTTTTTACAAAACAGAAAAAAATTAGATTTAAATTGATACTTTTATTTTAAATAAATTTTTGATGTTGCATTTTATGCATATGGGGGTTAAAATTATCACAAACAGTCACGCCTATCACCTCCTAACGAGAATACGTCGAATTACCAATAACCCTGTATATTAACTCTAAAGGTACATGATAGCTAGGTGGTATTACACCAATCTAAAGGTTCAAATCCCACAGTAGCATGTACCGCATAATTGTCATGTACCGACGGTGAAGGAAACCGTCTTGACCTGCATACCGAGCCCGACGCCGACGGTTAGATCCTATGGGCTGTTATTATATTAACTCTTTTACAATTTTCATAGAACTTAATCGATTTACTATTTACGCTTTTATTTCTATTAAACAAAATTAATATTTGTTTAATAGAATTATCCGTATAGTTTTATCCGTGCAGGGGCGGAGAAAGAATACTAAACCTCTGCGGCCGGGGTCGGCCTGTCTGTCGTAAAAGGCGGCAAAACAACCCACCCTAGATACGTGGTAAGGCCTCAAGCACGACTGGATGGCGACCACCTTTGGTCTTAAGTATGCCGCCATAATAACCTTGTGTTGTGTTCCGGCATTAGTGACCCAAGTTTCTGTACCCTTATGGAACAGCAGCGTGTTCGCGATGCCACTGGTGTTGCAAACACCCATAGATGACGGTAACTGCTAAATTCTAAGCGCAGCAATAAAACAACAACAATAAAAAAAGAATCTTCTTGATTTTAAATGTATGTCGTAAAAATGTATTTAAAATTCTTCAAATGTTAAATCTTTAATTCCGCTAAACAATTTTATCTTAACGAGTAATTAAGACTGTTTGATTGGTTTTTTGTGAACACTTAATTTTACGGACCATCTGGTTTAATGGGAACTAAAAACATTTGTGTAAATCTAAATGGAAACCTCATTGATTTTATATTTTTACTTTTGAATTGATTTTTTTTTTAATATTCGTATCATTTTATTTGATTTAATGATTTATCATTTTATCCTTGCATCCTGTACGCAAGTGAAATAATATAATAGTAGTAAAACTCGATATAATTGTAGCAAATACAAACTGCGCCTTACTGACTATTATCGCCATATATTTTGTTTCCAGCGTCAGATTGACGTGTACCATCTGGAGCCAAACGCGTCGTACTGGTTCCGAGTGTGGGCCACCAATGTCTTAGGGCCTGGACCCCCGGTTGAAGTGCTCGCCACAACACTGTTCAGCGATCAGGAGGCAGGTCTGTTGTTTATTACGAATGTTGTTAGTATTATCACTGGGCTCCCATATACCGTTATTTAACGTATAACTAAATTGATTAACTTCGTTTAGACCTAGAAGAAAAGAAATCCATTCTAAAATCTATGAAGTATTTATAATAATAATATATTTACTTTAACCGTACGGGGGCGAAGAAATAATACAGACTGCGACCGGGATCGGCCTGACGTAAAAGGTTACTAAACAACTCAAGCTATGTTGTACGGCTCCAAGTTCATCTGAATGGTAGCCACCCCAGGTTTTTAAATATGCCGCCATAATAACCTTGTTTTATGTCTGGCATAAGTGACCAGGTTCCAGTACCACCACACGGTTAGCAGCGTGTTAGCGAAGCCCCTGGTGTTGCAAACACCCATAGGCGACGGTAACTGCTAAATTCTAAATGGACCGTCAGTCTGTCTCCTGTCTAACATCAAGAAAAACAAAGAAGGTACACTAAATTTTATACACGTTACAGAGTAAAAGGTTGTAATTGTTATTTCTAATCCTAAGGATCCTACATAAATATTCAGTTTTCGACGATAATATCAAAACATTCACAGAAATAAGAAGAGTCGCAAAAGAGCACAACACAATAATGACCGCTGAAGTTTTATCATGTGACCGTCCGTATGTATCGATTCAACTTTTGGATGCTACCCGGATTATCCACATGGACAATGTGGTATTAGGTTTGAAAACCCACCTAAAAACCTGTCATATAAATTGGTTACTAAGTCACTACGAACTTACTTATCTCAAATATCATTTTTTTAAAACGTAGAATGTGTTCTACATGGTAAATATAAAAACCATCACCAAGTGTACGTAGGGATCAGATAACTTAAAAATATCAACAAATTATAATTTGAGATGACTATTCGATTTTTACTCGATTCTGATTGGTTATTCGATTTGATTCACAGAACTGTACAAGCACTTTCTAGAAGGTGCGGAAACGTTCGACACTAGGACGTGGGTGGCTGCAGTCTGTGTAGTAATGGGTACATTAGTAGTGCTGGCCGCCGGCACCTGCGCAGTACTCTGCCGAGAGTGGCGACGCAATGGTGAGCCGCAGCCATAGCATAAACCTCTTCCGAGGCTGTATTTCCTGTGGTCTTATTAGCTGAACTTGCCATTAAAATTTTCCAGGGCTTGATTTGTTTCTTATTTACTATGTAGTCCTAAACTTTGGATTTATTATTATATGGAATATGTGACTTGTTTGAAACATTCGAATTTGTCGCAATAATTATAATAACATTTAATTTCATTACGACATAATTCTTTAACTTTTCCGCCTTTTACAGCTATTTGCCATTTTTAGCGTCTACCTAAATCAAGCCCTGGTTTGTAGTACAATAGATTATAGTTTTAAGGACGAATTCAAATTATTAAAAAAAATCTTTAATCTTATCAATCGATAATTTAAAAACCAATCAATCGATATTCGCCTAACTATTAATATCTGTGCTTCTTATATTGAAATTAATATGTACAGCTAATATTCAAACATTAGTATAAAATTTGGCTTATGCTCTCTAGATGTAAATCGTCCTTAAAACTGGTTCTTAGTCAAGTTTAAGTGATTATCTTAGTACATATTATCTCCTCAAAGAAATAAAAGATATACTGGTTAATTCACAAAGTTATTCTCACAAGTTATGCAAAGAACAGCTGCTTAGGAAAAATACATATATAGATATAAGACTTTTTTCTCAATGGCTGGGTTTATAATATTTTTGAATAACTAGGGTTATTTGCAATAAATTTCCTTGGAATCGATTATTCGAATAATCGATATTACCAATATTAGAAAGATTAATACTAAGCAAGGAAATTATTTTAATCATTTTATGATTTTTAGCAGTTAACACTTTATGTTGAAGTATGCGTAATACTAGGTTACTACAGATCTATTTTTGTAAAAAGTCTGTTTTAATAATATTTTGCGCAGTCCAACAAAATATGGTCCTTCGAGAAAAAAAAATATATAATTTAAAATGCTTTTAATTACATTACATTAGATATAATGAATAGTCTAAATATGACTACTTACATAATAACGATTATAATTTATCATTTTACCATTTAACGTGTTAATAACGTGTAGTGTAGTTTTGAAAATGACAAAAAATCGAATACTTTTAATATATATAAAAATCGAATACTACGATTGTTAATGCTTCTATATTAAGTAATATAAACGCAGCACAATAATGTGATGGTAATAGATTTAGCTCAATATTAAAGTAGAAAAAGTAATAAAATAGTTTCGATATAACAACTAAATTAAAAGTAACGTTTTATATCAATCGTTCGATTGTAGATTTTTAGATTAAAGTGATAAAGTCGTAGTAACTTTTCTTAAAATTTTTATCGATAATACTAATATGGTAGTTAAATATTGCATGACTAAACGGTTATTAAAGGAAAACCGTTGTGTGACATGAAAATTATCGTAATATAAAGTTATCTTAACTGCACAAATTTTTAACTTATTAAAGAGAACTTAACTCCCAATTGAAAATTGCCATATATTAATGAACAAAAATGGATATTTGTATGAAAATTACTACTGTAGTAATTTGACATGTTTATGTATTTAATATTTTTTTCATATTTTATCTTCTAAAACACAGTGCAATGTTTCTTAGACTTCGAGTAATCAAGCTTTGAAATAATCATAGACTAGTTTATTATAGAATTTTGTGCTTCTAGCGCCCTCATGCGAACTTTTGGCCAAGGTGTGATTTTCTATCTACCGGTGCTCAATATGTATTGCAGTTTGAAGTAGATTTCCTACTCACGATTTGGTGGAGATATTTTTCAGAGCAGCTACGCCTGCTAGTCAGTCAGACAGTCGTATACACAGACACACAACAGTATGAGTTCTAGTTCCCCTACGTGAACGGCAGTAGTAGTGGTGTCCCTGTCGTCGTAAACATCGATAGGCGATGGTAACTGATTACTAAGTGGGCGGTCAGCCAGTCTGCCGTTCTGCAGCAATATAAAAAAGGAGTGGAACGCCTGCCTCATCATGATCCTATGCACCGTATAATGCCATGCCTTTTGGTAGTTTGGGTTGCAGTGACTGAAATTTCAAAGCTAGATCAAGCTGTCATAACGGACCATTTGCGTTCTGGTGCAATAGGCCAGCCAAGAGCCAATCATTTGCAATGATGCGGTATGCCACGTCACATGCTGCTTTTAAACCTAACCCAACCGTCCTGTCTTCCCAGGGTTAAAATAATCCCGAAAAAAACTGAAGAATTTAAGTGTCTCCGATAATCTTAAATGGTAGGTTGTTGATAAATACATTGAACTACCCGCACATCTGAAACTCTTTAAAATATAGAATGTTAATATGCAACAGAGGCCTGACTCTGTTGAATTGAGATGTTTTGAAGAGACGAGAAGTGATCTGCCTAAATACCATCAGCCTAGCACAAAAGATTTTGCTTTCATCCTTCTTATATTACGTGCACAATCCTTTTGAAATTTATATTTAATATTTATCAATTAAATATTCTTAAAATAATAATTATTAGTAGAGAGCAAATATAAATATAATTAATATAAAATCTTCTAGAATTAAAATTAATATTAGTGTTTTTATAAAATATAATAAATGTTAAAAAATATTAAAGTAAACTTCTCCAAAGTTATAATGCTATGGTGCTATGCGATATATTATATTCATAGTTAAATATAAAATAACTAAACCAAAATATTTAGCAATATTTAGAATCTCGCTTCGAATAGTTACCTTTAGCTATATTGCTTAAATTTAATATATAATTAGTGATAATGGACCAATACTACAGAATGTCAATTAAATCAATAGAATTGATTGTTATTAGTAATATTGAAGTACCTTCAAAAATACAGTAGAATTGATGATGGACATATAAATATTTTAGAATATAAATGCCTTTACCTTTTAATATTACGCTATATGACCACTAGCTACCTCCTGAATCACAAATTTACGCCTCACATAATTTTATACTTCCACACTTAAGCCTTTCCAAACTACTGACATTTTGTGATCTTTAAATTATAGCAACAAATTTAGAAGCAATAAATTTAGTGTTTATACTTAGGATAAAACTTTAGTGCTTTAGGACCCAAATATATTGCCAAAAGTTGAATATTTTCACACTTTTTTAGCGTAAGTAATATTTTATCTTACAGGGAATAAAAAGCAATATTCCGTTAAAGAGTTATAAATAAATAAAATAAAAAGTTTTAATTTTTTTTATGTTAAAAATATATAATATTTTGTTCTGTGAAAGATATTATTTTGTTTTTATTATAAAATTATGTTTATTGATACCAAAGTACTTTTGTTTTTGTACATATTACTTTATTATGTGATATTTTTAGGACTTTTTAGGTTAATATTAGTTTCTTTTTTAATCTTATAAAAGCAGAGATTAGGACCACTTCATCTTATCTTGGACCAGTTTAATAAAAAGCTATTCAGTAGTATTTTATTAATATAGCTTTTAAACTTCTAAGTAAATATTAGAGCAAATAATATTTTTAACGGAACAATACAAACGGAACAGTGTCGGATTTGGTTGATTTGCCATAGATGTCAAAGCTTATAATGTAAG
The DNA here is from genome assembly GCA_963693495.1 of Malacosoma neustria. Lineage (NCBI taxonomy): Eukaryota > Metazoa > Arthropoda > Insecta > Lepidoptera > Lasiocampidae > Malacosoma > Malacosoma neustria. The sequence continues at coordinate 17,713,643 of OY856386.1, forward strand.
CAGAGTGTATGACAAAGTAACCAACTTTTATTGCCATAACCATAAATAGTTTGATCGTTAAAAATGTTTTTTGTTGATTATAAAACATTTTATATGGGTACTTTTATGAAACGCTTCCAAAATACATATAATATTAAATATAGTTTACTAAAATTGTATACATACATTACATTTAGTAGGTTTATGCACAATTATACAAAAGGCATCGAAGAGACGGAATAATTTAAACCTTAACTATTTTATGATAATAATATAGTATTTTTTCATAAAATTTCGTAACAGTACAAGTAAAATAGCGGTCTAAATAATTTAATAACACATATTTTATTTTATTTTATTGATGCACAAAACAAATTACAACCAAAGAAATTATAAGTTTAGATATTCAACATAACAATCTGGATTGCAATTCAAAGCAGGTGCATACAGAAAAAGTGTAACAACAAATGCCTAAAAACCTTGTGTGTATATAATGATACACACATAACACACATGCACTGACACATACTCACACACAAAGCACGCATACACACTCACACACATATAAGTTACTATCTAATTAAATCTAATGTATCATTAACATTTAAACAGTGGTTCTGTATTTAAACAAAAATAAACAATTAAAAATATGTATATATATTAAATCTATTAATATACGACTCGAAACGTAATTCTAATTTTAAAACATTTGCAATTATTTAACCACATAACTTTTTTTCAGAGAAAACTTTACACCAGTTAATGAAGGATTTTATTCTGTGCTACATAGTCATACGTCGTTTTCAATACGATCCTTATGGGTTCATTTCTCATATACTTTCTAATAAAAATTTACTAATTATTAGCTTTTGACTAGACATAGACTATTTAGATGATTAGTTTTAGTCGAAAAGAGTTGCTTCGCATAGCGCTCTGAGTAGTCTTATGATATGAATTTAATAGTATAATTCATTCAAATATGTATTAGAAACAAAATACTTTGTTTTTAATACGTAGACAACAAAGTTTGCTCTTTTTACCATTTATATATTCGATTTCCGTTCGGTTAATGTATTATAAACGTACATTTATGTATTATTCACTAAAGCAATTTATAAGATAGGAGAAGAGCAAGCTTTTACTTTTTTAACTCTATCCGCATGCCTTTCGCATTAAATCTAATAATCTTCGATTACTAATTTTGAAATGACCGCCAGCAATACGCTACAATTTTATTCATTCGATTTTTTCTTCTTTCCCTCTATCGCACTCGCTTGGAACGCACGCTTGGACTGCGGGGCTGCACACTAACAAACAAACACAAATTCACATGGTGACGGTATGTATACTTACCCCATTACCTCACAAACATAGATTGTAATGACGACCAAGACGTGATGGAACTCGTGCCTAACATAATCCTGAACCCTGGATTTATGGAGATGGACCCCATCCGGCCAAGGGATGCCTTTGTGGCCTCGATCATCAGGTCCACGGAGTGCCCCGGTCCGGGAAAGCCCCGGCGTGTCTGATTTTCGTCTATACTAAACCTCAGGATATTCTATCGCACTGATTCTGGCCTAATGTCATGATCGTAAACGTTGTGCTATCATAAGTCAAGCTTCTTTTGATATTTTATGATTTTTATTAATTACTAACTTCACAACAACCATTCGAGAATAAAAATTTAAGGTAATTTAACTAAAAATGGCGAAAGCCTTCTATTTCAACCTGCTTAAAGGGTCTTGTGCTAAACTGAAAATATTTGGCTGACCAAATCTTATTATGCTATTTTTGAGGATGGCTTTTATCGTTTTCGACTTATTAAGTCGTAATGAAAACTGGAAAATATGTGAAAAAGAGCTTGACTTCTGCAATACCTCTTGAGATGAATAATAATGCACTATGTCCATTTAAAGTGTTCACATCCAAATAGTAAAACACTATGTGGGTAATTTATAATTTCATATTATAAATTACAAATACAAAGCTGTTTGTGTTAAACATCGTATAATCAGATCTACTTTTTAAATTAAAGGTCTGGTTTATTAACACACTGTTCCTGACAGCAGTTCCAGGTTCATTAAATTACAGGAAAAAAATAACTATTATTTTGAGTATAGAAAATTTATATGGAAAATAATAATTCAAGAGTGTCACATCTTAACATTGGCACAAGGGTACTAACGGACATATCAGAGACAGTTTTTAACCTTTATCGAATTGGAGTGATAGAATATACTGACGGTTGTCAAGTTATTTCTCGATAACGACTGTACATTTTTAAAACGCTAAACAGCAAATTGTTTTCTAAAATTGTGTATTATTTTCAAAGTATATATCGCACGCTTAATCATAAACTCACCTAACTCAATAAACCTCTTTTTTGGGAAATCGCAAAAAAACGTTTTGTCATTTACGACTTATCCCATATATTGACTTATAACTAAATAGCGGTAACTCCTCAGTATGGGAAAGAGATATCGAAATAAATCTTAGTTTGGCCGATAGAGGGAGTCGATACAGTGCTGCCCGTTATATTATCTCATTTTAGACCTAAATCTTAATCGGTCAGTTTATGATTAAACGTGCGATATGTATAATGATCATGTTTTAAAAAACAATTTGTTGTTGAAAAGTAAGCTTAAAACTAATCACTGAGAGAGATCATTTCTAGTTTTATAAGCGTTCTATAATTTAAGGTAGTTATGGTTGCCATCGTGTGTCAGTCTGTTACAATACATCGTCTGTTGAATTTTAAACCTAAACGAGAGGCATGTGTCTTGTTTCGTTGTAAGAATGAAAATACAGATCAGTGTGTTGTAACACGATCATTTTAATAAATATGTAGTTAATGCTACTATATAATTTTTGGAAAATTTTGTTCTAGAGAGAGAGAGAGAACTGATGCTTGCATTTAATTTTGATACATTTATATTGTTGTTACGCAAGTTGAACATTGACACTCTTCTTTTACTGAATTTATTGTTAAATAGAACCATACTAAAAGAAAAATTCGTACATTTTACATAAACCAATATCTATAAATATAGGTTGTTGAAAATCGTCGTTGTATGCAGACTCAATCAGTAAAATTAATAGTATATTAAATGTATTTGAAATTAATAGCAATTTTTTATGACTTAAATTTTTATGTTGCTGTACAAGCAATAGTTTAAAGATATTACTATTGCTAGTGTCATTAAGAAATAATTTATTAAATAGATTGATTGATATACGAGGTCGTATTTACATTTTGTTATCTTATTGGATTTAAGTTTTTCTAACCATATGACATGTATTGTTCGATTTAAATAAATTGTTATTATACTAAAACAATGATAGGCGCTGGTTTTTTAGAATGTTCCACATATTAAAATAAATTTATACGTTATATTATGTAGTCATACATTTATGATTTAATGACACAGTAAGAAAGGCTCACGTGTTGGCTGCGTTCATATAATACCTTCGTACGATATTATTGGATGCATTCATATCAAACGTTCTACTGCCGACTTAAGGCGACGACAAGAGACTTTTAATGATTTTATTCTGAAGATCACATCTAAACGAGTGGTGTTAATGAACTGGAAAAAATATATGTTAAATTTGAGCATTTTCTCAATAACTTAATATGTGAATATTTTAGATTATGTTTATATTACATAGTGTAATTAATTTGTAAAGTTAGGTCTAACGCAGATAAAAATCTGAGAATCACGTAAAAACTATCAAGCGTATTTTTATGAAACCTTCACCATCTTAAACACAATTTAATTACCCATCTTTTAATATACGACTTTTTATTTCAAAGTAAAAGGATAATATACAATTATGCTTTTTCGAATAATCTTTATGCTCGGGTTAGCAGGGGCCCTTGCGGGCGACGGGCGGCAGTGCATCGCTGACCACTGTCACGGGTAGACGTTGACGCTCGGAGCAATCACTAAACGATTTAACTCTATTATAAGTTTCGCGCTAAAATGGCTGGTAAATCTAGATTACTAAAAAAGAAACGCCAAACGCTCGCAAAAAATAGATTACTAAGGTAAGTAACGTGTTCTCAATCATAATTATCATTTGTGTATTTTAGCACATTGATGTAAATTGGACCAGATAAATTAATCATAACATTTAATTGTTACATATATTATTATTTTTTATTTTACTAAGTGACATTATTTTCTTTTTAGGAGATTACATAATAACAAAGATAATCGCGACGTAAATGAGGAGACAGAGACGAGGTGTGTATTGTAGTGTAGTATGACAATACTACATCGTAGTCGGGACAGTCCGGATTCGAGTTTTAAAAATATTTGAATGCTATTACTATTGTCACTGTATAATTAAATATAAATACATTTATATTGTAGGTCTGAATTTACGGAAACGCTTGGAGTGATTAAAGGATCTTCCCATATTGACAATGAAAATGAGAACAAGATTGTTGACAAGTAAATGCATATCTAATTCAATATTCTGATTTTAGCATATTTGAAACCTAATTCTATTAACTTATATTAATTACTATAACTGTTACAGTTCTCAAGTAACCGAAACGATATTTGCTGAGCAGGAAGAAAGCTTTCAAATGGATATTGAAAACGAGAAGTCAAATTCGGTCAGGTAAACGTATTATTATTTCTATGATATCAGGATAGTCTGTCAATATAAAGTTTTATATAGTAAAACTCTCGATAAATAAAATTAATAAAAAAGGGGAAAATTTTCAATATAATATTGCAGAACCCGTGAGTGATAGCAAAGAATGTGAACAATAAAAGATATTACAAAACAAATGTTAAAGGCCTTATTCTGTTTAATATTGCAAAATTCTTATTATGTATATTTCCTTTTCAGAAATAATCAAGAAATAGTGAATGGAATGCGAATATTAAATATTAAACATTTTTTTAAAGAGCTTCAAGAAATATCTTCACATGGTAATATAGACTGTGGTTTGAAATCTGTAGAAATTATATCTGAACGAAAACTGGGCCTTGTTTCTAAACTAAAACTAAAATGCAACATGTGTAACGAAACTTTTGTCATTTGTTGCAATGATCCTGAAATTGACTTAAATATTAATACAGTTGCGGGTGCAGTGGCAATAGGTTGTGGCTATACACAGCTTAATGAATTATTGGCAGCAATGGACTTGCCTCATATATCCTATGAGTTATTTAATAAAAGAATGGGAACAATTAACAAAGTTTGGGAAAAAGAAGCTTTGAATTCTATGAATGAAGCCGCTAATGAAGAACGTCAAATGGCTTTGGAAGACGGTAGAGTTACTGAAAATGGCATTCCATATATTGACGTTATTGCAGATGGATGTTGGGGAAAAAGATCTTATAAAAAAAATTACTCATCCCTATCAGGCGCAGCTGCGATAATTGGGAAAAGAACTGGAAAAATTATTTATATGGCAGTGAAAAATAAATACTGCTGCATATGCGCCCAAGCTGCCAAGAAAAATGTCACACCTAAGGAGCATGCTTGCTATAAAAATTATTCTGGTAAATTCATAATATTAAATATGTTGTAATAATAATAAAGAAACTAAAATTTTATGGTTGGAATAATTATTACTTTATTTTCAGGTCCTTCAACTGGAATGGAATCCACGATCTTGGTAGAAGGATTCAAGAACAGCATAGAAATGCATAATTTAATATATTCAAGGTTAATATCAGATGGTGATGCAAATACTTATGCAAAATTGTTACAGTCAAGACCGTATGAAAATATAACAATTGAAAAAATCGAATGCCGCAACCACCTGTTAAGAAACCTTTGCAATAAGTTACAAGCTCTTATCACTGACACGAAATATTTAATTAAATACAGAAAATATATAACAAAACAAAGAATACTGTCAATAAGAAAGGTAATAGTAACCGCTATAAGAAATTATAAAAATTCTGGCAATGTCACTAGTTTACATAATGATATCATGTTAGCCGCAGAACATGCATTTGGAGTTCATACTAATTGTAAGACATATTTTTGCTCGAAAATGGGAGAAGATGACAACATAGACAGAGATATTTTCACAAACAGTTTGTGGCATAGAATAAAATTTGTATTGACACATATAGCTGCTCATGCAAGAAGCTTGATTGAAGACGTTGACAGCAACACTGTGGAGCGCTTCCATAGTATTGTTGCAAAATTTGTAGGGGGTAAGCGGGTAAATTTTTCCCAGAAGAACCAATACCATATGCGTTGTAATGCAGCTGCTTTATCATTTAATACCCATAAACCTTTATCGTTGTTGCAAAAATCAATCACGGGCAGGAGTCCAAATGGTGAATTAAAAAAGATGGAAATACGTAAACAAAAACGCCTACATTTAACAAAAAATTATCATAGAATAAAGAAGAGATTAGATGAACACTACACAGAAAGTAATAAAAACTATGGTGAGCAATGTTCAAGACCGGATATGGATGATGATATATTAGAGGAATCAAAAAAAATATTTTTAGCAAATTTGGCGGAAACTGCCAAACAAAGAGAACAAATAGAAAGGAAGACTATATTACAAAGTGGTTCTAGTGAGTGGCTAGAACTACGAAGACGGATTTTGACCGCTTCCAACTTTGGACGTGTTATAAAAAGACGCAATGACATAAGTTGCTGCAATTTAGTTAAAGATCTTTTATATAAAGAGTCTATAGGACACATTAAGTCTATAAAACATGGACAAGACAACGAAAATTTTGCGAAAGAACAATTGTCGAAACAAGAAAATATTAAAATAGAACCGTGTGGACTTTTTCTTGATGAAGAAATACCCTTCCTCGGCGCATCACCAGACGGTATTATTAATAAAAACACCATTTTAGAAATAAAATGTCCACTCACAGCTTACAAACTAGGACTAGATAAAGCCATCCATGAAAAAAAAATATTGTTTTATAAAAAACTGGTAAACGGTAATTACATAATAAACAAAGAACATAATTGGTGGTATCAAATACAGGGACAGCTGCATATAACAGGAAAAGATAAATGTATGCTTGGTATTTGGTCTGGTGAAAACTTTCCTGTAAAAATTGAACTAATTTACAAGGATGACGCTTTTTGGGACACTAAAATGAAAAATAATTTAATTAAGTTTTATACAGATTGTATGCTTCCCGAACTGGTTGATCCTAGATATACGAGGAATATGGTAATTAGGGACCCCTCTTATATAGTTAGTGCCATACACGGACGCAAAAGGAAAAAGGAAGAGGAAAAAGAAAATAAAAACAAACTAATAAAAAAACGAGCAGTGACGGCTGAAAAAGAAGACAGTATAGTTGCTGTGAAAGTATTAAATTTCGAGGAGTTTTAAATAAAATCCTATAAATACCTAATTCACTTTTTTATTTATAGTTACAAAACCTGTAGACAGAAAACCTGTGTTCGTTTGATATAATTATATTTTCCGTTTATTGAAATACCTATATTATATTATATCCTACCACAGGGAATGATATAAGATACAGAACATGAAACAATAATCCTAACTAATATTAAATAAGCGGTTAAAATTTCATGATTATTAGATAGTCTTCATAATCTGTAACGTATGGTTACCCAACGAACTTCTCTAAAATATACAATTACGTCGCCTGCGAATTTTCAATGCGGGTTGCGGGGGGGCCCCGCGCGTGCTACTCTCACTAGCTCAAACTCCTCCCACTCGCTCAAGGTCGCTAGCACTTAGTGTCGTCTTAAGTTTTGCCGCTGTGGCCGTTTGCCCTAAATCCGGCCCTGACTGTTATAACATTTAAAAATAATAAAAGAACTGTGCATACGATCTCGTATTTCGGTGCCCGTGTTTAATACGAAATGATATAAAAATTATTAAATATATGTTTCAAATTTAAATAAATTTTAAACATATGTTTAAGTTTATATGCAATTATGATTATGTTCCTTATAATTTGCCATTGTGATTTTCGCTGTGATTTTATTTTAAAATATTTTTTCATATTTAATTATAATATACTATAAGATATTTTAGCGTAAATATTATATATTTTTCAGAGACTGGTGTGAAGGTAGATAACTATTAATAATAACAGCTTGATACAATGTTTAAGTAGTTTGGGATACGTTAGATATTGACATATACGAGGTGATAAATAAACTGAGATTCATTTATGTCCAAAATCCCTCTGCTGGGTGTAATAGCGCAAAGTTGCTGGGTTTCTTTTTCGCTTTCCTTCTGGGATTCTTGTTCAAAGAGGCGTGATAACATATTTGATAGGAATTGTTGTATTTTGTTTTTACCGGGACGAACGTACAATTACCTCTAAAGTCGAAAATTAAATAAAACCCATAATCACGTCCTGTGACCTGCTTCCATTTGATATATATTGAAAAGTATGAATTGTACATAAACTATTCTTATTCTAAGTGTGTGTATGTGAAAGCGTGCGCGCATGCATGTGTGTGAAAATTACCTAATTAAAAAACAAAATTGAGCTGTTTGTTACTCTTTTAGTTCATAGATATGTTAATAGATTAATCGCTCTGTCAGTTTATGAGACGCCATTGAAACAAGATCACATAACTTTATATAAATCTCGTTGGCCAAGACTATTTTTAATTCATCATTTTATAAGTGCTTCACATTTTAGAAGCCTGTCAGTGTTTATAATTATATAGCAATGTATACTTATAGAAGTGATTATAAATATATTTTGGATTTTACATGATTATCAACTCGTATATAAGCAAGTCGCGTATCTCGCTTGTTATAGCGTAAGAGAAATGCTTGGTCAAATTCAAAATGACAATATGCTAGTGGTTATTACATGTTTAATAATAGATAATAATAAGTTCCTGTACCCTTCTGGGACAGCAGCGTGCTCACAATGCCACTGGCGTTGCAAACACCTATAGGCAACGGTAACTGCTAAATATTAAGCAGGCCGTCAGCCGGTCTGCTATCCTACAACATAAAAAGAAGATAGGTGATCAAGTTACACAGTGAAGGCAATGATGCAGATATTGTTGAAGGGTATACTGAGTGATATTAAAATTGTTAAAGATCAAGCATATTTAGTCGTAATATATTTTCCATTCATAAACTATTCCTATATTTCCTATAGTCAAATAAATGCGTAATAGATTCGCAAAAGCGTGGAATACATACATAATTATATAGATGTCTGTTACAAAAGGACGCATTATATTTGAGTTAGAAAATGTGGATGGATGGAAAATATGTAGGTGTGTGTATGCATACTACAGGAATGGGCCTAACTCAAAAAAATATTTATAGCCATAAATTGTGTTAAAAATTATGCTAAAAAAGTGGAAAAAAGACTTTTTTGTCATTTGATTGAAAATAAAACTGTCATCCTTTATGCGGCTGAATATAAATGGACTTTAACTTGAGCAGAAACTAAATAAATTATAAGTATTTATAAATAATTGTTGTAAACGTGTAGAGCCGTTTATTTTTGTATTCGAAGTGTATGCATATCAGGGAGCCTTAGCTTAGATTAGATATTTAAAATATAACATTATATATTTTACTTCCATTTCCTTCTTATAATACTCTTCTATGAATACAGAACGAGGCACATCAAACGGACAGTCAGTTTATTTTATTACTTGATGTTGTTTTAATCACTTATCAACAATTATTTAATTGATTTGTCGCATGCTTTTAAATATTATTATAATAAAAGAGGAATAACTAAAGAGTTAATTAATTCCAGCGATCTCTGAGGAATTTAGGATTGTGGGACTCTGTGATACCACCCGCTAAAATCCGTAGAAGAAGCCTTGTTTCCGACACGGCGGCGGCATGGTCCACAGAGTCCTCCTCGCCACCCGCGCCACAATGGTTGCACCCTGACTTCTATCGCCCCAGTACGACATAGGTACCTTTCAAAGTATCCTTGCTTCGAAAGAACCTGCATCAAGCGTAAGATCAGGGCTGGTCTTGCTAACATAGAGAAGGTGAAACCTACGTGTGCGAGTAATTTACATTTCGCCTCTAAAAATGTATTTATTCTTCATTTACTATTTTAATCCATAGATTATTATTTTTATACATGATAATCCTTTCAACCGTGCCTCGTGATATTTATTCATTGTTTCCTCTCCTTCAAATGTCTCATTGCCTTTCTGTGACCATTATACCTCACCTATACCTATCTAAAATGAATGCGTTTCAAATAAGAACAGGATCGTTTTTGCGCCATGTTGTGACGTCGTAACATAGGTTTTTAATATTTATTCCACTTACTGTTGTTTAAAATGAAATTAGATATGTTACCTGTATTTATGAGTTCAATTCCACTCACCATTATTGATACGCAAATAAGGTTTCGTGCCAAACCTTACTTTTCTAGTGACATTTGACAGAAAGAGGTCATTGACGTTCCTATTCTTATTTGAATCGCATTTTTACCTATTATATCTTATCATTCACATAATTAGTATTAATCGTATTATATAAAAGGTTGTCGATGTCGTCTTAGTATTCACATTTCCATTGCTATGTGTGTATAGCAAGCACTATTTAATCTAACTTTTACGTATCCCTTGTAAAATATATAAATACAAAAAACATAGTTATTATATATTTGCTTTGAAATTAATCATTGTTGTATTCATATATGAAAATTCAGTAAAGGTATGTCTTATGAATAAACATTTTTGTAAGCTATACGCATGATATTCGCTTCCGTTAAAGTGTATCAAATAGAATCTCAAAATATAGCCCGTTTCCGTCTTATATTTAAAATTATGTCAATTAAATCACGCGCGTGCTTGCTTCAGTACCTAAAATATATATAATACATATATATTTGTGAGAGACGTTTTAAGCAATATTTTTCTAATTATATGTAACATAATATCTATTCGCTCCTTTGTGTTTAATGTTTGCCTATCTTTTGAAAAATCTGCTTAATTTTGATCTGTGTATAGAATCTATACGAAATTAAAACATCGATAATATCTTAGCCACCATAAAGCTGGCTTGTCATGATTTTAAAATTATTTGCATAAGTAAAAAAAGTTTATCGACTTTTTCGGGAATAAAGAATTAATTATACTTATTAACATAATATACTTACGTGGAAATTAGAAATTATGACATGATTGTAAATTAGCACAATCATTCCCATAACTAAAACAAATTAATACATAATTAACATTTATCATATCATAAAATTAATTTTGAAAATTAACATTGCATGTATGTACTCTTGTGTGTTTTTATTCTCTTCTTTACTCTCATTACATGGTAAGGGTCGCTTGTACATATATAGGCGTACCTTTATCCTTGTTGCTCTCGTTGTCTGCCATTTCACCTCTTAATCGGTATTCTTGCAAGAAACGTACCGCGCACTACTTTTTTATATCTGTAATTCACGATACTTGCACACGAACACACACACCATTCGCCGGTTTTTACTCAACATGGCCGCTATGAGCCGCTATACTTTTTGTAAACGTCAAAACGTCGCCATCCGGTGAGAACCCCTTTTCTGTATCTCTGCCGAAGTATTACAGTATCAATCCTGTAGATGGCGCTAGTATTTCACCACAGTGTTAATCCTATAGATGGCGCTAGCTATTCCGCCGTCATATATATATATATATATATATATATATATATATATATATATATATATATATATATATATATATATATATATATATATATATATATATATATTAATGATAAATAACTAATAATATAGTTAATAGTATTCCTAGGCTGTGTCGAAACGTTTTGGGTAATATTATGCAAAAGTGATTAGTGATAAATTGCGGTTGTAAATGAATGCACTTTAGATATATTTTACACAAGTATTAACGTTGACGGCGAGGATTAATTTTCATTTTTAATAAACACTATATATCAGTAATAATACTAATAAAAGTATCGTACCCCATAACAGTTGGACATTTTTTGAAAGAAAAAAAAAATCTAAATTTTTTTAAATTTATAAAATTTGGAAAGTATGTAGAATGTAATATAGGTAATATAAGAGTAACTGATATTTATTTGTTCGTTCTATTACCAGAATTATTTTTACCGTTCAATATACTAAGTAATTTATATATTTTCAAAATTGTAATTATATATAATAGTCATATCCGTGCAGAGGCGAGGAAACAATACAGACCTCTGCGTCCGGGGTCGGCCTGTCGTAAAAGGCGACTAAACAACCCACCCTAGCTACGTGGTAGGGCCCCAAGCCCGTCTGGATGGCGACCACCTTTGGTCTTAAGTATGCCGCCATAATAACTGTGTTGTGCATTAGTGACCCAACTTCTTGTACCTTACAGCAACGTGTTAGCGATGCCCCTGGCGTTGCAAATCCAACTGCTATATTATAAGCGGACCGTCAGCCTGTCTGCTGTCCTACAGCAATAAAAAATAGTCAAATACATATTTGTTAGATGTTTAAAAATTAATGGAACTTAATTTTCGAATGTTACAAAACAGAAAGAATACAGTTTAGATGTTATGTATAAATTTCTCAATGAATCCCGTGTCCCCAGATTAATCGCACAGGTAGCAATCTTTCCGCAGTTTATCATATGATATGATGCTGTGACAATAGCTAAACTAAACAAGCAGCAGCATCGAAAGAAAATCTGTATTTTGCGGGTATATTATTCGTCTTATGGGAGATTCGAGACCAACAGCGAAATGTTAATGGTCATTATTGTATATACATTAAAATATAAATATTGCTGAGGAACAGAGGACCGGTTGGTGGTGGTTGGTGGCTTATAATATAGCAGTTACCGTTGCCTATGGATGTTTGCGACGCCATGGGCAACCCCAACAGGCTGCAGTCCGCGACACAAACTAAGTCACTTATGCCGCCGGAACACAACACTAGGTTATTATTGCTGCATATTTAGAGATTAGAGTTGCCATTCAGACGGGTTTGGGGCCCTAGTACCTAGATATGGTTGTCTTGTTGCCTTTTAAGACAAGCCGCTGGGTAAATCATCTTACTACGCTTTCTGCACGGAGAAATTGTTTGCCGTCAACGTTTTCTTTTTAATATTTCAAACCAGGGATGTTATGGATATGGTTTCAGATAAGATTACGGATATGCAATTATTTCGGATTATCCGTTAGTTTCGGATAGTTTCGGTTACGGATATTAGATTGAAGTAAAATATAAACACAAAATGACACAAATATATCGAAACATGTCGTTTTATTTAGACTCCGTGCTTATACGAAACTATCTGAAACTTGTGAAACGGATACGGATATAATTTTATTTCGGATATCCGATAGTTTCGGTTACGGTTACGGAGCTCCATAACATCTCTGTTTCAAACGCATTACATCTCCATTAATCTTTACACGAGTGATTAAAATGAAACCAACTTTGTTAGGTTTTGTTTATCAGGTGTAGCTTAGTATTCATGGCAAGCTTTGTAAGGCACGTGACTCGAGGAATTTGCAAGTAAAGACTGGAGCGGATATTGGATAAGTATTTAAATATTAGCATGCTAATGAAAGATATTAAGCGGTTAAGATAATTGTGAATGTTGCGAAATTAGTAGAATACCATCGATGAGCCCTACAGTACTAACATAAGATCGTGAAAAGGAATGCGTCTGCGAGATAAAGCAAATGTTTTCCTTGATGAAGTTTGTGCTATGTATTATTTTTGCTTGGCACATTCCTAACACTGTCTTGGTAAAGTGGTGGGAAGTGTACAAATAATGGCAATTCCACACGTTTCTTTATAATCTCAGATTATTATTAGTTGTATGGCGAGCTTATGTTTCGCTTTTTTTCTGAATATGAATATCCGTGAGTGTAATTTATTGTAGACCGGGTGTTTATGTTCATTGTTGATTTTGATAAAGACATTAATTACTAAAAAGTAACATAACCACAATAGACAGTGTTACCGGATTTTATAAATAAATCAATAATTATCAACGAATATTGTGTTCTTTTGTATATGTAAGCTCGGCATGCGGCTTCATTTAAACAGTTGGTTATTACCTTTTTCACGCGCTTATATTTTATAATTATCATATGCTACATAGTATTGCATGATGTATGTTGATTACTATACGTTAAACCATCCATAAACCTTAATTACCGTGTACTATACGATACACTAAATGTTGTAGTGAACCGTGTAGTATACGGTAAAGTTTTATATACCCAGTTTTATATAACGTTAGTACAAAATGAACTTAGAAAGGTTTATAGAATTATATGCCTACATTTTGGTGTATGGTCCTGTTTTGTCCAATATTACAGCAAACAAGTTGTTGTGTAGCAGAGTCCAAAGAAACGAAATAAATATTAGAACGCAAGAACAGGAAATGTCTCCACGCATTGAAAGGTTGTAAGTAAATTAGTGTACAAAATCATATTTTCTAAATGCTTTGAAGTGAAAACTTCTAGCGGCGTTGTACACTTTTTTTGTGATGGGTAAAAAAATGTTAAACTCGCGTCAAGTCACGTGTCCTGATCGAAAATTCGTAAGATTCGTAAGATGGAGTTTTGCTCGAGTAATACCAACCTTATTAACAATGACAAGGTTTATTTCATAATGCGAATTTATTACAATAAAATGCAGTTGAGTTTTTGAACAATTTTTAGTTTGTAGAGAAGTGTTAATGACCAATTTAAACTTTAATCCTTGATCATAAACACTTCTTTATAAACCAAAAATAATAATCTAATAGCTTGACGATACAATTCAGAAGTTACTTTGTTTTCACTTCTATCGGCAGTCCACAAAGACTGCCCCGCATGTTTTTTCTTCAAAAGGGTCTTTAAACTCACTATTATTATTGGGAGAATATAAAATCCTTTTCATAAATAACATGGAAAAAGACTTATATTTTAAATGGCGATTTGAGATAATTTGTTTTTTTTTTTTCTCGCTTTACTAAGAAGACAATTCCTGATATTGCGATCTCAAATGTTCGCTGAATGTCAATAGATTTAAGAAATACACATTATTCCGTCTCTTTAGTGCGTAAAGTTGTTGAATATTTCGCAATAGTAGATAATAAGTATATAATGTAGCTAGCTGCTATTCATTGCAAGAGCGTTTGAGGTGTCTCATTTAATAATAATATGTACTTTACATTAAAGTGATAGGATTTTTAAATATGAAAATGCCTTTTTTCAAGCACGTCCAGGTGAAGGGCAGCGAAATTGTTTACATTCTTGTTTTGCATGGTATTTTAATATAAGATTAATCGATAGTTTCTATCATATATATTGGGAAAAAATTCAAAGAATGTAAAGCGGGTGAAAAGGAATTTATTCATAGAGCGTACTCATGTTTTATTTATGTTTATGAAACTTATATTCACAGTTTTAAGGATTTTTTTGTTAAAACACAAGAAGTGATTAGTGGAATTAATATTTTTTTTTATTCATTTCTGTGGAACAGCAGATAGGCTAACGGCCCACTTTGTAGTAAGCAGTTAGCGTCGCCTATGGATGTTTGCATCGCAAGAGACACCGGGAACACACTACTGTCCGCTTAGTGGTATAGAATCCTGGGTCACTAATGCCGGAACACAACACAAGGTTATTATGGCGGTTTACTTATAGACCAAGGGTGGTTGCCATCCAGACGAGCTTTTGGCCCTAACCACGTAGCCGGCCACAGGGGTTAGTATTCCTTTCTCTTCTTTTATTTAGTATTCTTACTCCGCCCCTGCACGAAGGACTAACAGTATCGCTCCAATTTAATCAACATAATTATAAGTACGTTCTATGAATTTAATACAATTCAATAGAAAGTTTTCGATAAACTGCTGTATTTTTTGCTTAGTATAGCAATAGGAACGTTAACTCGGATTATTAATTTCACTGTCGAAAAGTAAAGAAACTTTATCAAGATGAAGCATTTATTATATTTGAAACATTCCAACATGAAAGACAACTTGCATTTTACAATGGTGTTGTTAATTTATAATTTTTGTTATAGATGTCATGACTACTCTGTAAAAATATATCTTTAAACTTTTAAAAGCTCATATTCAATATAACGCTGAATTATTTTGAGCATATATGTTAAGCCGTACAAGCTTTTGCACGACTGCGTTTGAAATAAATATTACTAAATACTACAGTTATTTACATCATTAATTTTCGACTCCCAAGTTTACATATTTGGGAACTTACCCATTCTACTTGACCCGTTTAGAGGGAGGGAGATTTTCAAAATAACAAATTTGGTCACAGGTTTTAGGTTTATGTCGCATTGTCAATATCCTCTAAAGGGCGCGTTTAGTTTTTACTTGTAATTTTATAGGCATCACGCGGCAAGCGCTTTACTATTAAAGACGAATTTGGGTCAGTTAAAAAACTTTCTTCATCTGAAAATAGAGTCTCCGAAGAGTAGGGATAAAACTTGTCAAAAATAGGTCCCGTGGTTTGGGTACGTTCCCTTTCGTATGCAACGCCATTTTTAAAACATTATGGATATTTAAAAAAATATGCTACGCAGTTTACAGAGTAAATATGATTTGTATTATGTATAACTTAATATTAATTCAAATCTCATCTTCAAAAATAACCTGTGCAATACTGTAAACATATTATATCTTTTATATATTTTATTTTTATAATTTGTTAACCACCAAGAAAGCGTAATTTAGTAATATTAGCTTATGTTAAAAATATCTGACGCAACGTGATCAAATACATATATCATTTTGAAATTCTACATGTGAAAAATTCTGTATAAGTTACGAATCTCATAGCGTCAGATTTTCAATTTTTTTATTATGGTGTAAGGCTATTTCAAATAGTGATAAAATAGCAGCCTTCGTTAATTTTGTTACGTTTCTATAATAAGTGTATGTCTATGTATGTCAACAATATTATTCATAATAAGTTTTGTGATTTGTTTATCATAATTGTTTGCAGGCTTGGTAAACATTGTGAATGTGATGCCCTTTGGGTAAGATTATTGTTGTAATTTTGGAAATCATTCCCATTAAAAGTACATTTTACACAAAAATATTTTGTTTTATTTTCCTGTATTTTTATGCATAGATTAAAGCTAGACACTGTTTTTTTTTTAGTTTATTGACACAAGAAAATAAACCTTTACAGAAGCAGTAAATATAAATATGTTACGATCGAACCTTCTGATGCAACAGGACAAAATAATTGATGTGAGAAGTGACGTACTTAATTCGACTACATTACAATTTTTACCTTTGTCTAACCTATGAAATTACTCGAATAATTAATACGTGTGTATTATTACAATCTTTAGCTTCATAAGATATCCTTTTTTTAATTATCATCCTTTAGTGAGGATAGGAGAAAATGAATTTGCTATATTTAATAGAATTGCTAGTATATAAGTGAATAAAACTTCTAACTCTAACATTGAAATTGAATAGTGCTTAAGAGAAAGTCATGTTCAACCACACGTGAAGGTAATCACGTATTCACGCAAGACACTTCAAGCTCTGGTCCGTGCGTGGTGGTAGGCATTGTTAAGCAAACGTGATGGACCTCACGCACATTTGAGAGACCTCAGCATTTCGCTGATATTTAAATAAAGCTTAACCTAATCTTGAATTATCATCAAGCTCAGATAGCAAAGGTGAAAGACCCAATTAAAGCATTTAGTTAAGAAGTACGCTATCGGTCACAGCCTATATTAAATAAATACACCCGATTTAAACGGTACCCGTTTTATACGATTTCGCTTTTACACGAATAATAATATAAATTAACGAATTTTTAAAATTTTATATGAATGTATATGTTACCGACAATATGTATAATACGGTATTCTATACAATACCTAGGCAATGTATAGAATACCTAAAACGTTAAGATAACCTATGAAATATTTATTTTATACTTTGCCTAGGCATTCTATACAATACCGAATACGCTGCCGGCAATGTGGTAAAAGACGATAGATAGCAGGGAAGGGGGAGTGCGGGCTGGCAGTAAACGCGTCTCGACTTGTTTGCATATCATTGCGTTGCGTGCGACGTGAGTGGGAGGCCTGGGAGGGTGCACGCTGCGTTCAGTGATCTCATTGCGTAATCTATTTCATTAAAATGGCGGCCGATCAACGAATCTCTCAGATGAGAGAAAGATTTTATTCACAATTGTGTATTAAAAGAAAAGCAGTACGAAAAATCGCACGTTTATTGATAAATACAGGCCCAACTATAGTTATTTTACACATTGCCGGTGGACCAGCAGGTACTCTATACAATACCTAGGAATTGTATACATTACCTAGGTAAAGTAAATACTTACTGGAAAATAATATTCATAATATTTCATATATTACCTTAACGTTTTAAGTATTCTATATATTACCTAGGAATTGTATAGAATACCTGAATTATATAGATTGCCGGTAACATATATATGTCTTATTCACATCGATAATAACAATTAACATTTTTGGGTGTTATTCATTTCGCATCACTGACGGCAATAGTGGGGGACTCCCCGTATTGTGAAAAACAACATAGACTTGGGGAAATATGTACATGCTTATATTTTTGACTACAAATGCGAGTTATGTATTAGAACTGGTAAGTTACATAATTTTCAACTTTTTGGAGCCTTTGTGTGTAATTTGTGTCAAATTAAAGCTTTTATGATGCCAAAAAGTCATTAAAAAATTAAAGATATCTTTGGAAACAAAAATTAAAATATTGGAAAGTTTACGTAACAGAGAAAGATTATGTTGTTGTTGTTGTGAGTGCCTCTCCTACAGGAGGTTAGCTGTCAGCTCTGAGAATACTTTCCTGTCCTGGGCCAAGCGAAACATGGTATGTTGTTAATATTTTTTTCGTGAAGTTTTTTTTTATTTTATTTTATTCCTAATCTATAGTGCATACAATAGGTAGGTTTTTAAAATGTGTTACTTAAATAAGTGACTGTATTGGGCACATATTAGGAGGTTATTTAGTTAAACACGGTTATATAGCAAAATTGGAGATTTCGTTTTACACGGGCTTGTCTATGACCTATCTTCCGTGTAAATCGGAGGATAGGTGTATATTGTGTTTCACATAGCGCCATTACATAAAATAAATACATATACGTAAACAGAGTGGGTCGTAATTGTGCCCGTTACCACCGTGGGTGTCCCAACGACATCAAATATATCTTCACTAATATTGCGTGGAGTCCTCTTCCGACGTCTGAAACAATATAATATAGTATTGCTGAACTTACAAAATAACTTTTTTATAAAACACGGTATAGCTTTGCGACAAACCGTATATATGTATGCTTTTTTTTATTGCTGTAGGACAGCAGACAGGCTGACGGCCCGCTTAGAATTTAGTAGCAGTTACCGTCGCCTATGGGTGTTTGCAACGCCAGAGGCATCGCGAACACGCTGCTGTCCCATAAGGGTACAGGAACTTGGGTCACTAATGCCGGAACACAACACAAGTTTATAATGGCGGCATTTAAGAATGTGGTCGCCATCCAGACGGGCTTGAGGCCCTACCACGTAGCTGGGGTGTGTTTTCTTTCTCCGCCCCTGCATGGATATATGCTTGAACGATTTCTAATATTTATTTCCATACAATTATTAGTAATCCACGTAAATCTTGCCTGTTAGCTGATGAAGTGATTGATTACAAACGAACGAATCTACGAACAGAAAGTACAGGCCTTTATTAGAGTAGTTTTTTGGTCTGCAAACGTAATAAAACCGTTTAGCAAGCCCTGTAGGTAAATCAAACGTAAACATTTTTCTGACTACCAATACCTACTTCTATATCAAGCTCTAACAAGGCTTTTTGTAGCTCAATAAGCCCTGGGTCATCAGGTGTGTATACTCTGCACTCTTCCTCAAAGAACCTCTCCATCTTTAGCCGCAACTCCTCATTATAGCTCCGCAGGCGTTCTATTGTTCGTATCTCTTCCTTGGCGTCAGATGTTGTACTCTGGAAACTGATCGTTCCCGTTATTATACTTATAAAACTTTAACAACACACCACATATAACTTAGAGTAGGCTATTTAGTTCTTCCTCAGGCGTACGAAGTCGGAGCGTCGCAGAGCAACTATCAAAATACAACCAAAATATAGACACAAAAACTTGTGTTAGGATGTTAAAAGTTCATGCTGTCCTAAGTATTCCAAATCTAGGACTTCAAGGTAGCTTAGCAAATTACTTTCTTATTATTTTCTGTCTTGTATCTTTTAACGAGTTTATTTTATTGACATTGACATCGTGAGAAAACCTGCACACCGAGATCACCGGTATATGTAACCCGCGAACCCGCTTTGGAACAGCGTAGCGGGTATACTGTGCACCCTCTTTAGGGAGAGGCTTGAGCTCAGGAGTGGGACGCTATGGGCGATATAATTAGACAGAATTATATACATTAATAAAGCATGGCCTACCTATTGGCAGAATCCAAATATTCCGATGGAAATTCATCGAGAGCAGCTTTCATCACGTCTCGTGGATAACTAAAGCTTATATTCTTGTACTATAAAATATATTTCAATTATACACGCTAATGTAGGAACAAAGATAAATTGATTGAATCAATTTACTATTTGTTATCACTATTTAAAATGTAAAGAAAAGAATTAATTTAATGACTTTACTCATTATCCTTGTATGAATCTCGTATGAATTATACATACATACATATAATCACGCCTCTTTCCCGTAGGGGTAGGCAGAGACCACTTCTTTCCACTTGCTACGATCCTTACATACTTGTTTTGCTTCGTCCACTTTCATTATTCCCTTCATACATGCCCTTCAGTTTAGGGTATCTTGACCTGGCCTTTTTTCAAGACGATGATCTGGTCTCGAAACGTCCGCCTAGGTCTACACCTTCCAACACTTCCATTCACACTCGCCTTATACACTTTTTTCGTCAATCGTTCTTCATTCATTCTCTCAACATGGCCAAACCATCTCAGCATACCTTTCTCAATTTTTGTCACTACATCTTCTTTCAGACCACAACGTTTCCTTATCTCACTATTTCTTATCCTGTCACTCAGTTTAACTCTTATCATACTTCTTAGCGCTGTCATCTCAACTGCATTTATTCTGCTTTCATGTTTCTTCTGCTATACCCGTATGAATTATGAGTGTTATATGTATATGGAGACAATGTATCGTCTCATATTTGATCTCGCAGATGGCGCTATGTGTTGTACATACCGACATAGCCCCAATTGCACCAACTGTCAACCTCATTGCTACACAGCAACTGAAAACTGTATAGAATCTCTCACACCTTGAGTTAAATTTTTTAATCTTTTTTCTTTAAAGAGTTAATATTAACTAGAGGTACTCACCCGCCTGTACCTGTCATAGTCGATCTCAGAATCAGTCATTGCTCGCGATAAAGGTAAGCTGGAGTCCGTGCTCAAACTGTTCACATCCTGAATGCTGTTTGTTAATAGACTATCACTGTTCACCGTTAACGAGTCGTAATCATTCCATTCGTAAGGACTGAGAGTGACTTCTGGTATCTCCAAGTCGTTTACCATCTCCGACCGATTCTTTGGTATGGAGTTAAGAAAGTTTTCGAACATGTTCATAGTTTTGATGGTTATCTGATTGGGAGTCTAATCCTTTAATTTACCTAAAATTATTTGTATATTTACTTTAGAAGGTTTAATTTAATTTATAAAAATCCTAGTGGTAATTTATTTATTATGATATAAAATTTACAAAAGAAAAAGAAGTAAAATCTAAATAAAAATGGCGTGCTTTTACCCTGAAAACTGCGAGCAATTTGCAGTATGTCCAACATCGGACTTGTCCTATTGGACAAGGGGCCACACCACGTTAGGGACCCAACTTCACACCACGTAATAACGTGCTATCTAGATCCTGCTATAAAGATCCACCTACGTGCTAACCCTGCTTGCCACGTTGTCCTTCGTTGAAGGTTATGTATTGTTGTGAAAAAAGCCGCGAGTTTCAAGGCTTCTAACTTGCCAAGAGGAAGATTGCTGTGAGCCACCACCAAAGTGTATGAAGTTGGACGCATTGTGCGCAAGCTGCCTGTGTCTGCATTCAAGTGCAACGGAATACAGGACCAAGAGCATTCAAAGACGCTTGGCACTGCGAATTTCCTATTTAGAAGCTCTAGTGACGTAGTTCTCGAATTTTAATTGTGCACAGATGCCGTAAAAGTCGGCGACCCGGCAAAAGTGCCACCCTGCACACCCAAACCAACACTCGGATGTTGTTTACTCAAAAAGAAACCAATAAATGTATCGCTTGAGGATATATTAGGTAATTGACAAAGCAATTTCGTGTCCAACTTTCAATGTAAAACAAGAAAAATAATTTAAATAAAAAGGATGACAGGTTTTTCCCCAAAAAGGGGTTAAAGCTAGACAGGCGGCCGGTTGTAAAAACTAAACCACAACTACTTATTACAAACATGTAACATGTGCCGACCCCATATAATGTGGGATAAGGGCAGGAGGAAAAAGACTTTAGAAGATTTAGTGTAGGCATAAAAAAGGCCGCTTTGATATGACTAATATCAAGTTAACTCTTATATTTTGCCTGCGCGAAAAAGACTAAAGAGTCTAGTCCTTACTCATTCCTAGACATTCCGAGGTATTACTATAGTCGCCCAGCTCACTCCTGTATGAAAAAGATGCCGGGGTTCGTAACGCCCCTTGAAGAGGCCTGCGAAAACGGGCAGGCGCACGTCAGGGTCGCAGCCTGACTAATCCGTCGCGTAGGTAGGTACGTTATTCGGCATGTACTATCGGCAATACATTCGTAACGTTAAGCATCCCTAAACATTCTTGTTGTAAATACATATTATAATATATAAAACACCGCAACGTCGTTTGTAATGAAGCAGCAGTTAAAAATAATTTATTAAATGATAAAAATGAATTAGTTAATGAAATCCAAGAATGCTTGTATGTAATAAATTAATGATAAGTGATTATTTCTTATATCAAAATTAAACCGTAATCACTCACAAACTAATGGGCTAGTCTTCAATTATAGGTAAACTCCATAATTCCGTAACATTTCTTTCCGAATCCGGGTTAAGTCCCAATCGTAATAAACACCCTTCAACAGTTTTGATCAGATATTGTGCATATACTATTGCCACATACCAATGTTAAAGTAAAAGTACGCGAGAAAACCTGCACAGTGAGATCGCTGAGTACGAGTATACCAATCAACCTTGGATAATCGTAACGGATATACCGTCCGTTACACCAGAGACCCAACACTAAGCTATGCGCTATTACATAAAAATAAATAAGAAAATCAGCTTGAAGTGCATTTATTGTGAAATTAATTTACCAAAGTCAGTACCCGCTCTAAATGATTTTCACAAAAACTTGTATGAGCTTTACGACACATAAATAATACGCGAAAATTGTCACGTACACAAAACCGTGTAACAGTAAACTGTGGTACTGTGCAAAATCTCTTACGAAATACTCATAGATACCAAGGAGTTCTGTTTGGTCGATATTACGTGATGGCACCAATGTAACGCCAACTGCGCATATTTAATAATTCATTTGTAGTATTTTTTGTATGGGAAAATGTTATCTATAGATGACATGAGTTACTATATTTTACTTAAAAGTTTTTTAACAGTAGGTTAGAATTGTTATATCGCTGAGGATCAGTAGACAGGCTGCCGACCCACCTAAGTAGGCAGTTACCGCCACCTATCGATGTTTGCTAACACGCTGCCGTCAGCGTAGAAGAACCCGAACCTGGGTCACTTATGCCGGAACACAACACAAGGTTATTATATCTCTTACGAAATACTCATAGATACCAAGGAGTTCTGTTTGGTCGATATTACGTGATGGCACCAATGTAACGCCAACTGCGCATATTTAATAATTCATTTGTAGTATTTTTTGTATGGGAAAATGTTATCTATAGATGACATGAGTTACTATATTTTACTTAAAAGTTTTTTAACAGTAGGTTAGAATTGTTATATCGCTGAGGATCAGTAGACAGGCTGCCGACCCACCTAAGTAGGCAGTTACCGCCACCTATCGATGTTTGCTAACACGCTGCCGTCAGCGTAGAAGAACCCGAACCTGGGTCACTTATGCCGGAACACAACACAAGGTTATTATGGTGGTATATGAGACTGAGGTTATTTTGTCGCCTTTTACGAGAGGCCTCACCCGTCCTTACAGTTCAGTATTCTTACTCCGTCCCTGCACGGAGAAGGTATTTTATTGCATTGATACCTCTTAGCAGTAATTAAGTTACTGCTTGTGTCAGTTTCAGCCAGATCTATGTCGGGGATCTCAAAGTTTGGTCCTTGTCGTCGCTGTGCCAGAGACGTCAGGAGGACTTCGAGCTCTCGTCCTGGTGGCGAAAAGAGAGTGCGCCAGGCACAATGCCTCACACAGACACCAGTCGCCAGAGAATATTTCCTGATATCCCGGCCATAGACAATCATGGCAAGAAGACGGGGGAGTTTTATGTATATCATCCGGTCTTAAACATAGTATCAACCATTCAATAGTGTAGTACAATAAATAACGCAGTTATTAAGAAATAAAGTGATAAAAATCCATCATATAGATAAAATTCAATGTTATTCTGAGAAGTCTTTGACTTTTAACTTATACCTATATAAATAAAACATTCACACAATTGTCTCTTTGTTCAAATCACTGGAACAATTGTTAGCGGATTATAAGTGTCTCTTTCAATATCTACAATGTTAGGAGTCCCGTTATCTTAGGAAGGTATACAATGAAATCATTTTCATTTTGCAAAACTGACTGTTTTACGACATTGTAGTGAATGATGGCTCTTGGAGGGCCACCTGTCTCTTACAACGAAATCAGTAAAGGTACTATTACAATCATCACTCTATTATTAGTAGAATCTCGTCAATTTCCCAAGAAAGATTCATTACTTGAACACCTGACCTGCGTTTGTTAGTTATTTGATACTAGCTGACCCGGCATGACACGTTATTGTACCATATAATTAAAATGTAGCCTTCTGCTAGGTACAATCTATCTCTAAGCGGAAATTCATCAAAATTGGTTCAGCGGTTTAAGCGTGAAAACATAACAAACAAACAGAGTTACTTTTATATTTATAACTAGCCATTCCCGCCCGTTTTGCTCGTCGAATAACAGAAAAAAGTAATTCGAAAAATATGAGAAATTTTCGTACGCATGCGCGCTACACCGCTTACCCCACTTCTCCGCGGCAAGAAAACACTCATCACTGAACACGTACATAAAAATCGTTATTGTTTAAAACTTTACTAACTAATGAAGATATCGCAATATATTTTTAGATAAAGCCAGCCAAGTGTTTAAGAAGTAAAACTTAGAAAATTTAATTGAAATCTATCCAGTAGTTTTGCTCTGCTGAGCACATAACTTCAAACCTCTATCATTTTATTTATATAGATATTAGTATAAAGCATACAAAATAATAATAAATTATCCCTTGGCCGTACTCGGGTCTTTTCGTATGGGTAACAGACAGCATATCCACCACGCTTGTTCATGGCTGATCGGGATTTCGTTATGCAGGTTACTCACAACGATTTCCTTCACCGTCTTTATGGGTTAATTATATTATATTATGCACATTAGGAGAGAAAAACGTTGCTTGCCAGCGCGGGCTTTGCACCCTCAGCCGAGATTGTTTACCACTGTGATCTATGAGTCACTTGGCTATCAGTCCCTAAGGCATACAAGACTAATGTATTGTTGTTTACATCGTTGAAATGTTTTCGAATTACGTAATAGTTTTCAGTTATTTCTGAATAATGTAGAACAGCTATACTCAACTCGTCTTAATTCGTCTTTATTTTAAAGTTTTTGTGTGTTACGTTATTTGATCCGTGCAGGGGCGGAGAAAGAATACCTCTGCGGCCGGGATCGGCCTGTCGTAAAAGACGATAAAAAAACCCACCCTAGCTACGTGGTAGGGCCTCAAGCCCGTTTGGATGGCGACCACCTTTGGTCTTAAGTATGCCGCCATAATAACGTTGTGTTGTGTTCCGGCATTAGTGATCCAAGTTCCTGTCCCCTTATGGGACAGCAGCGTGTTCGCGATATCACTGGCGTTGCAAACATCCATAGGCGACGGTTACTGCTAAATTCTAAGCGGACCGTCAGCCTGTCTGCTGTCCTACAGCAATAAAAAAATCTAAGCTCAGTAATGTTGAAAAAACCATCATCTCTGGTATACCAAAAAAAACTCGGTTATATCCCAACTTTCTCTAAAATGGTCTGATATATTTTCTTGTTTATGTTCTTTAGTATAGTTAAAGTGTTACCGCTAACTACAAAGTACATCATGTATGCAAGAGAAATTAAGTATTATACAACTGGATGACCTCTTGATCCGGAAATTGAGATGATTTGACGATGAGTGGGATTTGTTATATATGCACCTTACACCTAGTCAGGTCATAAGTATTGTCACACAGTAAAAACTTTTCTTTTAGAATGCTGGCCACAAAAAAGTTTATTGAATTCGAATTTCGAATTGTTCATGAAAATAAAAATGTATAACTTTTAGAATTTTACTCATATTTAAATATGGAGTGGACGCTTATAGAAGACCGTGTTGCAGTTATTGCGTTGCATCGTTGCGGTTACGCGCCAATTCAAATTTTTAACATACTGAAAAATTTGAATATTACCAAAAGATTCGTTTATCGTACCATCAAACGATACAATGAAGACTCTAGTGTAGATGACAGGTCAAGAAGTGGTCACCCTCGGTCTGTTAGGACTCCAGCAGTGATAAAAGCTGTGAAGGCACGAATTCAAAGAAATCCCAAACGTAAGCAGAAACTGTTGGCCCTTCAGATGGGGTTAAGCAGAACCACGGTGAAAAGGGTGTTAAATGAAGACTTAGGGCTTCGGACATATCGAAGAAAAACAGGACATCGTTTGAATGCTCGTCTAATGGACCTGAGACTGAAGAGATGCCGCGCTTTGTTGAAGCGGTACGCGGGAAAAAAATATCGGGAAATTCTTTTTTCGGATGAAAAAATGTTTACCGTAGAAGAGAGCTACAACAAACAAAATGATAAGGTGTACGCACACAGTAGTGAAGAAGCGAGCAACCGTATTCCGCGTCTCCAACGAGGTCATTTTCCATCCTCGCTCATGGTATGGTTGGGAGTTTCTTATTGGGGCTTAACAGAGGTACATTTTTGTGAGAAAGGTGTAAAAACGAATGCTGTTGTGTATCAAAATACAGTCCTGACGAACCTTGTGGAACCTGTTTCTCATACCATGTTCAATAACAGGCACTGGGTATTCCAACAAGATTCGGCGCCAGCTCATAGAGCGAAGAGCACATAAGACTGGCTGGCGGCGCGTGAAATCGACTTCATCCGGCACAAAGACTGGCCCTCCTCCAGTCCAGATTTGAATCCGTTAGATTACAAGATATGGCAACACTTGGAGGAAAAGGCGTGCTCAAAGCCTCATCCCAATTTGGAGTCACTCAAGACATCCTTGATTAAGGCAGCCGCCGATATTGACATGGACCTCGTTCGTGCTGCGATAGACGACTGGCCGCGCAGATTGAAGGCTTGTATTCAAAATCACGGAGGTCATTTTGAATAAACTTTAATGTCAATAAACTTTAATGTCATAAGAATCTATGTTTTGTTAAGTTCATTTTGGTATATGAATGGTTACATAATGAATAAACTTGTTACAATTATTTTACATTAAACATGTGACAGAATTTATGACCTGACTAGGTATATGCAAAATATATTTTGCTTTCTTATAAAAAAATATGCTAGACCTTAATCGTGGCGACAGCGTGAGTCAAATAAAGCGAGAGATTTCACAATGTGGTAATAGTTTTCAAGGGAAAAACGAACAATGTGTTCCTTTTCTGTCTGTGAATAAGCATGTTGCAATCCGATTAAAATTCCTCTCTTGACGGTTTTCCATGGCCCGGGGAGACCAAGGGATATGTAGGACTCCGGGAAAGATGTTCGGCCATCCGACTACCCACTAAAAACGCCACTGTTCTCCTAGCACCTACGCCCGGCGGGCCCACGGATATGTGGCCTGCCGATCTCGTGGGTCGGACCGGAGTCAGCCTGCCCTTTGTATCAGCACGAGCCTCTTCCATGTGTTTAGCGCCAGGGGGTCAAAGTTTCGTCACCACGGCGCTTTTCTTTATTAACTCTAAGGAGTCAAGGGGGGCCGCGGAACAGCACGCGGCACTCACCCTCGCGGCCACAGTGCGAGCGATGGATCCTCACTCGAGGGGCCGCCCGCGGCCGCATTCTACCGCGGCCGGAGGTCGTTGGATGCCCTCCGGCGCCGACGTTATGGGAGTGTGATGGTCGACTCCCGCTCCCGCTCCACCGCCGCCTTTGCGGACGACTGCCTCGCAAAAGGAGGTGACGGCCATCCAGGATCGCCCCCGACCATGGACAGAACCAGGGCCGGGAGCGACAAGTCCACGTCGATTAGGGCGACGAGGGCGCAGCGCTCCTCGCACCAGGGCACACGACGTCCTCCAGGTCCACCGTGTCCTCCAGGTCCACCGTGTCCTCCTTGTCACCCGCGCCACAATGGTGGCACCCCGACGTCGTCTCCCGCCCTATACGACAGAGGTACCTCCCGAAGCAACCGTGCCCCGAGAGGACCTGCGTCAGGCGGAAGGTCAGGGCACCGTGGCGACCTTTTACGACTACATAGTTTATTAACACGATGAGTGCGAAACGAGGCCTAAAACACCTCGTACGTGTCTCGTCGTTATAGCGGTAAGGAAAAACTTAAACTTCTCTATCGTGCGAGAGGCATAACTTCCGTCTGGTTCAGTCTAGGAAAGAGATAACTATATATCTGAGATGTACTATTGATACCGAGTTTTTTGGTATACCTACCTTAATACCGGGTTTTTTAGGCCTCGTACCGCACTGAATAAATAAAAGTTTGTAAAATAAAAGAATTGGTTTGTAAAATAATAGAATTGGGTGGTAAATCTAATTCAAAATTACCGATATTTGAAAAACAGGTAAGTTTCCGATCAATATTTACAAATTATACTCAGTGTCGCTACACCTAATCAACCCATTTCAAAAATACACAATCAGTTTTTTTTTTATTTTCAGTACCCACTCCAAACAATCCACATCATCTCGAAAAAGGATCAAAGAAGAGGAGATGTGTGTGTGGATGCTATGAAAAACTTCGCACCTTCTTATCAAGTCGTGAGGCTGACAAAAAAGCAAAGAAAATTCTTACAGAATGTATCGGTTGCAAAAAATATTATTGTTTGACCTGTTTTAATAAAAAGCATCCATAAGTACAATTAAATAAAATCGATATTTTTTGTCCCATCACTAAACAATATGAAAAACTGCCCTTTTTCAGTGTGGTATGGGGTACATAAGACCCCACGTTTTATTTTACCTATAGAATCTAAACTAAATAATCTGCCCACAGGCGGCTGCAGGTTTAGGTTAATCAACTCATTGATAATAATAATCGAGACAAAAACCGTACAATTCGCCTTATTTGGCGCCAAAAAAAGGATTTTTGTCTCCCGTGGGCGGTGGGGTTTATTAGGCCTCGTGCCGCTACAACATCTGGTTCAGAACGAGGTTTCACAGGCCTCGTAACGCAGTAATGGAAAGTACAGATAAATCAGTGCCGCTGGGAACGTGATAATGTGTTAATCTTATTATTTCCGTCCTTGATCACCCTTCCATAATATATTTATTATATTATTATCATTTAAATCTGACGCGTAGTTCATTGTAGTTACTAGGAGCTTAAAAACTACGTTAGTATTTAGGTACTAAGGGTAATTTAGTCCTCTGAGCTGTGGGCACTGCCCACAGCAGAAGGCTTTAGAGCTTGTTCGTGTTGCTGGTCCCGCGCACCCTGGCCAGCGAGGATGCTGTCCTCTGACACCAGATGCCGTAATGAAACGAGCTCTTAGAAATCTTATTAGTTTTTTTAGTCTCCGTATCTATATGCAAGTCTCAAATGTTTACGATGATCATTATGGCATTGTGCCCAAAATATTACAGGAATGTTGCCAGTTAACTACTTTTGAGTAAAATTATTTATATTCATATATTGGTTTAGATTTTTTTTATTGCTGAGTAACAGCAGAGAGGCGGACAGCTGGCCCACTTAATAATAAGCAGTTACCGTCACCTATGGCTGTTTGCGACATTAGAGGCACCGCGAACACGCTGCTGTCTCATAGAGGTACCGGAATTTGGGTCACAAATATCGAAACACAACACAATAAGGCGGCATACTCATACACTACGGGTGGTTGCCATCTAGGTGGGCTTAGAACCCTACCACGTAGGTAGAGTTCTTTTGTCGCCTTTTACGACAGGCCGACCCCGGCCATAGAGGTTAGTATTCTCCACGGAGGGAAATTAATTACTTTTGAAATTATTTACTCATTTGTAGATTATTAAAATAATAAAATTTTATAAATCTATTTCATTTTTATGAAAGTTTTTTAATTACTATAATAATTAATTATACTAAATAATTATTAATTACCTAATACATTATATTTGTATGATATTTGTGTATGTGTAAGCCTAAAGTCCGCTTTATTAATTTTTACCTCCATCCCGATTACAAATAGTCAGTATTACGTACCAAATGTTTTTATTTTTAGTAAAAAAAGAAATTCTATAATCATTACCATAAGAAACTAATAGAAAATAGCTATTAAATTTGTTTTTGCTGCATAAATTTGGAGTATTTCAGTTTTACATCAACGTGTTATGGTAACACAAGCGAATAGTGTCTACGAATAAGCCGGCAGACAATCACGTTGCGCCCTTGCATTTGGGCAAATGTTATTTAAAAAATCTATAGTATTCAAAATTAAGATAACGTGATATCGTGTCGTCTTTAAAT
Organism: Malacosoma neustria; assembly: GCA_963693495.1. NCBI lineage: Eukaryota > Metazoa > Arthropoda > Insecta > Lepidoptera > Lasiocampidae > Malacosoma > Malacosoma neustria. The sequence continues at coordinate 17,744,525 of OY856386.1, forward strand.
GACGTCACCGTAGACGTTCAAACTCGAAAAGTTCGGTTCGATCGGCATTCATTCTCAATCTCATTCACTGTCATTCAGTCATGCTTTAATAGCGCGCAAGAATGGATGTGTTAAATGTTTCGCCGTCTCTGCGTCTACGCGGCGGCGTTAATACAAGTGATAGTAAACATGAGTTGAATAAGTGCACCAGTGCCATGTCTCCGGAGACCCAACGGCTTTTACCGCCGACGACAGAAACTATAATGACCAAGCCGTTTCCTATACGAGGTAAATAGAATAACTAGAAATAGTTAACGCTTTATACGACAGTTGAAACAGCTCGCCGTTTATTCATTTTCACACATCGAAATATAACAATACAACCTTCGCATCGGTTTTAATCATATAGTTTATAGGAGCATGGATAAAAAAAAACTTTGATGTTTTCTTTATTCAACGCACCTAAAAGTTTGTTTCATTTTTACCAGTTTATGTTCTGCTATTTGTCTATTTTGCCATTGCGGTACTTTTTACGACTCACTTTATCTGCTATTCTTTGTTTTATCTTTTATTTTATTTGCTATTACATTTTATTTAACTTAAAAAGTAATTGTATTTGTACTGTATTTTAAATTACTTAGTTATTCATATATTTCATAACAGTTTTACCTATGAACAATGATATTAACAAACTTGATAAATTTATACACTAAATTAAACATTGTATACAAAAGTAAGATTACAAAATATAAATTTAGCATATTTTCTATAAATTTACTATGATTTGGAACAAAATGAAGGAAACTACCTATATTTTAGGATGCTTATTGGGTATGACATTTTTATTGTATGATTGAACCGTGTTGCCTATTTTATTAACGTCCTTGATTATTTCTTTTCGATAATCATAAATAATGTAAGCTAATTCATTATTTTGTATTTTTCCACTAATATGTAAAACTTGAATTACGCATTTTTAAACAGTTTTATTCTAGCAAATATTAACAATAAATGTAGGTCATTCTAATAATTAAATCGGGTTAATTACATGCATACAAACTATTTATTTAAACAATATGTTTTTAATGAGTTAAATATTTTAATTTAAATAAATTAGTTTGTTAAGTTCCCGTTTTTTTTTTGTTATAAAAACTATTTTATTTTTTATTTATTTATTACTAGCTGACACGGCAAACGTTGTTCTGCCATATTCATTTAAAAGAATAGCCTATGTTACTACACCGAAATTCATTAAAATAAGTTTAGTCTTATAAACGTATCAGACAGAGTGATTTTAACATTGTAATGTTACTTTTTTCGGTAAAATATTTTCACTACGCTCAGAGACTAGTTTAGGGGTCATGGGTCATAGGTACGATTCTCACAATCACGCACTCTTTTTCACCAGAGCATATTATAATGTAATTGCGACATACCGAAATAACATCGTGAGTAAACATACATTTACTAATATTATAAACGCAAAAGTTTGTATGTTTGTTGGTTACTCGTTCACGTAAAAACTTCTGAATGAATTTTATTGAAACTACAATAATATAGCTTATATAGCATCAGAATAACACATAGGCTATAATTTATAAATACATTGTGTAAATTGTCAAAAATATAACGATAAGTGTCAAGTAAGTCTGCGAGCTATTGTGAGTGATACGTATATTAATGGAAATGTTTATCTTAAATAGTCCTGCAAAGAAGCCCGCGATAGCATATACTTTTTATTAGTGTAAGCCATTATCGTCAAAAATAGTGAACCATAAATAGAATAAAAATTGATAATTTATTTATTTTCTAATGCACATTTGGTAGTATTACCAACCAACATTTTAACTAAGAAATATTGTGGCTTTTCGTTTTTCAGTTAATTGTAGAAATAGCAAAGAATATGCTACAGAAGTCTCTTAAAAATCACCTTAAAATACTCCAACGGGACAGCAGCGTGTTCGCGGTGCCCCTAACGTTGCAAACATCTATAGGCGATGGTAACTGCTTACTAAGTGGCCGTCTGCAATTCCTCAGCAATAAAAAAAGACAAAATGACAATAAGTAGGAATACTTATTTCGTGTAGCTTCGATTAGTAGAACATCAGAAAAAGTCAAGAATCATTTTAATCAGTCAAATTAATTAGTCAACAATCCTATTATAACAGATGGTACATATCGCATGCTTAATCATAAACTGCCCGATTACGATTTAGGTCTAAAGTGAGATAATATAACGGGCAGCATTGTATCGACGCCCTCTATCGGCCAAACTAAGATTTATTTCGATATCTCTTTCCCACACTGAGTTACCGCTATTTAGTTATAAGTCAATATATGGGATAAGTAGTAAATGACAAAACGTTTTTTGCGATTTCCCAAAAAACAGGTTTTTTGAGTTGGTCAGTTTATGATTAAGCATGCGATATGTCTGCAATTAGCAATAGTCAGTGATAACATCACATGACCGCTCGATCGGATGTAGGTATGTATTTGAATTACAAAGCACTCACTTGTTGTTTAGGTAAATAAAATAAATGATTATTTATAAACGTAGCAGCTCATAGACAACTGTCACTCTCTAGACTTGGATGAAATGTAATTGTTTACGATCAATTTGTGGATACTACTGGATACGTACTTGCCTAATAAAGCTGCCATAATTATAGTGTTGGTATCAAATACGGGTTTTTGAATGCGACTTGTTTTTACGATCTTTTTAATAACTCCGTTGTAGTTAAACGTCATTTTCGTTTTTCGTTCGAATTACTATTAAATATTTTTGTTTTGTAACTCTATTTAAAAACAACTTGTGGTAAAATGTGACGATTTAAATTCCCAATCATTTACATGTATATCGTTTCCAGTTCGAGAATATGTAGTTGTATTTATTTCGATTTCAGATATCAAACAATATTATATCACAGCTATATTGTAAAATTTGATAATATTAAATAATATTAAGAGCTGTAACTTGGCAGAATTTTATCGATTTGGAACCGATTTGGAACCACCCTAGTAAATACCTATAACATATATTTAACCTATTACCATATATTTAACCTTTTACCATTATTAATAATTTAAAAAAGTTTAATGTTTAAAACTGTACCATCATCTAAATTTAAACATCAAATTAATTTGTAACACAGTCCTATCGATCAGACAAAGGGTGACCTTCAAATAACCTTCCCTGGCTCTTAAAACGTGTATGAAGAATAAAACAGACTTGTTCCACAAAAATATAAGATATGACTTATAATTAGATATTATATTAATGTAATCTTATATCTAATTTTAAGGCCACTTTAATTTTCGTTAAGAATGTACACTCGTTTGTGATGATGAGTTGGAGATTCTTTTGTAGAATAAAATACGTTTGAAGAAATGGAGAACCCATATGAGAAGGAGAACCTCATTTTTTACGTTGCCTCTCACAATACGAGTAGATGTATAAATTACACGATGTATAATTTGTAATTGAGTACATACATAGTACAATTATTACAAAATTTTATAACTTATTACAATTATTACAAAATTTTATAATATATTCTGAATAACTTCGAGCTCACCCTTCTCGAGGTCTACAGCTAAGTGACCTTTGCGTACGCTGTCATTATAGAAAACAAGTATTTCTAGAATTTTCTTTTAAACTATGTCAATATGACTGAGCTTATCAAGTCAATGACCTCTGTGACATCGATTTACTAGATCTTAGCTCGTGAACGGATTCAAGTGAACCATTGCATCTTATTTCATAGAATAATATAATAAATTAGTTATAAAATAATGGAATATTATAGAAATTATTAAAATATAAACTTTTAACTAGTTATTAATTTAATATATTATTGGAATCATTTGCGCTGAATAGAGTTTAGAAAAAAAATTGTCCTTATTTTACATGCTATCGACTGGAATTTTGTCTGGAGCCTCTCATGGCTTCAAAATAATGAATACAGATTCAAGAGCAATGGTTTTACGTAAGTTGTAGGTTTAAAGTGTGCTCCCGAACCGAGGATTTAATAAATACATCAATAAAATCTGTAAAAACCTTGTATGTGTGCATACAATTGTACACAGTAATATTAAACATAATAATATTAAATATTGTACAATAAAATATAAATAAGCTTTTCGTATTGTATTATAATAATATACGATTAAGAGTGTGTGCCATAATGTTCTGACACGGAGATTATGTTGGTGTCAGATGAAAGAAAATAGCATCGCTGATTTATAAGGTTGTATTTTATCCATGGCTCAAGTAAGAGTAGCTAGTTTTAGGTGTTTTCATGAATAATTACAGATTTTTTTCGTAAAATATGTAAGGCATTCAAAAATATATAGAGTACGTTGACAGTGATCACCTCGCTATCGACCTATATTTTAATTATAGTTATCTTAAAAATGTTATATTCCTATATTATATTCCTTATCAGATATCGCGCATTGTTTATATTATTTATTCTTGTTGTTACCAGGCAAAAAAGTTAGATAACAAATTGTGTAATCAGTTTTAAGTATTTAATAAATAAACAAAATATGTGATTAATGAAAATTGTACATGATGGGACAGCAGACAGGCTAACGGCCCGCTTAGAATTTAGCAGTTACTGTCGCCTATGGGTAGCGCCAGTAGCATCGCGAACACGCTGCTGTTCCATAAGGGTACAAAAACTTGGGTCACTAATTCCGGAACACAACACAAGGTTATTATGGCGGCATACTTAAGACCAAAGGTGGTCTTGGGGCCCTACCACGTAGCTAGGGTGAGTTGTTTTATCGTCTTTTACAACAGGCCGACCCCGGCCACAGAGGTTAGTATTCTTTCTCCGCCCCTGCACGGATAGACACCTAAATCAATTCTGACAACATCTAAACAAACATTTATTTAGGTCAAATTAACAAACCCTCTAATACAAAAATAAAAAAGCATCGGTCATAAACTGGATCCAGGCTTATGAAGTTAGAAGTAATTGTTTACCTGGCCACGCATTTGATTTTTGGAACTAGCTGCCAAAAAATTTCAAAAAAATAATAATAAATAACTGTAAGCATGAATGAAATTAAGTGTAATATTTAAATTTCGCCGTGTACATATACGTATTTGTACACGTAGACATATACAAATATACACACTTGCTCATGTGACGCGTATTGACGTAAATGTGGATAGTGTGGTGTCAAGTGAATAATGTGTCACACGACACGTGAACAACATGCAAATGCGACGGAGATCTTGTTTAGTTACCAAGTTCATAGCCTCCGTATATGCGTTGTAGGAATAAAATATTTTGATTTAGTTCAAACTACAAAGCAAATTTTAATATAGAACTAAATGAAAATAATAATCTCCAATACTCTTTCTGAGACGCAGAAACAAACGAGACTGAGAATTTCACAAAGCTGTCTGGGTTTGTTACAACAAGAATTTGACCGATTTTTGGTTCGATTCATAATAACTTTGGACGAAATATAGCTTCACCATTGTGTCCCGGAAACGAAAAAACAGTCCACGACTTGGAAGATACCGTCATCTCCAACTCCGAAGAAATTTAAGGCGATTCCGCCGGTAAGATCATGGGTTGTTTTTTCTGGGACAGCCAAGGGGTGGTAGTGATCGAATACCTTAATCATGGAGCCACTATTACGGGAACTTTGTACGCAGGACAAATGACAAAGTTGTGTGAGGAAATACGCAGGCAACGGCGTGATAAACTCGCTAAAGTTGTTTTTTTTTCACCAAGATAACGCCCCCGCGCACAAGTCCAGAGTTGCGATAACTGCCATTCAAGAAGCTGGATTCGAATTGATGGAACATTCTCCATATTTATCGGACCTAGCTCCTAGTGATTTCTACCTATTTCCGCGGTTAAAGGAACATCTCAGGGGTCATAAATATGAAGATGATGACGCAGTAGTCACCGCGGTACACGATTTTTCAAGTGATCAGGAAGATTTTTTAACAAGGGAATTTCAGCTTTACAAAAAGGTGACTACGTCGAAAAATAAAATAACATTTAATAAACAATAATTGCGTCATACTCATTATCACTTTTTTTGTTGCTAAAGATAACGTAGTTACGGTTTTGTTACTTTGAAAATATTACTGGTTATTCACAATAATAAATAAATACAGGGTTATTGGTAATTCGACGTTTTTATAAATCAGAAGAAAAAATGAGTTTTAAATTGATACTTTTTTTTTAAATAAATTATTGGTGTTGCATTTTTGACTTATTTTGAAATAAGCTAAAAACATGATTGCTCAAAAATAGTTTACTTTTGCATAATGCATTTGGGGGTTAAAATTATCACAAATAGTCACCTCTATCACATCCACATCCTAACAGTAATACGTCGAATTACCAATAACCCTGTATAACAAATATAGCAATGTCTATGGGTAAACCCAAAAAGTGCTGGCTAGACGTCATAGAGTGATTACATAGCAATAGGCTCACCACCAAGGATGGCAAAGACCGTGCGAAGTGGAGAAAAAAAGTTGAAAAGCAGACCCCAGGCACCGAAGCGGAAGTTTGGGTTGAAACTGGGATTAAACGCTAGAAAATAATGAATTATTATAAGAATATAAAACAGTATTTTGGCGACCTTCGTGGGGTAGCCGCTAACGCACTTCGGTACGCTTGCTGGGGTCATAGGTTCGATTCCCGTCTTGCGTCTGGGTTATGTATATTTATTTACAAAAAAAGTATATATGTAGTTTATCAGTTGTCTATTACCCATAACACAGGTGCTATGCTACTTACTTTGGGACTATTTCTGGGATCTAACTATTTACAAGCAAACCGGATCTTTTGGTAAGCGAATCTAGCAGCTTGTCAATGACACGTCATCTGTTAATATCGCTTAACCGGCTAAATATACCGTACAAATCATTAAACATGTCTTAGATAACTGAAACAATTGTAATACACGTAAGCTAATACTTCGAATATATTATTTTCTTTTTGTAAATAAACTATATTTAATAATTAGCAAGAACAAAATGTGCGGGTACATTTTGTTCCCGCACATTTTGTTCTTGCTAATTATTATTTCATATCCAATTCTATGAATAATTTTCTATGGTTGAGAATAAAAAAGTTTACTTGTCGAACGTAGGTACGAGTACATGTAAATTTGGCGGTTAAAATTGTATCCACCTCAAATAAGATTCTTCTGACGCATTGCTTCAGTTTAATCGCCACTACATTATCTACTCTATTTTTACATCTCCAACGGTTTTCGCACGATTATATTGCGGTTATCTCGATTGTTGTGTTATCACGCGTGAGGAGCATGCGCGGCTACCAAACATCTGCCCGTTGAACAAAATGCTAGAATAATATTTACGTACTCTATGCTTTATTCTTCCAAGTGGCCCACATAACAGTTGTGGTTGTTTTTAGTTAGGCACCCCAGAAAAATTGTTTTGTTCGCATAGCTAAAATTATGTACCCCTTGTGTACCCACACAAAGGGTACATAATTTTAGATCCTAATTAACCCTCCCCAAACACGAGGTGTTTTGATTCTGTCCAAAGAGGTATAATATAATTTCATTTTATTAATATATATAATTTAATAAAAAAAGGTTAATCTCTCAATAAATATATGTTTAAAATTATTTGTTACCACTAAATATGTGTTTGTAAAAGTATTTTGAGTTCGTTAATTGTATATTTTCTGAGAGCCTTACGATACTGACTATCAACTAGTTACAAGAAACTGTTAATATAAAATCTAGTTACCCGTACAAGCTTAATACTGGTATTTTATTACAATTAATGATAAGTCATTCAGTGTAATGAAATGTAATTAATTTAAGATTATGCTAGCAACAAGAGTCAACCATTTTGCAAGACCGGTTAAATAACAGTGCAAAACTAAATTCAAATCTGCCCAAAAAAGTACTTAACGAAAGACTATGACGCTTATAGTGTCCATTATTTTACAACAATTAATTAAATGATAATAAGTTTAATTATAGTAGGGCAAATTGTATATACATATATGATATTTGCGAATTATTTACTTTCTACATTTTCGTAAATTATATTTAATCTCTCGTGATACAAGTTAGCTTACCTATTGCTGGGAATAAGAGGAAACTGTGTTTATAAATACAAAATGAATGTGTTTTCGCCGGTATATGTTTTTGGCAAAGCAAGGAGCTGAGAATTAAAGAAAATTAATCTACAGTTAATATTGTCTTCTGTTTGTAATAGACTTCTGTAATTGGGTTCACGCAATTGACCCAAAACTGTTAATTGTAGATACGATGCCAAGTGTTTATGTTTATTTTTTACTAGCTGTTCCCTCCCGCTACGCTGGTCGGAAAACAGAAAAAAGTAATTCGAAAAATATGAGAAGTTTTCGTTCGCATGCGCGCTACACAGCTTGCCCCACTTCTCCGCGGCAAGAAAACACACATCACTGAACACGTAGTGCTATAAAAATCGTTGTTTCTTAAAAGTTTAATAACTTTATATTAAATGAAGATATCGCAATAATATTTTTTTAGATAATAAGAAATAGAACTTAGAAAATTTTATTGAAATCTATAAATAACCAGTGTTAAATCATTTTTATATATCAGAAGAAAAAATGGGATTCAAATTTATACTTTTTAAATACATTTTTGATGTTGCATTTTTGACTTATTTAAAAGCTAAAAAACGTGATAAATCAAAAATGGTTTACTTTTGCATAAAGCATAGGGGGTTAAAATTATCGCAAATAGTCACCTCTATCACCACCTAACGGGAATACGTCGAACCCTGTTTATGGATGGGACGGCAAACATTTTGCGGATTAATAAAAAGAAGGAAAGCTGCCTCTGAACTGAAATGGCTGATTGGGAATAATAACAAATAAACAACAATAATAAGTAAATTGAATATACAAGTTATTGTTTGTTTTGTATACCTATTGCTCGTTATTGGAATTTGATACGAATACATAAAGCATCTCTTTTGCGGACTTTGTTCCCTTCGTAATAGCCGCCCGTATCTGATTTCAATATAAAATGTAATTGTAAACATAAACTTTAATATCATTATGCTTTTTCTTAATTAACCTATTATTTTCATAGATTATCTTCTATTATTTTTAAATTATGGATAAATAGTTTAGAAGTAATGGAATACATGTGAGTTGTTACTCTAATCAGGGTATTCGTAAGTAGGTGTATAAATAATGTAGGTATTTTTTTTTTCAGTATACTATTATATACTACACCAGGACGGGTCAAATGACCCACTTTGACAATTTTGCCTATACCTACTGTTTCTTTAAATACGTACCTCCAATGTATTTTACCTAAGAATACATCTTTCCTTTTACATATATTACATACCAAATTTAAAGACAGGTCACTTAATCTTGTAACGGTAATTGGCCAAGATTCCAGTACCCCTATGCGTGCAGCATGTTCGCGGTGCACGTGACGTCGCAAACATCCATAGGCGACGGTAACTGTTTACTATTAAATGGTCCTAAGCAGAAAACAAGTTAGTTAGATACGTAGAGTATCGATAGCGTTAGTGCCAATTGCAGGTCAGTCATATTCAATCATTAAAACTATATTTATGAAAATTACTATAAACCCTGTTGAGACTTAAATGTGAGGAATTGTTTTGTTTCGCGAATTGTAAAATCCTTTCTATATTATACAATAAGAAGGGTGTCCAATGACAACCCAAGTATTTCACAAATTCGAAGTTTCCTTCAAATCAAATTGAAGGACAAATACAATGCTTGGTAATACAATACTTTTCCTTTTGTATTTTTTATTTAAAGCTCCAGCCATAAACGACTGCCAAGCTTTACGTTACAAATGCAGAATTTTGGATAGTTGATGACTAGTCAGATGACTAGCATTTCATTCCAATAATAGACAAACAGAAGAACGCCGTTGATTATTGTTACTGAGCAAAACTGCGCGTTTTTTTGCGTCTGTACCTTCCGTAATATATCCTTCTATGGCACATGGCAACTCATAAATGAGTGTTAATACGTATTCCTATTATTATATTATTACGAATACATTCAAGAAGGGGTAGAGCGATGTAAAGATGGATATATTGCGAAAAAGATGTAAATGTTGAGATAACGGCTTACAGAGGGGAGTGAGTACATGTTATACCGACCCCATATAATGTGAAATAAGAACATGAAGGCAAAAAGCTATAGCAACCATGAAGGGAATTCTTAATTTCTTGTATTCTAGGAAGAAAAAATCATTTTTCTACACTAAGAAAATAAAAGGAAGTAGTAGATGAAGTTAAAAGATACTTCCTCTGAACAAAGTTAATTTGTTACAATACAGGGCAACACTTATTGACGATTTTCGCGACTCTTAAGCTAACAACATGACTCTCAACACTCTCAAGTTACCCGATTCTGGGTATTTGTGTGTAATACGTAATTATTAATAAATGTATCAGTTGTCTAGTACCCATAAGCACTCTGCTGCTTACTTTGGGACTAGGTAACTGTGTCGATTGAATATTTATTTATTCTGGCCAAAAATGAGAAAAAAAAAATACGTATAGAATTGTGTCATTGAATAAATTGTATATAGATAAACAGTAACTGATCTTGCTTGTCTGCAAGAAAACAATGTCGATAAAGGCTATTAACACGTTCGATAACAAATTGATTGGACTGCATCAGAAGAAACCGGCATCATTATCTGCCATTCTTTATAATACAGAATATGTGAACATAGAAGTGTTCATTTGCGTCCCAGTTTTTGGTTTAATTAATAATAAAAATTGTTTATTGTAAGGGTTCAACTTTAAAGACAAAAATTTTTTCTTCTTAAATAAAATGATAAAGGTCTGCAGTTGTACGCGCATCACGTCAAAACTACTAGATAGATTTCATTTTAATTTTCTAAGTTTTATTTCTTAGACACTTGGCCCGTATCTATAAAATAAATAAATATGTTGGGACATTACACACAACGCCATCTAGTCCCAAACTAAGTAGCATAGCACTTGTGTTATAGGTACTAGACAACTGATATATTTCTTATATACTTTTTTTTTAAATAAATACATATTATACAAACACCCACACGCTTACACACCCACCTTTGGTCCTAGGTATGCCGCCATAATAACCTTGTGTTGTGTTCCGGCATTAGTGACCCAAGTTCCTGTACCCTTATGGAACAGCAGCGTGTTCGCGATGCCACTGGCGTTGCAAACACCTATAGGCGACGGTAACTGCTAAATTCTAAGCGGGCTGTCAGCCTGTCTGCTGTCCTACGCAATAAAAAAAAACGCGAAAGGGGAATCGAACCCATGACCTCCGCGAGCATACCGACGTGCGTTATCCGTTACGCCAAGAAGTCGTTATTGATATATCTTTATTTAGTATGGCGGTGAGCGTGCATGAGTACGAAAAGTTCTCATATATAAAAGTTATTAAATAAAACTAACTTGAACATTAATCACCATGAATATATTTCAACTTCACTTATCAATTATATTTCTTACACTGTCCATTTCTTAGTATTACACCGTCTTTTATAATATTCTGTCGCTAGTTTTTATATTCCGTCGACAAGTATCTCCCATCATGCCATTACTTGCCAATAACCAAAATTAAATATCTACCAAAATATTTATTACAGAAACGAAAACTTCCGCTAGTTAATAATTATAGCAAAATTATGATATTATAATATTAAATTAAAAATGTCGACATAAAATTATTTAGGCATTAATTATTATATTATTTCTATAAGTACTTTGTATTAATTTTGATTATTGCGTTTTTAAACATTTATACAAACTTCCGGTTAGTTTATGTTAAGGAAACCTACCTACATTTAGGTTATTTAAAAATGACATCCCAAATTTAAGAAATGTCAATACCAGAATATTTAAGTTACACTTGAATCTAACACATATTTTTTCGATTTACTTTTTTCTGTTATTTAGGGTGTAAGGGGCCCTACCAACATCTTCGGGGCCCAAGTCAACCTCACCTGCAAGTCGGCGCACCCTGCTGAATAACGGACGAGGCTCTGACGACGGCTTTCCTTTTGTGGTTGGGGGGTCAGACGGCAGTCGCCCCCGTAAAAGCCAAAATCAGCCAAATCGTAATGGAGAGACAAAGAATGCGAGATTGGATAAGGGCTAGGGCGCCGTCGCATAACGGCGCGCAAGAGCTTCGCCCGGCTCTTGTGAGAAATGGACAAGGGCTACCGTGTCATGGGCGGGCACGGCTAACGACGTTAGCCCCAACTCACGCAGCCCAAACATCTCGAAAGATCCGCTTCGCAACATGGAACATAGGCACGCTAACCGGACGCGCGAGAGAGTTGGCCGATGTGCTCTCCAGGCGGAGGGTGGACGTGGCGTTCCTGCAGGAGACTCGGTGGAAGGCCAGCAGATCCCGGTTCATTGGGAATGGCTACAAGCTGATCTACACAGGTGCACCTGGTGGGGAGAATGGGGTTGCCATAGTGCTCTCGGAGGAGTTCCAGAACGACATTTTGGAAGTGAAACGTCATAGCGACCGGCTTATGGTCGTTAGGGTACTTATCGATGGGGTAGTTACCCACTTGATAAGTGCCTATGCGCCACAGGCCGGTTGTGACGACGCCGATAAAATAGCGTTTTGGAATTTACTCGGAGAAGTGCTCCGTGGAATCCCATTATCACAGGGGATCGTTTTGGGGGGTGATCTGAACGGTCATGTGGGTGATGAATGTGGGGAATTTGAGCGTGTTCACGGGGGATTTGGGTACGGTAGCCGCAACGCGGAAGGGGAGGACATCCTCAATACGTGTGCGGCTGCCGACCTTGCCATCGTGAACACGTATTTCAAAAAGAGACCCGAGCATCTCATCACCTACAGGAGCGGGAGGAATGCTACCCAAATCGACTTCCTACTCACTAGGAGACACCACATCAGCAAAGTGGCCAACTGCAAGGTCATACCCGGTGAGAGTCTCACTGCACAACATCGCCTTCTTGTCATGGACCTCTGCGCTAAGCCTAAAGACACGTATACCGAGCGCGTTCAGCGCCGAATCCGGTGGTGGCTGCTTGATGAAGTCACGTCCCAGGAGTTCGCCTTAACCGTCGGTGACAAGTGCGCCGGTGGTATGGGCGAACCAGTTCAGGCTTACTGGGACAAGATTCAGGCGGCTATCCTTGGGTCGGCGAAGGAGGTGCTTGGGGTGTCTAAGGGTGGTCGCAAGTGTGACAAGGAGACATGGTGGTGGAACGACACAGTCCAGAGGGAGACTAGAGCGAAAAAAGCCCTCTTTAAGAAGTGGCAAGCGTCCAGATCTCCTGAAGATCGCGACGCATACCGGGTGGCAAAGCGCCTCACTAAGAGAGCTGTTGCCAGAGCCAGACGAGACCACTTACAACCACTTTACGACAAGTTGGAATCGACTGAGGGGCAGAAGCTCATCTATAAGTTGGCGCGCTCCAGGGTCAAAGCGGCACAGGATATTTCCAAGTGCCGCTGTGTAAAAGACCCTGTGGGCAACCTGCTATGCGAGGACCTCGCGGTGAAGGAGAGATGGCGCTCGTATTTCCACGAACTGCTGAACATGCAGCATAAAGGGGTGCAGCCGCCAGATCTCCCTCCGAATCAAGGACTAGTGCCACTGGTAACGCCTGCAGAAGTCCAGAATTGTCTTCGCCGCATGAAGAATCGGAAAGCTGTTGGATCCGATGGAGTCCCCATCGAAGCCTGGAAGGCGATGGGCTCTCGTGGTGTGGGCGTCTTAACCGACCTCTTCAACCGGGCGCTCCTCACCGGTACGATCCCGAGCCAATGGAGACTGAGTATCATTACTCCAGTCTTCAAAGGCAAGGGGTCGGTGCAGGAGTGCGGTAGCTACAGAGGGGTTAAGGTCATGTCCCACACCATGAAGCTCTTCGAAAGGGTTATCGACTCTCGGATTCGACAGGAGTGCACTGTCTCGGAATGTCAATATGGGTTTCGCCCTGGTCACGGGACAATGGACCCTATTTTTGCCCTAAGGACTGTCGCGGAGAAATACAGGGCGAAGAATACGCCTCTGCATTGCCTGCTTCTCGACTTGCAGAAGGCCTTCGACTGTATTCCTCGCGCGATAATCTGGTGGGCATTGCGGTCCAAAGGGATTCCAGAGGCCTATGTTGACATCATCCGAGACATGTACCGGGACTCCGATTCCGTAGTTCGGACCGCTGTTGGCGACACAAAACCTTTCCCCATCACCGTCGGGGTGCACCAAGGATCCGTCCTTAGTCCGTTTCTGTTTAGCATGGTATTAGACGTTTTGTCAGGCAGCATCAGAAACTCACATGAGCAGCCCCCGTGGTTGCTCATGTATGCTGATGATATCGCGCTGGCAGATTCGGACAGGGGTAGGCTGGTGCAACGCGTGAAGGCGTGGAAGGAGTCGCTTGAGAACGGTGGTCTGAAGATCAATGTGGCGAAGACCGAGTACTTGGCCTGTAACTCCACAGATCCCACACCCGTACGCATAGGTGGCGACACGATCGAGCGCACGGACCAAGTGAAATACCTGGGATCTGTGTTCCATGCGTCTGGTGACATCGATTGCGACGTCAAGGCATGCATTGCTGCCGCGTGGGCCAAATGGCGTGAGGTAACTGGTGTCATTTGTGACCCCAAGATGCCGGTAAAGTTGAAGGGACAGGTCTATAAGACCATCATTAGGCCTGTCCTTTTATACGGCTGTGAAGCGTGGCCGGTGTTAGAGCGACACAAGCAAGAGCTGCGTGTCACGGAGATGAATATGCTGCGGTGGATGTGTGGAGTGACGCGGAAGGACCGCGTTAGGAACTCCCGCATTCGCGGCAGTCTTCATGTCCGTGACATTGCGGATAAATTACAAGAGTGTCGGCTCCGTTGGTACGGCCACGTTTTACGGCAACCGGATGCTTACGTGGGTAACAAATGTCTGGCCATGCCGCCTCCGCCGGGCCCCGGCAGGAGGGGTAGACCCAAAAAGTGCTGGCTTGACGTTGTAAGGGGTGATATGCGTGCCAATGGGCTCACTACCAGGGATGCTGAAGATCGTGCGAAGTGGAGAAGAAAAAGTCGGAAAGCGGACCCCGGGCGCCGAAGCGAGAGTTTGGGCTGCAACCGGGATACAACGCAAAGATGATGATGATGACTTTTTTCTGTTATTTGACGAGCGAAGCGGGTGGGAACGACTAGTTTAAAATAAGTACAACTAAACCTAACGCACGTACGACCTGTCTATTTAGCTGCCTATACTGGGAAGCATCGTCCGGGGACTGAAGGGTCATTTGACGTCTCACATCCATCAATTTGAGAGTAGAATCTGAGATTTTTCCGGTTCTTTTTCCATGAACCTGTTATTATACTCGTCCACGTCAACGCAGTCACCGAGGCATTCGAAGCGGTTTTGCAATTCGAGTTGAAAGTTTACCGGGTTTTGGATCTTGACTCGCGATATCCGCCGCTATAACACAGACTGTGTAAAGGCGGCTATAGAGCGTAACAAGGGCTCTAAAGCATTCGCACGAGACTTGTCTATTGGGCAGAGCCAACTGACGAAGCTGAAGACCGACGACGGCAGGGTCGTTTCGTCTAAACCCGAACTTTTGAGGGAAGTCGAGAAGCTCTACGGACAGCTATACATGACCACACGGGCACCTGTTAACAACAAGGCTAAAGACCCAAGAGCCAAATTAACCCGACACTACACCGTAGATATCCCAGACGTCAGTCTGTACGAGATTAGTGTGGCCCTTAAACAGCTTAAAAACAACAAGGCGCCGGGTGATGATGGAATTACAGCCGAGCTTCTGAGAGCTGGTGGTACTCCTGTGCTTAAAATCCTCCAGAAGCTATTTAATTCCGTCATCCTCGAGGGCAAAACGCCGCAGGCCTGGCACGGAAGTATAGTGGTGCTGTTCTTCAAAAAGGGCGACAAAACCCTTTTGAAGAACTTTAGACCGATATCACTTCTGAGCCATGTTTACAAGCTGTTTTCAAGGGTCATCACGAATCGTCTCGCGTGCAGATTTGACGACTTCCAGCCTCCCGAACAAGCCGGATTCCGAAAAGGTTTTAGCACCATAGACCACATACATACGCTGCGGCAGGTTATACAGAAGACGGAGGAGTATAACCAGCCACTATGCTTGGCGTTCGTGGACTATGAGAAAGCCTTTGATTCGATCGAGACCTGGGCGGTGCTTCAGTCTCTCCAGAGGTGCCACATTGATTATCGATACATCAAAGCGTTGAAGTGTTTGTATGAAAACGCCACCATGTCAGTCCGTCTCCAGGATCAGAACTCGAAGCCTATCCGACTGCAGCGGGGAGTCAGACAAGGCGATGTCATATCGCCGATGCTGTTCACCGCTGCGTTGGAAGATGTCTTCAAGCGTCTGGACTGGAACGGACTGGGCATCAACATTAACGGTGAGTACATCACTCACCTTAGATTCGCAGATGATATCGTAATCATGGCTGAAACCATGGAAGACTTAAGCCATATGCTTGATGGCCTCAATACAGCTTCCCAAGGAGTAAGTCTCAAAATGAACATGGACAAGACGAAGATCATGTCTAATGTCCATGTCGCACCTACCCCCGTAACAGTTGGGAACTGTACTCTCGAAATTGTTGACGAATACGTCTACTTGGGTCAAACGATCCAGTTAGGCAGGTCCAATTTCGCGAAAGAGGTCACTCGTCGAATCCAACTCGGATGGGCAGCGTTCGGGAAGCTCCGTAAAATCTTTTCGTCCCAAATACCGCAGTGTCTCAAGACGAAGGTTTTTAAACCAATGTGTGTTGCCAGTGATGACATACGGAACGCAGACGTGGTCGCTAACTATGGGCCTTATGAGAAAGCTCATGGTCGCTCAGAGGGCAATGGAGAGGGCTATGCTCGGAGTTTCCCTGCGAGATCGAATCAGAAATGAGGAGATTCGCAGGAGAACCAAAGTAACCGACATAGCCCGGATGATTGCAAAACTGAAGTGGCAGTGGGCTGGGCACATAGCTCGAAGGACTGATGGCCGTTGGGGCAGAAAAGTCCTCGAATGGCGACCGCGTACCGGAAGACGCAGTGTTGGTAGGCCCCCCACAAGATGGACCGATGGCGATCTGGTCAAGATCGCCGGAATAGGTTGGATGAGGGCAGCGCAGGACCGATCATCGTGGAGATCTTTGGGGGAGGCCTTTGTCCAGCAGTGGGCGTCTTCCGGCTGAAATGATGTACGACCTGCGTATTGCGTTACCGCCCTTGCGTTTAACCTTTTTTTTCGGGGTAAAGGGCCACAAGACAATATAGGTACATACTAGGGGGGGGGGGGGCACCGGTGTCACGCTCAAAGAAAAATTACTGATCCTATGCTGTCTGAGTACTATCAAAGTAAGTCATCCATTACTTCCTAGGTAATCAATGGTGCACCCCAATATTTAGTTATTAATCGGTCTCACACAATTAATAATAGCCAAAAATTTAAATCTATACAAATACAATAAATAACTATAAGCGAGCAAAGCCATATATTTATGTTGCTGGTATTCTTTTAAGTATTATTTTTAAATTGAGTAGCAGATTTGCCTATGTCCCAATGTCTAATTTTTATACGATTTATACCTAGTCAGGTCATAAATTCTGTCACATGTTTAATGTAAAATAATTGTAACAAGTTTATTAATTATGTAACCATTCATATACCAAAATGAACTTAACAAAACATAGATTCTTATGACATTAAAGTTTATTCAAAATGACCTCCGTGATTTTGAATACAAGCCTTCAATCTGCGCGGCCAGTTGTCTATCGCAGCACGAACGAGGTCCATGTCAATATCGGCGGCTGCCTTAATCAAGGATGTCTTGAGTGACTCCAAATTGGGATGAGGCTTTGAGCACGCCTTTTCCTCCAAGTGTTGCCATATCTTGTAATCTAACGGATTCAAATCTGGACTGGAGGAGGGCCAGTCTTCGTGCCGGATGAAGTCGATTTCACGCGCCGCCAGCCAGTCTTGTGTGCTCTTCGCTCTATGAGCTGGCGCCGAATCTTGTTGGAATACCCAGTGCCTGTTATTGAACATGGTATGAGAAACATGTACCACAAGGTTCGTCAGGACTGTATTTTGATACACAACAGCATTCGTTTTTACACCTTTCTCACAAAAATGTACCTCTGTTAAGCCCCAATAAGAAACTCCCAACCATACCATGAGCGAGGATGGAAAATGACCTCGTTGGACACGCGGAATACGGTTGCTCGCTTCTTCACTACTGTGTGCGTACACCTTATCATTTTGTTTGTTGTAGCTCTCTTCTACGGTAAACATTTTTTCATCCGAAAAAAGAATTTCCCGATATTTTTTTCCCGCGTACCGCTTCAACAAAGCGCGGCATCTCTTCAGTCTCAGGTCCATTAGACGAGCATTCAAACGATGTCCTGTTTTTCTTCGATATGCCCGAAGACCTAAGTCTTCATTTAACACCCTTTTCACCGTGGTTCTGCTTAACCCCATCTGAAGGGCCAACAGTTTCTGCTTACGTTTGGGATTTCTTTGAATTCGTGCCTTCACAGCTTTTATCACTGCTGGAGTCCTAACAGACTGAGGGCGACCACTTCTTGACCTGTCATCTACACTAGAGTCTTCATTGTATCGTTTGATGGTACGATAAACGAATCTTTTGGTAATATTCAAATTTTTCAGTATGTTAAAAATTTGAATTGGCGCGTAACCGCAACGATGTAACGCAATAACTGCAACACGGTCTTCTTTAAGCGTCCACTCCATATTTAAAAATGAGTAAAATTCTAAAAGTTATACATTTTTATTTTCATGAACAATTCGAAATTCGAATTCAATAAACTTTTTTGTGGCCAGCATTCTAAAAGAAAAGTTTTTACTGTGTGACAATACTTATGACCTGACTAGGTACAATATTATAGATCTACTTCCACAATCTTCAAATCCTTCCCAAGTTTTCAATTTGAAGTCCATTGCCGCCAAAATTTAACCATTCCAGTTTTTCGAAGGTGATTTTCAGACATGTCAACGTGGCCAAAACTCTCAATTAATATTCCATAAGAATGCGCGCTACACTGTTAAGATATAGACTAGTGATTCCCAAAGTGTGCGCCGCGGTGCCGTCATAAAGGCGTCGCAGTTTCATTTAAACAATTCACAACAAAAAAGCTTGTGAATTTAAAATTCGTGTTTAATTTATTTTTCAACTAACCTAACCACATGGTGATTGTCCAGTCTCAATATGGATATTACAGAAATAGTTGAAATTAGATATTTTATACTATCCCGAGGAAAATAGTAAGTATTTGTTTTTATTTTTCGCTATTAAATGGGTAATCGCTTTTAAAAAGGATAGTTTTTAAATTTGTCAAGAAATCCAAAAGTTAGGAAAAAAGTCTGATGTATTAAGGGCGCCGCGGATAAAATCCGATTATTTAGGGAGCCCAAAACCGAAAACGATTGGGAACCTCTGATATAGACGATATAGTATTGCGAGTGAAGGAGAATTGCATTAATCGTTATGATCCACTAATTTGGCGGCGACATCTTGGCAGATCTATTTTGCCTTGACTTCATATCGAACAATTACAATATTAAATAAATCCCAAAGCAATAAAAATAGATAATTATAATAGATATTAGAGCCACATATGGTGAAAACTTTAACGACACCGTTATCGATGAAAAATACCTACAACACCAAATACCTATAAAAAATAACTACAAAAACCTTCCTACAACAATTCAGTAGCATTTGTGTTAAACAATAATAATTGATAATGTATCTCGTTTACAACGCATTGTTATATTATTAAACAATAAAATTGTTATAAAAGAGCATCAGATATCGTTTATACGCTTGACCTAACGGGATAATGGTTGATAAAAAATTACACGTGGAGTCTTCTTACAGCCAATCATAAAGCTGGATAGATTGTTTAGGTTTATATTGGATAGAGGGAGCCACATTATTTTGCCGTGCAAAGCATATTTTATCATAATCTTTGTCTTCGATGCTTCATTAGTTTTCTACTCTTCAATCTTCTTTTAGTTGCTTCAGTTGCACCTATTATTATATAATACGGCCAAAAGCTGGTCCAAAAGTGGAGAGCGGTTACCGTCGTATATTGAGACTAGCAGCCCGTCCCAGCTTCGCATGGGTATTTAACAAAAAATTAAACCCTTCTATTTTTTTTCGGTCTCGGGGAAAAACCTCTCTTGACGGGTTCCCCCGGCCCGGGGGGACCGAGGGATATAAGGGACTCCGGAAAAGATGTTCGACCATCCGACTACCCACTAAAAAACCCCGCTGTTCTCCTATCGCCTACGCCCGGGCCCACGGATATATGGCCTGCCGATCTCGTGGCCCGGGCCGGCGCCGGCCCACGCTTTGTCTTAAAGCGGGCCCCTTCTAAAGTGCTGGTGCCAGGGGGTCAGGCTTTCGTCCCCCCGGCGCTCTCTTGTAACAACTCTATGAGTTGAGGGGGGCTGCGGAACAGCACGCGGCCTTTTCCCTCACGGCAATAGTGCGGGCGGCGGATCCTCCCCCGAGGGGCCGCCCGCGGCTGCTTTCTACGGCGGCCGGAGATCGTTGCCCGCCCTCCGGCGCCGACGACGCGGCCTACGTCGGCGGGAGGGGAGTGCGGTGGCGGACTCCCGCTCCCGTTCCACCGCCTCCCTTGCAGACACTACTGCCTCGCAAAAGGAGGCGACGGCCGTCCATCCAGGATCGCCCCCGACCATGGACAGAACCAAGGCCGGGAGCGACAGGTCCGCGGCCAATTCCGGACGGGACTCGCATCCCCGTTGCGTGCTAGTCAGGCGTGTGTACGACTACCAGACGACACTCCAGAAAAAGCAGAGTCGCTTGACGTCGTAACCGGCCCAGCAAGACCAACCGACAGCGAGGATGCAATTCCCGCCCCGGGAACACTCTCTGTGCAGGTGCAGTCGAAATAGGCATGGTTTTGACTACCAAATCAGGTCCCATGGTAGAACCCGGGACCCCAATCAGTATTCGCAACCATCCCATCGGGGACCATGCCACGAACAGAGAGCTAAGTTGGAAAGGATGTAAGAGGTAGACGGAAAGAAAGGTAGGACTCTGTCGCCTCGAACGGAGAGGGGAGTGAAGCGACGGATGCTCGGGCACCTCGGGTACGCACACCCGTGCACTCCTCGGACAGAGGAGCGAGCGCCCCTGGGGGCAAACCCTTCTATTTGCGTCAGGTTACTAAAAAAATAAAATTACAAAGAAAGTTTGAATATTATTATTTCTATGAGCTTATATTTTAATGATTTTTTTTGCTATTACTTTTTATTTATTTTTCGTTATTTTTTAATAAGTATTCTAATTTTTGTAAAAACCCCAGTGACGCACGCCTACATTGCATAAGGTGCTGCCTAGCTAGCCGAACAGGGTGAGCGGCTACCACGCAACATTTTTCTAATACTTACATTTTTAAACTCGTGATATCTTTCGAATGGAATATCCGAATTCAATAATTCAAAAAGTTATATAAAGGTATTGAAACAGTTTTGAATATGAAGTAATTTATTTTGATAAGGATTAATACCAAGATCCAAATAAAGAGCCTTTTCTAGGGGCGGCATTTCAATTAATTTTTTAAAATAAAAGAACACTTATTGTGGCATAACTATAATAGTTAGACATATGCTGTCGCGACACTTTTTGTAAATAATGATGTGTTCTGCAAAGTTGTAGTACATTATTTTATTCTATCATCAATAGTTTTCGCAACGCACGCGATTTAAATAATATTTTAGGTAATTTTTTTACACTTTGGGTTACATTATTAGAGTTTTAGTAAGGATCCCTAATTTTTTTGAAAATATAATATAGCCTATGTCACCCGGGGATAGTGTAGCTTCCCAACAATGAAAGAATTTTTTAAATCGGGTCAGTAGTTTCGGAGCCTATTCAAAGCAAACAAACAAACAAACAAACAATCAAATCTTTCCTCTTTATAATAGTAGTATAGATACAATGTTAGTGTCACGCCCAGTAGAGAAAGAGAGTAGGACTGTAAAGGAAGAAAAAATGAGAGAGAAATA
This sequence comes from Malacosoma neustria, assembly GCA_963693495.1. Classification (NCBI taxonomy): domain Eukaryota; kingdom Metazoa; phylum Arthropoda; class Insecta; order Lepidoptera; family Lasiocampidae; genus Malacosoma; species Malacosoma neustria. The sequence goes on from OY856386.1 coordinate 17,766,618, forward strand.
AATATAATAAATCATCGGCTTATTGCAAGAAGTCATTAAGTGACATTTCATTATTTTGGGAAAACAGCATTTTAATTGGAATTAGTTAGTGGTTATGTTGATTAGCCAAAGACGTAACGGCTAAATTGGCCAGCTAGAAATTAGTGTTTTTGCATTTTGTAGAATATGTAAAAATGAGCCCATTATAGATAAAAACGTATTTAGTGATTTGTTGCAGTTAATGAATTCTTGCAATAAGCCGACGAAATAAAAGCGAGCCAATAAACTTAAAAAATGTAAAAAATATTTTTATAGAGGGTCTTAAATGTTACATACCCGGGAGTCCCCATTTTTTTATTGCTTTAGGACAGCAGACAGCCTGGCAGCCCACTTAGAATTTAGCAGTTACCGTCGCTTATGGGTGTTTGCAATGGCATCGCGAACACGCTGCTATCCCATAACAGGAACTTGGTTCACTAATGCCGGAACACAACACAAAGTTATTATGGCGGTATACTTAAACCCAAAAGTAGTCGTCATCCAGACGGGCTTGGGGCCACGTAGCTAGGGTGGGTTGTTTTATCGTCTTTTACGACAGGCCGACCTTGGCCGCAGAGGCCAGTATTCTTTCTCCACACCTGCACGGATAAAAATGTTCCTCTTGATCGAATTCCCCAAGATCAAGAGTTTCCCGCGATAGTAAAATAAGTCCTCAACAGCACAACCTACCTACAAAGTTATTTTACAATACGAGTAATATGGTAACATTAAGGCGCTTCAGTTAGATAATGCATCGTTTTGTTCCAGTTGCAAGTTAGTGCCGTTAGTGCAACCTTGACACACGAAACTGGTTAAAAGCCGGCTTCATTCATATGGCTGATCCATCTAGATGTAACCGGTTCGATCAATTCGCGTATTTGACAATGTTTCATTGGGATAAATCGCGATAATTTGAATAGTAAAATTGATTTATTAACATCAGAATAGTTCCAATTGCATGCGGCGCATGGTCATCACCCGCAGTGCCATGGACAGGCTTTCGAAAGTATGGCTAGACCGGAACATAACCAAGACTCGTCTCGTAAGAGCGCTTGTATTCCCGATTTTCCTGTACGGGGCCGAGACATGGACGGTGAAGGACGGCAGCGTATTGACGCCTTGGAAATGTGGTGTTGGAGGAGACTGCTTAATGTCTACTGGACACAGCACCGCACCAATGTCTCCATCTTGAAAAAGCTTAACATCGGCGAGAGCCTGCCAACGGTAGTGCACTCCCGAATAATCCAGTTCTTTGGACATGTGACGCGACGCGGGGGGGACTCCGTGGAGCGGCTCGTTGTGCAGGACCGGGAAATGGCAGCAGATCGCGAGGGCGTTCGCCTATGCGATGGACGGACCAAATGAAGTCGTTGACACACACATCCCTAAACGACTGCGCAAGACAGGCTTCGGCTATGGACAAATGGCGCGCGGTGGTGAAGCGCTGCCGGGCGTCTTGAGTGACCGCGACTGCTCTGTCAAGAGTATCCGACTGAGAAGAAGAGTTCCAATTAACGCTTATTGATTTTGTTGAATTTTGTTGATTCTCGTAGAACAGTAAAATCTATACGCTGATACGGGCGTGTTATCGGTGCCCCTGACGTAGCAACATCAATAGGCGACGGTAAACGCTCACAATTCAGCGGGCCGTTAATTGTAAGCAGTGCGGAGTTTACATGTGTGAAGAGACGTAAGTAACGTGTCTTCACTTGTAAGAAATGATGCGACCGACATTCATGGCAGCAGTAGCTCTACTTCATTTTGAAGCGAAATTTCGTTGCTGTGTATTTTAAGTCGGCGCTCATCTCTAGCATGTACTTGGCGTGAACAAATAAGCACTGAGAAATAGATGGAAAAGAGTAATTTGGTTACTACCAAAATTCCGATGGGAAAACAGAATGGTGTCATTCCCATAATACCTAAACTAGCAAAAAGAACAAACCATTTGTCTGTTGTTATGATTAGGGAGTTGTAAAGTAAGTAATGGAGTAGTCCTGCTTTAGACTGGGACTTATCAGCCTAAGTAATCGTTTCGTAAATTATATTAATGTGTAAATAATAAGTAAATTACTTAAACTGGTTAAAAACCTCAAAAAACCCGCTAAGGATATAATTTACTCTGTAATAGATTCAAATTAAATAAGCTATTAGATAAAACTGTGATTCATCATAAAAGAGCAGAAAGAACAGAAGTTACTTCCTCTCGCGTATTTAATCTTTCTGAGGTAATAGAAAATCAATTTTCAAGTCTTTCTAAATGACCATTACCTAAAGTCTTAGACTGCATCGTCATGTGTATGCTTCATTGTATTGCTATTGTATGTTAGATTAATTTAGTTTTTTTTCTTTTTGTATAATATTTACTATCTTGATTTTTATGTCTATTGTGCACCGCCTTGTACAACTACTTTAAATATTTCTGATAGGTTGTCTGGGAGAAATCGCTATTTAGTGATAAGACCGCCGTTTGCTCACTATGTTGTACTATTACCTACTTCTTTTTATGTCTTTTTTTCTGTAAAATTGTGTGGTGAACATTAAAGAATTATCTATTTATCTAATTTATACCTAAGCTAGTTCGGCGATATTTGCGCTGACTACCCCGAATTAAAGTAGGACTGAAATACAGTAGTGAAGTGAAGCACTGACCACAAATTTTTAAACAATTCTGATCTTCATAAATTACGAAATTGACTCAAGCCAAATTTAGAAAGAAAGAAGAAGGAAATTACAACTGACACAGGTTATTAATTCTGCATTATAAAAAAATATTGACGCAACAGTTATTGTGTCCTAAATATGATTCTAACTCAGAATTGTGCTGGTTATAAGTTCGCGCTTTCCACTCTCGCGGATAAATTGCAGGAGTGTCGGCTCCGTTGGTACGGCCACGTTTTACGGCAACCGGATGCTTACGTGGGAAACAAATGTCTGGCCATGCCGCCTCCGTCGGGCCCTGGCAGGAGGGGTAGACCCAAAAAGGGTGATATGCGTGCCAATGGGCTCACTACCAGGGATGCTGAAGACCGTCCGAAGTGGAGTAGAAAAAAGTCAGAAAGTGAACCCCGGGCACCGAAACGGAAGTTTAGGTTGCAACCGGGATGCAACGTTTAGATGATGATAAATTCGCGCTTTTTGATGAAATACAGTATTACTGGTAAGTCCATGTATTTATTTAAAAAGTGGGTTGATTTGTGGTTTCACAACACGGTCCCTCGTTTGACAAGGCTAGAAACTTAGGCTTCGATGAATGATGATAAGGCTACATTTTTGAACAAAGTTATCATCATATTGTTTTAAGGTTGATAACCCACCAACATCGCGTTAGCGTTCAGTAACCACTTCGCACCCCGCAAACCTTTGCGAAGATGGTATAACCACACCTATTTTTTTCCCTACAAAGTTAGCTACGGAGCCCAACCTATATTCTTCAATAGTATAGTAATTCGTTTGCAATGATGCCTAGTTGCCTGCCGCTTGTTGACCTGAGTTATTTTATGAGTACAATGGAATTCTTAATTTCTGTGCTTATATATTTTTTGTGTAAACGTGGGCTATGGCGTAGGACGTAATTTCCTCAGTGACACAATCCATTGACATCGTCCGAGCATTGCGCTGATATCCAGTCACATGCGGATATTCTAAATTTTAAACCGCTTTCTTCCTTCTCTAGGAAATTATACAAATGCCAGGATTACCGTGAATCAAAATAAATTGTAGGAACACTAAGGAGTTGTAGAAGCCCAATTGAAACGGATGTACAAGAAACAGACTTCCGTGTTATCATGTCAATTAGAAATGACAAAAGGGCCTTGTATAGTCAGACTATAAATGTGTTTCTATTATCTAAAATTATCTTATACTCTAATGACTATTTTATCTTTGTAAATATAATTAATTATTGTAAATCTAAATATTTAATTAGTTGTCGTAATTTTAATGGTTATTTTACAATAACTTATTGTAATAAATTAAATTCAGTCCGTAACGCCCGATTTCTCAGCTTCCCCGTTTCTTCTACGTTCAACTGTCAAAGCGTATCCAAGAAATAGAAGGTTATACATATACCCGGTGTGTAGGTTATCATGAGGTTTTTTTTGCTGAGGAGCAAGATACAGGCTGACGGCCCACCTAACAGTAATCATCGTTTATTGATGGCAATTATAATAGCCAAATTAAGTAAGAGTGCCTGACTAATATAGATGTTACGTGAACCTATGATCTCTGAATTGCATCTCGAGAGCAAAACTGTTTCTAGCCCAGGTTTTATTCTAGTAAACATACATACATATAATAATCACGCCTCTTTCCCGTATGGGTAGGCAGAGACCACTTCTTTCCACTTGTTACGATTCTTACATACTTGTTTGTTCTAATAAACATGGGCCATTTAAATAATCTATTTATCAGAAAGATAAAATATCTTTTTCACAAATTTAATCAAAAAGTCGAGAAATATCTCCAAAATGTATCTGAATATTAGGAAAATGAGATAATTAGCACTTCACAATACAATATCGACGCCAATATTTGTTTACTGACAATAAATGAAAGTAAACCACCGCCGGGATGTGGGTGGGTGCTAATTCTGTCCCAAACAAGACGCCCATACGTCATCGGAGCCTTGACATTGCAGCACTTCGACGCGTAATGATTCTAATACTATTTGTTGTTTTAGTAGAATAGAAAAATTATCAATTGTTAAATAAAATTCGTTCAGAAATTTTCAAGTTCAACAAATCTTCTATATTTATTACATTATATGCTAAAACCTGCGTGTTTCTTACTTATATAATGATCTTTTATTACTGGCATTTTGCTATTGTAACTTGTTTTTTTTACTTCTGTCTTATTAAATACACTCTTTTTAATTTTCCATTTTTTCCAATTACAGAGCATAATGCGACTCAGTGGCCGAATGCAATGCCGAATTATGCGTAATTATGGTTAATTGGAACGTGAATTAGTTTTCAATTGCACCAGCAGAGTGCGCTAAGTTCAGTGTGAAAAATAAATAAATGGAATATAGATTGGAATTCTAAAATGAAATTGTATTCACATTTTAAATATGGAATATAAAAAAAGTCAATGTTTGTACCTTCATCCATACTTATACTTATTTTTTTTAAAACAGTTTGAATTTCGAAGAAAATTGATTATATCCATAAAACTACGACGAAACGAGTTTTAAAATTTTAAATAAATTTTAAATAAATAAAATTACGCTCAATGCCAATTTAAAAAAAAACACTTGTTAATTTTCTGTCACTGAGTTGGTATTCGATTGCACGCATCACTTTTGAGAGTGCTCGATTGTGCGAAGCGTTGCTGTAGTTTAAACATCAACGTTGAGCATTATGTCGCTTAATGCGCTCTAATGCTGTAATTGGAAAACAAGGTTTTATTATTTGTCAACGGTAAGAGAGAAGAGGCCAGGAGATCCATAGGACGGGCTTCTGCTCAGTTTGGACTCCTGTCTCCCTCTATTTCACTGAGCTACTGATAGTACTTTTATTATATACACACTTTCGACCTATTGCACTTTTATATGTATGTACTGTCTTGTAATATTTTGGGAGAAAATAAAGAATTTTTTCATTTCATTTCATTATCATAAAGAATTGCATTTAAAAACAGTAATTCTGTGCGGGACTCTGCCTCGATAGTCAAAAAAGTATTTTATAGTTTGCCTTACGATTCATATAGGTACTCGATGTAGTTATTCGTGTTCGTGTAAGTGTGTATCGTACCTCAGGAATAAGATGCTATTGCCAATAGGTGTCCACAAAACCAAATAGTCTCTAATTAACAAAGTCAAATCTTCTCGACTATTAAAGGTACATTCAAAAACTTTATTTCTACTCGGTATATATTTTAGCGCTAATTACCGCCAGGAGCCTGGCATTCAATTAAAATAATTTTGTTCAGTGTATTTGTAAATTAAGCCTATTACAAGTCGGAAATATTATACTGGCAAGGCGCAAACTATGAGGAACTAAGTAAAGAAATTAGTTCTTATAACATCAATCCGTCAATTTTCATATGGTCAATCCGGTTGTACCCATAGGTAACTAGTGCGCGACATTTTCGTTGTGTCGAGTCATAGGTATCGAGCATAAAAAATATGGGATTGGAAGATGCTAAATAGAACCCAAATAATCAGTAAAACCAATTTTCTAAAATGTATTTAAGAGAATATCGTTTCTTCCTATAGTAAGAAATTCTAATGCAGTCTAAACTCAGGTTAGATCAGAAGTACTAAGCTACGTTAATAATAGTTCGCACGATTCAAAAGTATTGACAACTATAATATATAATATATGCATGTGTATTAATGGTTAATTATCCATAGAAATATTAATAGTTGTCTCCCACCCCATAAGTTGTATTTGGTAACTTCGCAATTCATAATTTGAGGCTAAGATATTCATAATTACTTAAGCTAAAGTTTAACACATTGCCTCCCATTTCCAATTTCAAAAATCCAGAGAATGAGATTTATGAGGTCGGTAGATGCCTCTGGTGTTGCGACTATCAGCGACGGTGACTGCTACTTGATGGGCCGTTAGCTATAAAAAAAGCTTTTTTTTTAACTAATTCTTGATTAGGTATATTTGAAATACTGATTAAATGCTATTTTAAATAATCTTTCTTTGGATCAGAGTCAAGCACCTAACTTAACGTTATACGAGTACCACCTATCCTCCGATTTACACGGAAGATGGGTTCTCGACAAAACCGTGTAAAACGAAATCTCCAATTTTTGCTATGTAACACCTTGTAAAACTACATAAACTCCCGATATGTGCCCAATTTTATCACATAAGTAAGTAAAATATATTATGAACGTACCTATTGCATACAATATAGATTATACGAATGAAAATAAAACAAAGATCTCTTCACGAAAAAAAATTTCTCTATTACGTCAATGATTTAATTACCTCTTTTTATATATATAAAATATCATTGTATTACGTACTTTCCAAAATTTTAATTTTTGTTACTAAAAAAAGTTTGAATTTTGCAAAGATATCTTTAAGTTTTTATGATGATTTTGGCATCATAAAAACTTGCAGTGTTTCATTTATAAATCGTGTAAAACTGATACCGTGATAGGGCATGAGTATATTATATATTAATATATTATCATTATACTCGAATCCAGATGGACAGCGCCCCGGCAAAAGTACCAACCCTATTTTTAAAAAAATCGTATAATTATAATATTTAGCATTTGGCATTGATTATAGAAGTATAATTTTTCAATAAGCTACAGACATCGTATCATATGTATTGTTACAAAAAATTATTCATTGAAAGAGTTTTAGTATTTACGAATTTCGATTAATTATATAGATACTTTAAATTACCTAGTCAGGTCATAAGTATTGTCACACAGTAAAAACTTTTCTTTTAGAATGCTGGTCACAAAAAAGTTTATTGAATTAGAATTTCGAATTGTTCATGAAAATAAAAATGTATAACTTTTAGAATTTTACTCATTTTTAAATATGGAGTGGACGCTTAAAGAAGACCGTGTTGCAGTTATTGCATTGCATCGTTGCGGTTACGCGCCAATTCAAATTTTTAACATACTGAAAAATTTGAATATTACCAAAAGATTCGTTTATCGTACCATCAAACGATACAATGAAGACTCTAGTGTAGATGACAGGTCAAGAAGTGGTCGCCCTCGGTCTGTTAGGACTCCAGCAGTGATAAAAGCTGTGAAGGCACGAATTCAAAGAAATCCCAAACGTAAGCAGAAACTGTTGGCCCTTCAGATGGGGTTAAGCAGAACCACGGTGAAAAGGGTGTTAAATGAAGACTTAGGGCTTCGGGCATATCGAAGAAAAACAGGACATCGTTTGAATGCTCGTCTAATGGACCTGAGACTGAAGAGATGCCGCGCTTTGTTGAAGCGGTACGCGGGAAAAAAATATCGGGAAATTCTTTTTTCGGATGAAAAAATGTTTACCGTAGAAGAGAGCTACAACAAACAAAATGATAAGGTGTACGCACACAGTAGTGAAGAAGCGAGCAACCGTATTCCGCGTGTCCAACGAGGTCATTTTCCATCCTCGCTCATGGTATGGTTGGGAGTTTCTTATTGGGGCTTAACAGAGGTACATTTTTGTGAGAAAGGTGTAAAAACGAATGCTGTTGTGTATCAAAATACAGTCCTGACGAACCTTGTGGAACCTGTTTCTCATACCATGTTCAATAACAGGCACTGGGTATTCCAACAAGATTCGGCGCCAGCTCATAGAGCGAAGAGCACACAAGACTGGCTGGCGGCGCGTGAAATCGACTTCATCCGGCACGAAGACTGGCCCTCCTCCAGTCCAGATTTGAATCCGTTAGATTACAAGATATGGCAACACTTGGAGGAAAAGGCGTGCTCAAAGCCTCATCCCAATTTGGAGTCATTCAAGACATCCTTGATTAAGGCAGCCGCCGATATTGACATGGACCTCGTTCGTGCTGCGATAGACAACTGGCCGCGCAGATTGAAGGCTTGTATTCAAAATCACGGAGGTCATTTTGAATAAACTTTAATGTCATAAGAATCTATGTTTTGTTAAGTTCATTTTGGTATATGAATGGTTACATAATTAATAAACTTGTTACAATTATTTTACATTAAACATGTGACAGAATTTATGACCTGACTAGGTATATGAGCAGAGGTAGGAAAGGAGACGAATAAATATAGATTGCTTGCAATACAATGCAAAAATGGATGGAAGTGTTCAAGAGCTCTAGAGATTGGGGCGGGCTTTACTATTGAGGAAGTGATGTTAAGAAGAACGGTGTGGGTGTAGTATTAGACAACGAATTGAAAAAATGTGTGACGAATGTTAAGAGTCTAAATGATAGACTGATAGCGGTAAAATTATTGGTGGGCGACTGTGCGTTAAACATAGTGAGTGTTTATGCCCAGCAGGCTGGATGTGACGACAAAGTGAAAGAAAGTTTTTGGGGGGATTTTGATACAGTCATGATCAACATAGCAGATAAGGAAAACGTATATTTGGGTGGCGATTTTAATAGACATGTGGAAATAGTGAATGGGGAATATGAAAGAGTTCATAAGAAACTGAGATTTGGGAATAGAAATGAGGTAGGGGAAGCTTTATTACAAACTGCTTTGGCATTCGATATTGCCATAGTGAATACATTTTTCCAAAAAAAGGATCAACATTTGATTACGTATAACAGCGGAAGCCACCACACACAAATCGACAATTTTATTATAAGAAGAAATAAAATTAAATCAGTTAAAGATTGCAAAGTGATCCCCGGTGAAAGTGTGGCTTCTCAACACCGAGTCTTTATTATAGACGTAATCATAATGCCAAAAATATCAAAACACAAAATAAAGTCACCCGCCAAAATTAAATGGCATTTTCTGGAAAAGGAAGAGTATGCAAGTAAGTTTAAACAAAGAGTGGTAGACAAAATGGTAGTACTGGATGATATGATTAAAAAATCTGTAAATGAATATTGGAATGAAATAACGGAATGCATTAGAGGTGTGGCAAAGGAAGTTTTTGGAGAAATTATAGGGAAAGGTAAAATTGAGAAAGAATCTTGGTAGTGGAATGAAGAAGTACAGGTGATTCTGAAAGAAAATGCTTTCAAAGAATGGAAAAGTATGGATAAAAAGATTATTATGATAAAAGAAAGTAAGAGGAATGAATATTTAGAATGTAAGAAGAAAGAAAAAAGAGCAAATTATGCAAAGTGGCAAATCTGTAGGACCGGATGAAATACCTGTGGAAGTATGGAAGTTCTTTAAAGCAGATGGATAGAAGTGGCTAACTTTGTTCTTCAATAAGCTGTTTCAAGACGAAACGATCCCCGATGAATGGTGCAATAGTACGCTAGTACCCATTTTTAAGAACGAGGGGGATGTACAGGTTTGTAACAATTAAAGAAGAATAAAGCTCATGTCGCACAATATGAAGATTTGGGAGAAAGTAATAGCTAGGCGACTATGAAATGAGAGCGAAATAAGGGAGTACCAATTTGGTCTCATACCCGGACGAGGAACTACGGATGCCATATTCGCACTTCACCAACTGTGCGAGAAATACAGAAGTGCACATAAGAACCTGCACATGGTATTCGTTGACCTCGAAAAGACATATGGTCGGGTTCCTAGAAAGCTTTTGTGGTGGGCCATTAAAGCAAAAGGAATGCTTGTGAAATACTTGCATCTTATTCGTGTGATGTACGATAAGGCAAATACACACGTCCGGTCCCTAGCTGGCATCACAGACAAGTTCTATTTTGCGGTGGGTTTGCACCAAGAATCGACTCTTAGCCTTTGTCTGTTCCACCTGGTAGTAGATGCAGTAACATCAGAAATACAGGAAGAGGAACCTTGGTGTATGCTTTTTGCCGATGGCATTGTGCTGGTTGGAAAAAATGCTCACGAGGTTCAGAGCAGATTGGCTAAATGGCAGGAGAGATTGGAGGATGTTGGGTTGAAGATAAGTAGAATCAAAACTAAATATCGATTTTGCGACTTTGGGGGAAATTCGATAAAATTAGAAATGAATATATTAGGGGAAGTTTGAAAGTAGCGCCAATGATTGAGAAGCTAAAAAGTAATAGGTTAGTCTGGTATGGTCATATAATGCAAAGAGAGGAGCGTCATGTAACAAGAAGGATGCTAGAAATGAGAGTGGATGGATGGACAAGAGGAGAAGTAGAACAAATAAAAAATGGATTGTGTAAAAGATGATATAATTAAAAAAGGTGTGAATGTTCAAATGACGGCTGATAGGGGAGAGTGAAAGAAGAGAACGTGTTGTGCCGACCTCACATAGTTTGAGATAAGGGCAGGAAGAAGACATAGATACTTATCAAATGCAACCAATTACTTACCATAATATTTTATGTACATTATCTTATTTTACTGTACAAAGGTTATCGGCCGTTGCTAAACATAATCAAAAAAACTATCAGAAAGGACTACATTATCATGTAATTTAATAAATTTGTTGAAAATTAAATTTTAGTTTGATTAACTATTAAATAAAAGCGTGTTAATATAGATAATTTATTTGTTGCCAATTCCCATACGGTAGGTAAATGTTTTTATTAATTTAAGGCTATATTCCGCCAGCATTATTATTAATCTAGTGCCATCTTCTGACAGTGTTATTAATTAAACTCCAAATGGCCCGACGTTTCGGCAGAATTTTGAATTTTTTGATTGTTCAAAATGGATAAAAATCGAGTCCGAATATTCCGTTAATATAAAGCGTGTAAAAAAGGGCAAAAATCCACCATCACGCGGTGTTCCCAGGCGTCGAGAACCGGTCCGAAAATTCATTAATCCTGAGGATCCTGGTAAGGATAATGATGAAAACTATACAGATAATTGCATTGTTGTCGGTCCTTGATAAGTGCAAATTTTCGAATCAGTCCGTCGTTTTGGAAGGGGTGAAAATCACTCAAAGATTCCGTTACATACCAAGCTAATAACACGTATAAATAGGGACTAAAGATCTTAAACTTGAAACCTTAAACATTTTTATCCAATTCTTTTTTCCACGTTAAGATGAAGCCAAAGTAACGACAGAAGACTGTCTAGCAGTGTCTACTTTAAATCGATGATAACAAGCAAAATCACAATGACGTATTCTATATTAGATTAAAATTAGTGTCCGACCGAAACTGGTTTTCTGGCCGAAACCGAATATTCGGCCGTGGGTTCAGTTTCGGCCGAAACCGAAACTCACGTGGTCAAGTATAAAATTCCTTAAAATACTGAAATTTGGTGCATTTTACCCATTATTATTTAAAATTAGGACATGAAATGGAAACACAGTATATTAATTTTGTTGTAATCATTTATTTAATATAATATAAATAAAATATTAATAATTTTTTTATTATTTTTTCAAATTAAGTTCTCATAGCAAAATGTTTATCAGTTATCAATAATCAAATCACTAACTGTTACTGTTTCATTAAATACTAAGTATTGGTATTTTGAAATCTTATTAATTCATACTTTGGTTTGTATTTGTACTTATAAGAATCATCAATCTCTTTTAGGTACATAAACCTCTTAAATAAAAATAATAATTACTAAAATTATTATTACACTCTTAGTTCCAGTCTCAACAAAGATAATCAAATCGCACATTTAGAATTAACAAAGATACCTAGATCACAATTAGTAGGACAGTCAGTCATACTTACATTTATTTAGTGTAGGAAATGTAAGTAACTCACTACTAAACTACAGTAAACATTTAAATTGAAAACAATTATAAAATCAAATAAAAAAAACTTCTAAATATCTTATATTTAGGGTTACTTTTTTGGTTTTTCGTATTATTAATATTCATAATTAAAAAGTCTTATAATGTACGCCAAAAAAAGTAGTTTGTCTACGTTTCCACCACGTAAATTATTGTGACGATCCGAGTATATTTGGCCAGCAGCACTGAACGGCTGTTCACTCGGGACACTGGTAGGTGGAGCTGAAAGGTATTTTAAAACTGCACTTCTCAATATAGGATATTGACTGCTGTTCCATTAACTGTATATATCAGCATTGCGTTGTAATAATGGCTCCGACAGTTATGATTGAGTCTTGCGTCGGGTGATAACGCACTGACTAAGTCGTGTTGCTACTTCCAAAATCAGTTTCGGTTTCGGCAAGTGTCGGCCAATTTTGGCTGAAACCGAAACTGCCGCCGAAACTTGATTTTTGGCCGAAACTCGGCCGAAACCGAAACCGAACTTTCGGTCGGATACTAATTAAAATACTTAAGTTACACAACATAATTCATGTTATAGACAGACATATTATGATTGAGAAGATTACTCAAAGAAAAAATAAGCATACATTAAATGGTTTATTGCATTCATAACTAATGGGGAAATACCTATCGTGTGTATTTTAAACAAATATTTTATGAGTGATGTTATGTAAAATGTAGGTAAATTGAACTTTAATGTTTGAAATATGATTATGATCTAATAATTGTAACCGGAATACAACTTGTCTGCCTAAAACTGTCAATCGATTTTATTCAATTTTATTGACATTGACACTATTGACAGTTCTCGTTCTCACTTCACTTCTCAGTCTGATATCGGTGTAGGTAGGACGGGTTTTATTATTTTGTATAATTATATTAAAAATTACGTACCCCCTACAAGTCTTCTTAGGGCGCATATTACGATGGATTCAGACGATAACCGCGTTGAGGGCTGGAAGTATTTGAACAAACAGTTTTTTGGAGACGGTGGGTATAATTTGCCAAGTACTTTAATCAATAAACATTTTGTAGTAATTAAATCTATCACAAGGACACAATTAAAATATTTGATAGAACTATGTAGTCCGTGCATTCTGAGCTGTTGTTATCATATAAATAGTTTCCGGAAGCAAATCTTTTTTGAATATTTGAGCCTTTATATTGTCACTAATCATTTAGTTAATATTAGTCCATAAAATTACAAGATCCTACCAATATGACGATGATTGTAATAATTTTAATCTATATCCGGCGCCCTTGAGTAAATAATTAGGTCAAACGGCTATCTAATTACCCAAAAAGCATCTAATTGTTATTCAAACGTGTGATGTATTCTTCATTTCATAATTAGAATGTTTAGTAGTAATTGATATCTGATTCAAAAAATAAATGAAGGGTGAGTCTAAATAGCTTCTGAACTTTTAAAATATGATTCCTATCCTGGTATATTAAATAATAAATAAATATGCTGGGACAAATCACACAGCACCATCTAGTCCCAAACTAAGTAGCATAGCACTTGTGTTATGGGTAATAGAGAACTAATTTACTACATATATACTTTTTCAATTTTTCTTTATTTTTATTTATCTATTTTATATTCTACTTTAAATTGTTAAACTTCACGTTACTTAAAACAATTAATAGTATTTAACTTTGTTTCTCATATAATGTAAATATGTGTTTAGAACTATGACAGTGGAAAGTATCCATAAACAGTTATCATCCAAATGTCACACCTTAGTAGCAAGACAGGCAAATGGCCCAAACAGCGGTTGGTCACTGTCACCTATAGATATTTGCAACACCATAGATATTGCTGCCAGCCTCTATCTACTAATTCAGCCTCGAAATACTATTATAATGAATGTTAGATAGAAGAAAAAGAAGAAAGTAATATCCAACTTTTTTCTCCACATTATGTGTTATTTGGTACCTTTAGGATTAAACTGAAAACTCCATGGTGTGCTTATGATCTTTGCACTTCTTGGATGCAGATAACCCTCTCACTGCTGATGAAATTATGTATAATGAATGGAAATTTACATAAATTTGTTTAACATACTTGTTATCATATTAGTACTTATAAACTGTCTTTATGAGTGGCCTCAAGATGGCTTAAGAGACCTTTGCTTTCTATTCAGATAACAACAAACCTCGCTCTCTTGATCTCAATTTGTATTTATTAAGTAGTTAAAAAAATATTATATATATATATACACACTCACACAATAACTAATATCACACTATTGAAAACACCCACTCTCTAGTCTGAACACTCCTTTATGTGAGAACCTTGTTTTCCTTAATGCAGGTTACTCTTCACTCACCGTCCCAAAGATACCTCTTTGTGATATTGTGCCCACTCATCGTTATTGATGAGTGGGCCAGTACTTGACGCTAAATAAACTAAGCATTAAGTCCTGTTTGCAACCCAAACTTCTGCTTTGGTGCCTGGGGTCCACTTCTGACTTTCTTTTCCACTTTGCATGGTCTTCGACATTCTCAATTTATATAATAGATCTACCCACAAAACCTATCGGGAGCCGACATGGCTAGACATTTATTCCCCAGATATGTAGGTAGTTGCTGTAAAAAGTGGCCATATTATGGAGACAATACTCTTGCAATTTATACATAATGTCACGGACATAAAGGCCGCCGCAGATGCAGGAATTGGCCCTCCACACGCAGTTCCTGCCTGTGTCGCTCCAGCTCCAACCATATTTTACAGCGGTTTAAATGATAGGCCTAATGATGACCTGTCCAAGTTGAAGGGACACTGACAACATCTTCTGGGGTCAGCCTTGCTGTCATAAAATCATGTTATATTTTTCATGAAGCTAGAAAAGGAATTTAGTTTCTTAAAAATTACAGGGTTTAATAACCCTGTACCACCACATTGGTACTTTTATAACCAGGTGTGAAACACCTTGTATCAGAGAAATGAAATTAAAAAAATCAGAGCACTCTACAGGTGACTTGTATGATATAAATCCAGATTAGAACAAATAATTAAGGCTAGTCACTGAATCAGTTGTTACAATAACCTTTTAAATGTCTTAAGTACTGCATAGATACATAACAGCTATGAACATAAGACATTTGACAGGTTAAGTATTTCATAACAAAACATACATATTGTTTCATCAGGGTAGTATGAAAAGGTATAAAGAGTAACAACTAAAAATTGACATCTTTTTTTCAGGGGAACGTGCAAACTATGTGAACATACCACATGTGATAGCTATGGTGGGGCTCCCAGCCCGTGGGAAAACCTACATCTCTAAGAAATTATCAAGATACCTTAATTGGATAGGAATCAATACTAGAGGTTTGTAAGGACCTGTCATTCTCCTTTCTAGCTTTCAAACTGAAAAACATATATTTGGGAAGAAGCTAAATTAATTTGCAATGAAATTTGAAATTAAAAACTATATGTTCCAAAAGTTACTCAAGTAAAAATATGTGCAGTTGTGAAAATTTGGAAGTTGATTTTTTATTTAAATGAAGTTTTACGCTTATCTAAAGATATTGTTGTACTAAAGGAAATGAGGTTTTTGTTGAAGCATATAAAACATAATGTAATTTTATTTTTGAAATCTTCAGCTAACTTGCATTTGATGACACTTCTATGTAATAAATCATTTATTATTCAAGTGGTAAGACTATGGAATATGCTGCCACTAGATATAAGAAATGCTCAATCTCTTGTGTCCTTTAATAGGTTGGTCAAAGAACACTATTTATCAAGGCAGAATTAGTAGACATAATTTGTAATATATGTATGTTATGTTATGTCATCTTCTTGGAGTATTGTATATTATATGTCTATATTATCTATAATGTATATTTTATAGCAATTTATTATTTGCAAATAATAGTGAATATATAAGATGACCTTAATCAAAGTTTACAGTTATGTGAGCTCAATACTGGCCGATTCATTTTAAAAAGCTTTTGTCCATGTGATTGTGTTGTTGTCTGGACGAAATCGCTCACAACGATAAGACCGCCGATTGTACTATTTTTATTATATGTATATTTTTACTATTGTAAATAAGTTTGAGTGCAATAAAGTATATTTTATTATTATTTTAAGTTAAAATGCACTCTCCGCTGAAATGTGCGGTAGGGTAGTTTGAGTCTCCATGTATGCACATAGCTGGTATGGCCACTGAAACCATTCCAGGTCTCCTTCGTGCGCCTAAAGCGACAAAGCCAATGGACATGAAGTTGTTCTAGTAGCGAAAATGACGTAGTGCGGTCCGCTTTCGTGAAATTATAATAATTTTGATTAATTCCAAGATTGTGACGAGCGATAGCTAATGTCCAAATTGGTCCAAAGTTATAGAATGTTTTATGTTTACATAATTGCCAAGTTATGTTGTTCAGTGTTTAACCTGGGCGAGTACAGGCGGCACGCCACGACAGCGTATACAAGCCACGAGTTCTTCCGCGCAGACAACAAGGAAGCGATGGCCATACGGCAGCAGTGCGCGTTGGACGCCCTGCACGATGTGTGCGAGTGGCTGAGAAAAGGCGGTGAAGTTGCTGTAAGTGGTGAATAATTCTCAACTGTAATTTATACACATCAATTATGTGTATTGGTTATCTCGGCAATTCTGATAATAATTGTGAACTACCTTCCCGCAATGTAAAAAATGGTTTTATATTCGTAGCAATTAAGAATAAATCAACATCCAGATGTGCATAATATAGCAAAGTGATTGCTTCATTTTCTAATAGGTTTGATTATAAATAAATATATTGAGACATTTCACACAATGCCATCTAGTCCCAAACTAAGTTGCATAGCACCTGTATAATGGGTACTAGACAACTGATGATATACTACATATATACTTTTTTTTAAATAAGTACATATTATACATAAACGCCCAGACGTTGGACGGGAATCGAACCCGTGACCTCCGCAAGTGTACCGACGAAATTGCATACAAAACGATTAGAAGTCATTCACTATAACCGTTTGAACAAACTCAAAATCCTGAATAATATAAATATTATCTTCTCATATTCTTCATTTAAAATTGAAACAAAATTCCCTTCGCCCATTTTCTATAGATTAAACATAGTCTACAGAAAACCTAGTATCCAAAAAGTTAGAATACTGGTTTCAGGTATTTGACGCAACAAACTCAACCCTGGACAGACGGCGGATGATTCGCGACATTGTCGTACATAAGATGGGATTCAAATTGTTCTTCGTCGAGTCTGTATGTGATGATCCTAGAATTATTGAGCAGAATATTATGGTAAGAAATAATATTTAACTTAATTTAATTTTTCTAAAACATAAGTAAAGGTGTAGTATAAGTGATAAAACATATTTTATTAATTGAAACTTGATCCAGCTTAATTTATCAAAAATAAGTGTAAAAGAAAAGCATGTAATTAGTATATCAGTCGACTAGTCCAATGAAACAAGTGCTCTTCTGCTTACTTTGGAACTAGATGGCGCTCTGTGAATTGTCATAGTAAATATTATAAAAAGGATTGTTTATTTAACGAGTTTTACATAAAGAATTATTGTCGTGATTTAAATGCCACCAAAATAAATAATAAAATGGCAAGAATTTATTTAAGCATCCATTTGGCACTGCAGATCATTTCTTATTCATGATCATCTTGGCGTTGAATCCCGGTTGCAACCCAAACTCGCTTCAGCGCCCGGGGTCCGCTTTCCGACTTTTTCTTCTCCACTTCGCACGATCTTCGGCATCTCTGGTGGTCAGTCCATTGGCACGCATATCAACCCCTACGACGTCAAGCCAGCACTTTTTGGGTCTACCCCTCCTGCCTGAGCCCGGCAGTGACGGCATGGCCAGACATTTGTTCCCCACATAAGTTACCGGTTGCCGTAAAACGTGGCCATACCAGCGAAGGGGATACTCCTGCAATTTATCCGCAATGTCACGGACACGAAGGCTGCCGCGAATGCGAGAGTTCTTAACGCGGCCACCTTAACACTTCACCAAGCGGTGCTTAACACCCAAGCACCTCCTTCGCCGACCCAAAGATAGCCGCCTGAATCTTGTCCTAGTTCGCCCACCGGCGCCCTTGTCACCGACGGCTAAGGCGAACTCCTGGGACGTGACTTCATCAAACAGCCACCACCTGATTCGCTATGCTCTGCACCCTAACGACCATAAGCCGGTCGTTACAACGTTTCACTTCCAAAATGTCGTTCTGGAACTCCTCCAAGAGCACTATGGCAACCCCATTCCCCACCACCAGGTGCACCTGTGTAGATCAGCTGGTAACCATTCCCAATGAACCGGGATCTGCTGGCCTTCCACCGAGTCTCCTGCAGGAATGCCACGGCCACCCTCCGCCTGGAGAGCACATCGGCCAACTCTCGCGCGTCCGGTTAACGTGCCTATGGTCCATGTTGCGAAGCGGGTCTTTCGAGATGTTTGGGCTGCGTGAGTTAGGGCTAACGACGGTGCCCGCCCATGACACGGTAGCTCCACAAGAGCCGGGCGAAGCTCTTGCGCACCGTTATGTGACGGCGCCCTAGCAATATACGATCTCGCATTACGATCTCGCATTCGTTGTCTCTCCCTAAGATTTGACTTTTACGGGGGCGGCTGCCGTCTGAACCCCAACCTCAAAAGGAAAGCCGTCGTCATGGCTCGGTATTCAGAAAGGTGCGCCGACTTGCAGGTGAGGTTGACTAGGGCCCCGAAGATGTTGGTAGGGCCCCTTACACCCCCAGTAGAATCTAACCAGCGGGAGCTATTCAAAGTATTAAAAAAAAACTTTCAATAGTATGTCTTACCCTTTTTTTTTCAGGAAGTCAAAGTAAGCAGTCCAGACTACACAAACATACAAAACACAGATAATGTTTTAAACGATTTCCTTCTAAGGATAGAGCATTACAAAGAGAAATACGAGCCACTCGACGAGACTTTGGAATCTGAATACAGTTTCATGAAAATATATGACACGGGTGAGAAAGTTGTGGTACACAAACACGAGGGGCATATACAAAGTCGTATTGTGTATTACCTAATGAATATACACATTGTGCCCAGGACTATATATCTGACCAGGGTGAGTAAGCTCTATTACTTATTAATGTCAATCCCGCTCAAAAATAGTTTTAAAGATGTGAAGATCTCAACTATTTTCGTAAAGAAGATAAATGTAAATTATAAACAAAGCATATTTTAAATACAAACCAATGAGATTTAAAAATATAATTTTAGTTAAAATTTAACAAAAATATATAATTTGATAAACTTAGAATGGGGCTCTCTTAAATGTATATGTTTATGAGCAAACCTAATTGTGCCTACCCACATTTGAATTCTTTTTAAATATGATAATGTTTTTTTAGACTAGATAAAGAAGCTATGTGTTTATATACAAAAAATAATTTTCTCACCAGCCTTTAATATATGTATATCTTTTCAGCATGGTGAAAGCATGCACAACCTAGTCGGTCGTATAGGAGGGGATAGCGAATTGTCCCCCCGAGGGAGGCAATATGCGGTCGCCCTTAGTAAATACATAGAACATCAATGCATACCTGGTTTGAGGGTGTGGACATCGTGGATGAGGAGGGCCATACAGACGGTGAAAGATGTCCGAGCACCGCAGGAGAGGTGGAAGGCGCTTAATGAGATTGATGCGGTAATATTAACACTATGCTAATTTACATTTACGTTCAAAGTCATAGTAACTTTATTATATGAATGCAGCTTAATATTGATGTCAATCATTGCAACTTGTTTCTCTGTGTACTGCCACTAAGGTAGCTTACATTTCTCATCTTCACGAGCATGTGAAGCATCTTAAGCATGTTCACAACATATGTGGAGCAACAGCTTTCCTATGTTGGAAAGCTGGCGGGGTAGCGGGATCGACACCCAACCCGAGTCTGGGTGTTTATATGTAATATGTATATACATATTTATTTACAAGAATAGCGGGTATACTGTCTTCTCACTAAGGAGAAGCCTGAGCCAATTTATGAGATGTAATGCGCTGTTACTGTTATTACAAAAGATAGCAGTATATCAGTTGTCTAGTACCCATAATACAAGTGCTTTGCTACTTACTTTGGAATCAGGTGGCGTTTTGTGTATTGTCACATTATACTTTTGTTTACGTAATAACGAAATTCTTCCTGCTTCGCGCCCGGACTATAGTAGTAGTTTTCAGTTGGAAACATTTAAGATTCGTCAAATACCATAGACAATTATATTTAATCTCTAACATAATCTCTTAAAGAAAACTGGATGAAGTGTTTATGCACTAGCAAAACAAGTAATCTGTATTTCACCTTTTATAAACCATATGATGGGTTATTTTATTTTTCTATTTGTAATTGTGTAAGCAACATATAATGCTAAGTATGGAGTATACATATGTAATTTTATCATCAGGGTATTTGTGAAGAGATGACCTACGCAGAAATCCAAGAGAAATATCCGTCAGACTTCAATGCTCGTGATGCGAATAAGTTTGCATATCGCTACCCCCGAGGGGAGAGCTACGAAGACCTCGTCGCTAGACTTGAACCTGTCATAATGGAGTTGGAACGACAAGGGAATGTTTTAGTTGTCAGCCATCAAGCTGTCATGAGGTGCCTCCTCGCTTACTTCCTGGACAAATCAGCTGGTGAGTGTTTTATATATTTATCTTTAAATTACAGCCCATAAAGTCCCTCTGCTAGACTCAGACCGTCCTCCGCTAGACTGAATTATGGCGACATATTTAAGACCAAAGTTGGTCGCCATTGAGACGGGCTTGAGGCCCTATCGCGTAGCTAAGGTGGGTTGTTTTGTTGCTTTTTACAACAGGCTGACCCCGACCGTAGGGGTTAGTATTCTTACCCCGCCCCTGTATGGAGAGAAACCCTTTTTCCAAAATAAACTGACGCCTCAGATTCCCACAACCAAGTTACGGTCGATATCGACCACTTTGGAAATCCCTCATCTAAACGGTACATGTCATGTGGGATTTAAACCCATGAGTTATAAATAATAAGGTAATTCTTTTGAACGTGCACTGTTCAAATGTTAGCATAATGTCTCCTACCTCCATTTCCACATGACAATATGAATTGTATGGTATTTGCAGAGGAGCTGCCATACTTGCAAGTGCCGTTGCACACGGTGATCAAGCTGACGCCCGTTGCGTACGGGTGCCGCGAGGAACACATACAGCTCTCGGTGGACGCCGTTAATACCCACCGACCTAAACCTTCTGTAAGTGCATTTCTGAAAGCTTAACTTATTCAAATATATTTAAGATTTCTTATTATACAATTTTGATGTCTGACATCATTATTACTCTTGCTTCTGCAAAACTACAAGTCAGAATGTATATGAAAAATTGTGGGACAATTTATACAGCTCCATCTAGTCGTAAATTAAGTAACAAACACTTGTATTATTCGTACAACTACTATGTTAATATACATTTATTTTGAAAATAAATACATATTGTACATAAACACCCAAACTTGGGACAGGAAACGAATCAAGAATCAAGTTCAAGCGTTCGGACGTGTGGAAGCCTTTGCGCCAAAAAAATCTTTTTAATTTCCGATTTATAATTAAGAAAGTAATTCTATTTGAAAGAATTTCTGACAAATAATATACATAACTGCACGAGTTTTGAGCGCTGGCCTTGAATGCGCATTTTTTGGGTCTGTTTGGCTGTATATCTGTTTAATTTACATCATGCTACACTATTTCAATTTCTCCATATATAATGTTTTTTCTACATCTACCCTCCATAAAAGAAAATAAACAATTATTCAAATTTTGTCGACTTTGGGATATTTTGTAGAAATTTCCAAAGAATAATTAGGCGATTTCTCTAACAGGACACCGAAGAAGGTTCTTCTGCGGGAAAAGTATGCAATGTTTCCGATGAAGCATGACTAGTTTAATAAATCATTAGGATAGCCACTACATAGCATGACATTGTACTATTGTACAAGAAACATTTATTACAGAAGGAATTATGAGTTAAGTTGTAGACATTTTGTTTTGGTGAAGGTTATGCCATGGTTTTTGGGTTTTGTTATCATGACCATCGCCTTATGGTGAAATTTAGTTTATTTATTATATCTATATATTATGTTATTGTTATTAGATATATTTAAACTATAATATATTGTTTAATATGGGGAATATGAATGTTCTAGTCTGCATAATCTTATATTATATATATAATAATATAGTTATAATGACATTTATGACCCCACCCACATTGGAATGATTTGCATGATTTCGCCATATTCAAAAGGGATCTATCTATAAGGTTGTTCGGAAAGTAGTTTGGTTTTCCCCGACTGAGGGCATGTTTCCACTCAACTTCACACTTGAGCCGCATGATCTTCATCTTTGTGAACAGCTGCTATAGCATGGCTGGTTTGTGAAAAATACCGATTGATTCCTGTTTGGTTGGTGCGCTGTCAAATGTGGAGGGTGAATTTTTAGCATATTTTACTTTTCTAGTACCGAAAAGGTAAAAATGTTGTTCAAGCAAACAACTAGCTGATGTGTATGGAGGAAATGTATTGACAGCATGTCAGTACCAAAACTAGTTTTCAAAATTTTGATCTGGAAATTTTGATGTTGATGATGCACCACGTTCTGGAAGGCCAGTTGAAGCTGATAAACGCATTATTGATGCAAACCGGCGAATAACAACTCATGAGGAGATCGCTGAGAGGTCGAATTTATCGAATTCAATTGTTCATGGCCACTTGAAAGGCCTAGATTTAACGTCGAAGCTCGACATATGGGCTCCTCATATTCTCATGGATAGAAATCTTTATCATCGCGTTGAAGTCTGTGATTTGCTTTTTAAACGTCAAGAAAAGATTCATTTTTGAAGCGGATCAACAGTGGGAGAGTGAGTAATGGGTTGTCTATAACAACGTCAAACGCAAGAGATCGTAGAGTACTCGTATAGAAGACGAATCGGCTTGAAGCACTTTGGAAGCCAATATTCAGCAAAAAAAGGTGATGCTATCTGTTTGGTGGGATTTCAAAGAAATCGTTTTTTGAACTTTTACCGGACAACACAACGATCAACTCTGAAGTGTACTGTCGTCACCTGGAAAAACGGAATGATTCAGTCAAACAGAGAAGGGCAGAATTGATTAACAGAAAAGGTGTAGTGTTCCATCCACCAAGACAATGCGAGACCTCATACGAGTTTGGTAACTCGCCAAAAGCTTTATCCATCATACTTACATACTTTACCCATCATATTCTCCAGATCTGGCACCTTCAGATTATTATTTGTTCCGGTCTCTACGAAAAATTTTTGACGGTATAAAACCTTCACTTCAAATGAGGTGAAAAATCACCTAGACGAATTTTTTGACAGCAAAGACCAAAAATTTTATGAGCGGTGAGTCATACTTCTGCCAAAAATGGCAGACGGTATTGGACCAGGAAGGACAATATATAATTACTTACTTACAGAGAAGGGCAGAATTGATTAACAGAAAAGGTGTAGTGTTCCATCCACCAAGACAATGCTATCTATATATGCTATAAATATCTAAGTAAGTAAATATAACACTTAAATCGAATTGGATATGGCTTGAAAAAACAGTGGAAAAGCTTACTTTGGAATTAAATGACCGTGACCAGGAGGCGTTATCATCCGATCTAGATATTGGATGTTTGCCGGAAGAAAAAGGTGAAAATGTGCACCAGATTTTTATAGTTTTGGCCGCGAAGTTAGGAATCAGATTGGATGAGCGCGACATCGTATTTGTTGAAAGAATCGGTGGGATTGGTGCGCGTAACGTCTCCGGCTCAGGCTCGAGTGATAACGACAGAGGACGGGCTCGTCGCGTCGTAGTTCGCCTCGCGCGCCGCCAGGTGCGAGACGACTTGCTGAAGGCGGCGCGCGTGCGCCGCCATTTGACCACCGCAGATATAAACCTATCAGGGCCGTCGCAACGCATCTATATTAATGAAAGACTTACGCGAACAAATCGGCAACTTTTCCGTACGATCCGTGAAGAATGTCGTCTGCGCAAGTGGCGTTTTTCATGGACTAAACGAGGACGTATTTACGCCCGTCAGGCTGATGGAAAGCCAGCCTTTCATATTCGCTCTAATTCTGATCTGGAACGTGTTTTTACTAAGGATAACGTTTGAACTGTTTTTACTCTGTTACCATAATATAGTAGTAGACTTTTTAGTATATTTTGTTGTGTCAATAACCTGCTGTCAATATTTAACCAGTTTTAATATTATATTAGTTATGAGACATTTTAATATTGTGCTAGTTAAAATTTGTTTTAATTTTATACTAGTTAAGAGCTATTTTAATATTATATTAGTTAAGAGTTGTTTTAATATTATATTAGTTAAGAATTGTTTTAATATTGTATTAGTTAGGAGTTGTTTTAATATTATAATAAGTTTATTCTTTTTACACAACCGTAATTTATTTGAATGTGTACGTAATTTTTATAGTATACAATTATGTTGTTATTATTTTGAGTACTTGTTTTTGTTACATCTTATATATTGTCTTTGTATTCTTGGATCTGCAATGGCTTCATCTGGAAACAATGATCAGCTTGTGGCACATATAGCACCACATACAGTATATTTTTTCCTCTTTAAAAATGATTCATAAACATCTGATGATAGGTTTGCTGAATGTACGATCTCTGGGTACAGATCACGATAACTTTGTGGCTTCAACCATGCGTCATGGTTTAGATATCTTGGCAATGAATGAGACATGGTTAAGAGCAGGAGAAGAGGGTCGTGCTCCTTTGTTGCCGGGATACCGACTACGACATGTGCCTAGATCTCAAGGGATACGTTCTCGTGGGGGTGGAGTTGGGTTTTATATTAAAGAAGATTTGAATGCGCGAACCTTGTGTCATCCAATTGACCCGTTACACAGGGTTGTTGAACAAATGTGGATCACTGTGACTTTGAATGGGATAAAGCTTCTGATCGGCACAGCATATCGGCCTCCCTGGTTAGATGTAGATTTATTTTTTGACGCTATTACAGATACATTAAACGCACTCTCCAATTATGATAACATTATTTTGTTGGGCGATTTCAATATTAATCTACTAAATTTGAATGACCTAAAAACTAAGAAATTCATGGCTTTTCTGTCATGTTTAGATCTCTCACAAATAGTGAGTTCGCCAACTCACTTTACTGAAACCTCGCAAACACTCATTGATGTCGTTTGTACTAACCTAAGCACAAAAAAGATTAGTCTTGACCACTTGGGCTTTCTGTGGGGCCACTCACTAGTACTCTGTGAATTCAACATTAAACGCAATAAGCCGATGCCTTATGTGGCTGTATATAGACCCATAAAAAATATTTGTTTAGACCACTTCAATAGAGATTTGGACAGTATAGGATGGGATCTATTTGATACTTCGAAAGACTTAAATGAATTAGTTCAAAAATTTAACCTTAATATTTTAACTCTTTTTGACCTTCATGCTCCTGTAATTTTTACAACTATACGCAAACAGACTCATCCGTGGATTACAGATACAATTAAAGTTATGATGCGTCTACGCGACAATGCACTAATTGACTATCGCAATACAAAAACGCAGATTAAAAAAAACTATTACAAATCACTAAAAAGTCTTGTAAATAAAGCTTTATTTAATGAAAAAGTAGCATATTTTAACCAAAATATAAATAGTAAAATAAGCCAACCGAAATTATTATGGAAAAATCTTAAGAACACTTTTATTTCTAAATGTGACTCAAAACTCCCTTTGCATTTGCAAGACCCTAACAGTATAAATAACTATTTTTTAAATTTACCTGATATTAATGTTAGCCGTACTTTGTTATGTTTTTACGAACAAAATAAATTTAGCGATACGGAGTTTACCATAAAGCCTATTGATATCGATTTACTTAATAAAATAATAAGTTCTCTAAAGTCAAATGCAGAAGGATGTGATCTTATAACTTTAAATATGTTAGTGATGACTTTACCTCAGTCGGTGGATACAATCAAATTCATTATTAACCAAGCAATTGAAACTTCAACTTTTCCAGAAATTTGGAAAATGGCCATTGTACGCCCTATACCTAAAATCCCTAACCCAGTTGAACTGAAAGATCTTCGACCTATAAGTATTTTACCGTGCCTATCGAAAATATTAGAGAAAGTGGTCTATCTACAACTTACCGAATATCTCGAAACGAATAAAATTCTCCCGGAAGAACAGTCCGGCTTCAGAAAAGGACGTGGCACGGTAACAACATTGCTTCAGGTTACAGATGACATTCTTTGTGCACAGGATGCGGGTATGTGTACTTTACTGGTGCTGTTAGATTTTTCCCGTGCATTCGATTTAATAAACGTTCAATTACTACTTTCTAAATTAAAATATTATGGTTTTGATACTAAAGCGTTACAATGGTTTTCAAGTTATCTTTGCAATCGATATCAGTATGTCAAGGTTGGCCGCAATGACGGTTCATTTACGGTCTCTGATAAATCAGTTGTCAACAGAGGTGTCCCGCAGGGATCTATCCTAGGCCCAATCCTTTTTATAATATATACGGCAGACTTAGTTCAACATATTAATAATTGCAGATATCATATGTTCGCTGACGACACTCAGCTATATATCACCTTTAAGCCATCCGAAATAGATGCCGCAATAAGTAGGCTCAACGATGATCTGTCTAGGATAGCCTACTGGTGTGAAGAACACTGTTTGATGCTCAATCCGTCAAAGACTAAATATCTCATATTTGGTAGTCCACACCAGTTAGCAAAATTAAATCCCTCTCGAAACATCACATTAATGAATACACTTGTAGAGCGTGTTTATGAAGCCAGAAATCTTGGGTTGTACATGGACTGTGACCTTAGGTTTGAGAGTCATGTAGCGAGAACGGTCAAAAATTGTTTTTATAAACTTAAAGTATTGTATAAAATGAAACCTTTCTTAAGCCAGGATCTCAAATTACAATTGACGGAGTCCCTGGTTCTTTCGCAACTCAATTATACAGATATTGTGTTTGGCCCACGTTTGTTGGCTAGAACTCAAAGACTGATCCAGCGAGTGCAGAATGCCTGTGCACGATTCTGCTTTAATGTTCCATTCAGAGCTCACGTAACACCATTTTTAAACCGGCATATGATTCTAAAAATGAAACATCGTCGCAAGCTTCATTTGGCCTGCCTTCTCTTTGATATAATTAAAAATAAAGCACCCTCTTATTTATACAACAAACTTGTATGGGCTACTAGTAAATCTGTGGGTTCCCGACAATGTGCGGTGCAGCTAGCTACAAACAAACATAAGACGGCAAAATTTAGAGGTAGTTTCCGCTATGCTGCATCCAGATGTTGGAATAACATTCCTCCGCCCATTCGAAACATGCAGAGTTCTTACAGTTTCAAGCGCGAACTAAAGAAATTCATTTTCCAACATCAGAAGGGACAGGAGAAATTGGCATGTGATACAAGTATTTTATAAACCCAATCCAGATAAGGTTTGTGTTTGTTTACAAAAGAAATGTATGTGTAGTGTATCGGTTGTCTGGTGCCCGCGGTAAGGGTGCCGTGCTACTGCTGACGTTGGGACTAGATGAGGTTATGTGGGGTGTTCAGGTATACGGTATATTTACTGTAGATGGGCATATGTTGTCTATAATAACAAATTGTATGTTTTTGTAGTTATTTAATATGTATTATTCATTTGCTGTGAACTGCAGCAATAAAATATTCCATTTCATGAGTCATGTCATTCTAGAAGGCCTCTGCGGAAGACCAGCGTTGGTTTCTTATAACCAACTATGCTGAGCAGAAGACCTTTTAGGGCACTTATATGTGTAATGAGATTTTTATTTAACATTTTATTAAGGTATTTTGTGCTCTAAATAAACATTTTTTCTTTCTTCTTTCTTTCTTTCTTTAGAGCATACTGATTACGTGAAGCAAACCTAAGGCCCATCCCCTCCTTTTGACCAAGCTCTTGGTATTTTGAAAACTTCCCTCTTAACCACCCTCTCCTCCCCTCCCCTCCCCTGAACGGGTCACGTAGTATGCGTATGTTACGTTACTGAGTATTGATGGACCGTTTGTTAATAAAATATTGGGTATTTCAATTTAATTTCTATAATATAGCTATTGTGAAGAAACTTGTAGATTTTCTATTTTACGCCCTTTTGATTCTGATCATATAACATTTTTCAATTGATATAATATATTATGATATTTAATTTTTTTACAGGTGATACCAGCGCCCGCTATTAAACCGCCCGTGCCCCCCATACTGAACGGCGAAGCGAACGGAAATCAGCCCGAGCGAGACCAGGCGCACTAATATGTATACTCTTTAACTGTCCGAGCTAGTTTAAAAAATTTAGTCAATATGTCATATATTTCAAGATTTGTTACGTAAATTGTCGTATATGTTGAATGTTAACGGAAATACTTTTAACACATTACACGCCATGGGGGTCATCAGTGACCCCCATTTTGTTGCTAGGTAGGAAATGAATTGTAGTTTTCAGAACTTTCGCTAATGTACCGGTAAAAAAGTACCTTGAAAACTATCAACCTAAAATTATAATAACAATAGCTGACCTGGCAGACGTTGTTCTGCCATACAAATTTTAAAAAACAGCATTTATTGGATATTTACGAATCCAGTCAACTAATTACCTTATACCGCCATCTGTAATTGGATAAAACTGCACATAGTGTGCAAAATTTTATTAAAATCGGTTCAGTATTTTAGGAGTCCATAGCAGACAAAAAACGTGACACGTAAAAATCAAAATCTTTATTCCATTCTAAGATTTTATAGATCATTTTAAGAATGTTAGAAGCTATCACCGTTTCCAATACAAATGCTTTTATATCTCTATTCAGTATAACTTTAAACTTATACAAAATTATAATTATAACTTATGACATATTACGTCAAACGGCTAAATATAATATTTCGTGATTCAATAGTCCCCTTGAGTCGCATTCCTTATATCTGAGGGTCGTTATTTCTGGATACTTCGCCATCCTCCATTGTACACCGTAGTGTTAAACTAGAGTATCGGACTGCGGCCACGAGGAATCTGGCCAGTTACTATCAACTTTACAAGATTACCACAGCTTTTTCTGGCAATCTGGCCAAATGAAAATTCAAAAATCCTTTTGAGGGAAATGGTAGAAAGCTTAGTTTTAATCTTGAGCTGCTTTAATATCGATGCGTTGGTGCGACATGCTGTCCAAAGGGGTTACGCAACGCGTTCATCCAGCGCCACATCTCGAAGGCGTCTCAGTCATAGATCTCAGCACCAATAATAAAGATCGAGTCCGGACAAGTCATCTTGTCGGAGACGTGATCCAATATAACAATAACACGATAGACTAACCTTGTTTTCCAATTACAGAGCATAATGCGACTCAGTGGCCGAATGCAATGCCGAATTATGCATATTTATGGTTAATTGGAACGTGAATTCGTTTTCAATGCATCAGCAGAGTGCGCTAAGTTCATTGTTGAAAAAAATAGATAGAATATAGATTCGAATTCTAAAATGAAATTGTATTCACATTTTAAATTTGGAATATAAAAAAAAGTCAACGTTTGTACCTTCATCTATACTTATATTTATTTTTTTAAGACAGTTTGAATTAACTTTGATTATTTCCAAAAAAACTACGACGAAACGAAAGCTTAAAATTTTTTTTCAACAATAAACAATTACTAACGATAATATATAAATAAAATTTCGATCAAAGCCAATTTAGAGAAAAAACACTTGTTAATTTTCTGCACGCATCACTTTGGAGAGTGCTCGATTGTGCGAAGCGTTGCTGTAGTTGAAACATCAACGTTGAGCATTATGTCGCTTAATGCGCTCTAGTGCTGTAATTGGAAAACAAGGTGTATTGGCCTCCTTATTCACTTCACAGCCGTTTTTATAAGAGCAATTGCCATCTGACACTATTATTAAAGGAAAACTAGGGTTCTTTCCTACCTATGTACTAATAATAATGAAACTAGTTTTTCATTTATTTTACAATTCCGGGAAGAGGGTAGTCGTTTTCAACTAAATACACATTGTTCACATACGGTAGTTTACGTAACAGCGATCGGTTTATTAGACTCGAGTATTTTCTCGATATATATATATATATATATATATATATATATATATATATATATATATATATATATATATATATATATATATATATATATAAAGTTTGTCCATATTTGCGATTTTTATATTTAATTACTATTTATTCATTCCCTTAAAATTGACAAATTACATTCAAACATGTATGACGTATATAAAACCTGAAATTCGGCTCCATATTTCACTTTTTTTTATAGTTTGAGATATATAATGTGGTGTTACGATATAACAATAATTATTTTTTAAATATATTTATCACACAAAACTGCAAATATGGAAACTTGCTATGATTATCTCCCGTGTTTGTTATCAGCGTTTTTCGTGATTTGTCTATAGCTGGAAATGTTTTTGGCGCCATTTATAGGAGTCATAGACTAAATCCTGTGCAGATACGAGTTTTAATTACATTGATTTAATGTAAGTAATTAACCTCCCTGAACAGGACGGATATTTTAGTAATAGACGTATATTTAAACAACTATTTATTAGTTATGTGCTCTAGTGTAACGGTGCTCGGTAGGTACGCCCTCTGGCGCACATGTCGGCATATGCGTCGTGGATAGTTTCGGTTCATAACTATAACCGCGCTTCGCCCACTCGTTTTTCGCCACAATATGATTGAGTTCACGTTGTAAGTATGCTAGCCAGAATAGAAGAATATCAATTGTCGAAATGGATATAGAAGTATTACTTCCAATCACAACAATCCACTTGTTACCTCTAATTTCTTATAGAATTTACAAGAAAAGAAGCGCGTTGTTAGTTTTACGTATATGTAGATAATACAGCAGACTGTCTTCCGAAGCTTCCGATATCACCGGGATGCAACGCCTAAGAAATACTATAGCGAAAAAGCTAATAGTAAAATGATGTTTAAAATACATTAATAATTAATTCTCTGTAACATTCTCTTTATAAAAATTATGAACAATAATAAAATATTCAAAAGTACCCACTTTTCAGCATATATTAACATATGGAATTTACACCTTGTGTAAATATTCAAATACAAGTTG
Source organism: Malacosoma neustria (assembly GCA_963693495.1). Lineage (NCBI taxonomy): Eukaryota > Metazoa > Arthropoda > Insecta > Lepidoptera > Lasiocampidae > Malacosoma > Malacosoma neustria. The sequence goes on from OY856386.1 coordinate 17,798,124, forward strand.
ACCTAGAGGAGCTTCATATTCCCAAAGAAGACGTGTCTTCGTGAGAAACAGCCGAATGTTTTTGACAGGACGAGAATGTTCTCGTGCAATGCAGAGGATGTCCTCTGTATTGAATTTGACATCCGAAATCGAATTTAAATGTCATACGTCCGGTTGAGGTCCCATACGATGCACGGTGAACATTGGCACCGGCCGTGTGCTAAAGTTCATTTAGAGTCTAACAGCACAGCTATCACGCGGATTTCAATCCAGAATAGATTATGCAAATAGTAGTGATTGCAGATATTAAGATAACATTAAAAATAAACTATTGTCAAAGTGAGCGTAGATCGTTAGCGCCTCGTCGAAAACATTTGGCTAGCCGCCCAATCTCAAAGTAAAGAAGAATAAAATGGCGCCAAAACAACTAAAGTCGACGTTTTTGAGACTGATGATAAGTGAGTATAGATTTTTAAATTTTTAAGTCATGTTAATATCATTATATTTTAGTGGAAAATATAAAAAAATATAATACACATGATAGTTAGTGGTAAAAGCGCGGAATTACACCATTACAATTTTTTTCTATTATTTCTAATAAGAACTCTTATGAGAAGATTCTCGTTTCCTTTCTGGCAATGTACCGCCATGGCCACATTTATATGGCGTATAGGATGTGACGTCATATAAGTTTTATTTTACTTTTATTTTATATACATATAAGTATAAGTACTATTTTATCGATTTTAATATTAATTATTTATAATTAAATTATATTGGCCCATAAAAAGTATACCTCTATAACGGCGAAAGGTTTTTTTTTTCTAAATATAAGATACGCTTGAAGTTCGTTTACAAGTGATTGGCTGCTAGTCTGCCAATGGTTTTCGACTTCTTATTTGAAATAATAAAATATATAATTAGATGTTAAATTTGATACTGAATGCGACAAATGGTCTAACCATAACAGCGTGAAAAGCCTGTTTGACAGTTACGATTCGCGCCGAAATACAGGTTTAGCGTAATCAGCACTTCGGGCGGATTCCCTGCGTTTAACGCGTCAGTGCTTTAAGCGCTTTGTGGTGTTATTCCGTGTTTTATGCCTATACACACGACATAATCGCCTCGCTGTGACTGATAATAAAACAAAATACACAGACAGCTAGCTAGTAGCTAGCATTAATCAAGCGACTAGTATTTGTCAAAATATTAAAAATTGTTTCAATCTAGTTAATAATTCACATGATTACATATTAAGTAACATATTTTAAATATATGCGAATATGGTGTGTTAATATACTGCGTATATGAGTGAAAAAGTATTGATGAATAGATTAATCATCAATACTTTTTACCTAAAATATTTACTTAAATTTATTAGACTAAAATTGGCACATTAACAAAATTTGTTTAAAACGTAGTTTTATATGAAATGTTCGAATTGTTCAATTCAAACATTTACAAATTATTTGACATACCTTTCAATAAGAAATATTATAAACTATCAATAAATTATGTCGTGTGTTAGGCTTTATATATTTTCATAAGCTTATCACATTAACTTGTATTCCTTCACAATGTTATTTAAGGAATTATATAAATGAATATTATTACTCAATCAACATTAAGAATTTTTACAAGTAGCTATGTATATTATACATTTAAATATTGTAAAATATAATTTAATATAAATTATGCTAAGTGGGGCTTGTTGTTTCAATGTTAAAGTCCTTATTAGTTTGGCCCCGGTTACATTTGACGTTTTGACTTTTAAGCCCAAAATGCTTGACTGTTGGTACAGGGGCGTAAGTACGTCGTCTCCTGCGAGACAGATAAGTCTGCGAAGGTCGCAACGCACTAGTAACGTGCTAGTCTCCGCTCCGGCTCTTACGGGTTACTCGTCTCCGGAGATTAGTGGGTGAGTCTGGCCGCCTGGGGAAGAGTTAGCCCGCGTACATAAAGCGGAGAGGGGGGGCGGGCGCAGGTGTTCCCCCTTATGTGAGAAAGAAGATGCCGGGGACCTATCGTTCGAAGGAACGCTGCAGTACTTTTAGTGCGCATGCGAGTGACATCTGTCCTCTAGCTAATAGCTAAGGACGCATTGCACGGGTAGCCCCACCCTACTCCGTCGTACGTTCTCACGCGGGCGGGGTGTGCGTAGTTTATTCATCTCAAAAAAAGGACTGAAGTCAGGCCAAGTGTGCTGTAAATATATCATTTTCCTGATAAACGAACCTCAAGATTGTAAATGTTTCTTGTTATTGCTCAGGACAGCAGACATGCTGGCGGCCCACATAACAGTAAGCACTTACCGTCGCCTATCGATATTTGCGACGCTAGGGGCACCACAAATACGCTGCTGTCCCATGGGCAAATACAGGAACTTGTGCCACTAATGCCGGAACATAACACAAGGTTATTATGGTGGCATATTAAAACCAAGGGTGGTCGCCATACAGAAGGGCTTGGGGCCCTACAAGTAACAGTAATAATAGATGTTCCGACCGAATCGTTCTATTCCTTTGTTGCATAGCAAATGAATCAGTAAAAACTTTCTGATTGTGACCGCGGCCAGTCATTTCTTATATACATTAAATTTTTAATCCTATGAATGATGAAGATTCGAAGTCACTATCCAAAATTAAACTCATGATGACCTACTTTTGGACTTGAGCTTTCCTGGACAGAAACGAACTGTATAAACGCCACGATAAATTACGTCGAAAAGGTTTATAGTCTGACTGTCTTGTGTGTATGCACAGTATGCAGACAGTAAACCTCACAGGGACAAGTGATATATATATTCCAAGTTGTATACTTTGGTAAACATAACTTGGAAATATTTCTCATTTCTCTCAGTTCATTACGCACAAATCGAAACTTCATGAGTGGACAAACGTCAAAACGGCCATCATAGCGTGCCGGTAGAGTAATAAAAAAGCAGTAGTACCTACATAATAAAGTTACAAACAAGCTAGGCTAAAATTGAATTTAAATATAATATGTAGATTATACAGGAACTGATATCTAGTCTTGTATTGTCGGCTTTCTGTGAGATTTCACATTCACACCAATACTCAACATTGTATGTAGTATAGAATGGGCTATAAATTTTTGCACATTTGAAACATAATAGATATAAAACTATTATACATTGATCATTTATTTAACGTAATAAATGTTTATTGCCTCGTCTCGTCGTTGGCACTCCTGCAATCGGCTACGCAATCTCTGGATAACTCGCTGACACATGCTATACGAGGGATTGCGTTGATGTTTTCGTTTAATTGAGATATGGTCGTCGATTTTGTAAAGCACACTCGACTTTTCAGGTTTCCCCACAAGAAAAAATCGCAAGGTGTCAGGTCCGGGCTTCTTGGAGACCATAGAATATACCCTCTGCGAGCAATATATTTGTTAAGAAACAATAACCACCGGCCCTGAAAATCCCGTCGGTTTACAAAAATTAGTTTAAAATACTGGTCCCGCGGTGCGGGAACTTTCAGATATTAAGCTGAAAAGCATATGATACTACACTTTGATCTTAACCAAAAGGCTGAGAAGCGAAACTAAAATAAACTTAATTAGAGAACCTAATTAAAATGCATACGGACTTGTTAACGCCATTCAGCATTTTGATGAAAATGAACAACGCCGGCGTCAGTTTCATAAGACAATTTAAAACTGTAACGCGGCAACACCGGACATACATCGGTACCCATCGCGCATGCGCGGATCGTTGTATATAGCCAATAGGAGGCGCTGATACGCCTCGCGTCGAAACCACTCGGGCGCCTCTCGACGCCGTCCCCGCCATTAAAAGAAGAAGTGTACGTGCGCGCCGTTTACCAAAAAGGCTTTGTTCATAGTTTTAGTTCATAACTTGTAATTGTGTTAATTAAGTTCACTGTATCATTTAAAAAGTTTATTAAAATACTTGTAAAATTACCAATGTACTAATTTGCACGCTAGAACCTACAAAACCCCATTAAAAAACGTAATAAATAAATAAATTATATATAATCCTATATAGTTATATGTGATTATATATATGGTTATAAATACATAATTAACTTGACAGTTCCATATATAATCTTAAATAACATATTATTAGTATTGTAAAAACAAGACATTTTCTATTCAGTCATAAACCTTTTATTGTTACTACAAATTTAAGTTGATTAAAAATAACTACGTAAGATAGAAAATCAAATATTAAATAATGAAAGAAACCAAAAACTATAAATAATAAATTGATTCCAAATAGCTTTCGGCCGGAAACGTTCCCAAAACGCTGGCTGCATTACCGCGTTGGATGGCAACACTTATCCTTTGCCCTAAATACAAACCAGCTTTTTGATCCCGTGAGACCTTTAACAAGCGTTTTGACAGGTCTCGATAAAGTCTATGTGCTTGTGGACCCCACGGCCCCAGAGTATCAACACTGAAAGCCACAAATATGAATCCGCTGCCAATGGATGAATATTTGCGGCATTTCAAGTCCTCTTGTTTTGCAGCAGCAGCACCAACTACAGGTGGCGTCCCATACCAGTGGGCATCCCATCCTCCAGGGCACCAATGTCATCCCGTCTGGTCTCCTACCATCGTCGCGACTTAGTCCATTTGGTTCCAAAATGGAAGGCACCCCGACGGTGACAAGAGAACGACGGATAATGTCATTTAATGCATCGAACGCTTACACGTCATGATTCTGGATCGTTCCATATAGAAATTTCAACCTCCCGAATGTTCTCATCGCTTCTTGAACGTGGCCGCCCTGTTTGTTTAATATTCGTTGTCGATCCCGTTTGCTCGGCTTGCTTCACCCAACCTTTGAATAAATTAACACTTGGACACTCACACGGCAGGGTCCGTATTCAGTTCTAAATAGGCGTCGTACAGTAACGTAGGAATCTTCGATCACAAATTGTGATCGAAGGTAGGAATCGTTATTTTTGTAAAATATTTCACACAAAAAGCACCGCGAAGCGCTGCATTGTAACTAAAATTGCGTGAAGCGACGTACAATTCCCTGCTACCCGCGTGCCACTCTTAGAAACGGATTTTGAGAAATCAAGTGATGAGTTTGCAATTTTAACCCATCCTGTATTTCTTTGGTTAATACAATGTTAGGTTAGCTAGGCAATAACTGCCATCTACTTAAGCGAATGTTAAACCTAACTTTGTTTACAAAATTCGCTTAATCTAGAATCTAGATGTCGCCAGTTGTTTCAAAATCACAATGGAATTGAAAACTATCCATAAACATCGATCGGAAAGTTTACTAATATTCATAAAGAGATAAATTATGAAACGGTTTAATTGTTTTTTATAACCTAGTACTTAGAGGATATTAATATATATTTTATTTCAATTAGGTAGATTGTTATCTATCTTTAATGTACAATTTGTACATTTCACAATGGGCGGCCTTATCGTTAAAAGGTGTTAAAAGCGATCTCTTCCAGACATCCAGATATTTTCTTTTATTTTTCTATGTAATAAACTCTTCATTGATAGATTCATTTTTTATAGTGGATTAATGTTGGATATGACAATTTTTTTTATCTGGCCGTGAAAGTCTGAAAGTCTTATATAGTAAATACGAGGGCTATTAACCAATATATGACTACTAGCAAATACTACATGCCACATTCATCACCATTATGGATTTTGAGAAAAAAATTTATATTATATATATTACAATCCACATTATTAATGATACTTATATAGTATATAAGTAGTATATCAGTTGTCTAGGGCCCATAATACAAGTGCTACTTAGTTTGGGACTAGATGACGCTATGTGAATTGTCATAAAGTATTATTATTATTTATTTGATTTTTTTTTCTCAGCTAATGCTGGTAAATGAGAACCTAGCACGGGCTTACGCCAAGTGAGTTGGTTCATTGTGTAGTGTTGCAGGGGTTGGAGTAGTGGATGTAAGGAATCGTCGCACTATGGAACAGGTGTCGATTATTACAGATTTTTGTAAAGCCATGTATGAATATTTATTATGATCTAGTTCTGAGAGCGATGTGTGTAATGATATTTTATTATTATTATATATTATTATTATTACTATAATTCAGTTTACTCCTTTTAAATATAAGTATTCTTTGAAATATAAATTCAGTAATGCATGGAAATAGATTGAGATTTTATTCATAAATTTTGATAACGTTCAGAACAGACGAACTGTAGCATTCAAGCGACCTACATATCGAGCTACATAACATATGACAGTAAACGGGTCGGGCGCTTTAGGTAAAGTCCACCTAAGTACATAGAGCAACGTGCAATCAATAAAATACAGTGCCTACTGTCTATACGAGGCAAATATAGATATGTTCGGAACCGGTAGGATGCATGTTGAGTTCTCGTATCGAGACTGAACATATCTAAAGTTATCTTTTTAAACGTAGGTACATGTATATTGAAATATGTTTTACTTGTATACTTATTATTTATAACAGACCTCAAAAGTAGGTTATCAATTAGATATTATTATTAGAACTTCGCTATTTTTCTTTCATCAAATACACAATTTTTTAAAGTGTTTGTATTGTAAAGTAATGTTTGTAAAATTTAATTTTACTGACTTATATTAATTCAAGTCTAGGTAGACGATAGGAATAAAAACAGGGCTACTCCATCACTACTACTACTTACTACCATGGGTGCCGAAGACCATGCTAAATGGAGAAGATATAGTCGGAAAGCAGACCCTGGGCATCGAAGCGGAAGTTCGAGTTGCTACCGGGGTTTAACGCTAAGATGATGATGATAACTCCACTTCCCTAAGGGTCGTAAAATGCGATAAACATGCTGCTCCTACTGGTCAAGTCACCCGCCGATAACTAAATTTAGATAGATAACCCTTTATTGATCAACAGCATTACAAAAACACTACCTTTAACAACAATTATATGTTATAAATACGCCAATCAATCGATGTTCTTATCGCTTGAAGCAATCTCTTTCTCTTCTTTCGATATATTTTATTTGGCCTCGTCTATTTCATACATATGGGCACAAAGTAGATAATACTAGCTGAGCCCGCGACTCCGTCCGCGTGGAATAGTGACCTTATCACTAAGGGGTATGAACAATAGATGTTGGCCGATTCTCAGACCTACTCAATATGATCACAAAATTTCATGAGAATCGGTCAAGCCATTTCGGAGGAGTACGAGAACGAACATTGTGACATGAGAATTTTATATATAAGATAATATGGGTTAAAGTATTAAATCGCCGTTGTAAACTTTTTTCACATGACACGTATGAGGTTCTCCTTTTAAAAAATGTGCAATATTTTTAACTTTTTTTTTTATTCAGCTCAGACCTGAAAGATGGATACTTCGAAAATCCAAGTCATTTGAATACGAGTTCCGAGCCGAAAATAACGCGGAAAACACGGCTCGCAATATCAACGTTGCGTTTGGAGAGGAGACTGCTAATGAACGCACCACGCGTTTTTGGTTTAAACACTTTCGTAATGGAAACTTCGACTCGAAGAACGAACCACTTGGAAAATCGCCCACACAGGTGAATAACGCCGAAGAAGATGGTGGAAGCCGAACTACCCAAGAATTAGCGGCATGGTTTAACGTTACCCTATCTACAATATTGTCTCAATTACATCAAATCAATAAGATAAAGCATATGAAAAATGTGTGCCTAATGATTTGACTGGTCTGCAGAAAAAAATGCGTGTTAAAACTTGTGTTACCTTGTTGAATCGGCACAGAAATAACGGAATATTGGATCGAATTGTGAAAAGTGGATTCTTTACGGTACTATTCTTATGCTAAAATTGCAATGGCAATAAAACAAGAAAACCTTATCAATAAAAAGGTATTGGTAACTGTTTGGTGATATCTTCGTGGTGTCACTATAGCTTTCTCTGGTCTGGTCAAGCAGATGTTTACTGTGCCAAACTTCGAACAATGATGGCGAAACTGGCAGTGAAACTGCCCCGACTCGTGAATCGATCTTCACCGTTATTGCTCCATAATAACGCAAGACCTCAAACTGCACAATTAATCATTGTAACTCTACAGGAGCTGCATTTAGAAACTATAAGTCATCCACCGTACTTGCCAGACCTTGCTCCAACGGACCACCATTTTTTCCGTGATTTGGGCAATTTTTTACGTGATAGAAAATTTCTTCCAAGGAGGCAGTACACACAGTTCACACATTTTGTCGAATCTACTCGTAGATCCCCAGAGTTCTATCGTAAAGGCATAAATGAATTCCAATTAAATGGCAGCAATGTATAGATAATGAGGGTAAATATTTTTTTAAATAAATATGTTATATCTTTAAAACAAGTTTAAATTTTTCAGTACAAATCGGCAATATCGTGTGATAAGTGTTTAAACCCCTAATATTTCATATAGAACTTTAGTCAAGTAAATAACGAGTGATACAGGCATCGACCCAATAAGACGCGCTGAATGAGGTAAACATTTTTTTAGAGCTGGAAATATGTAACCACCCATCGCTTGAGATCGTGCACCAGGGTGGTGTAGGACTCTCTCGCCACCGTATCTAGGATCGAAGGTACACGTCGCTAACACGCCCACAAACCACCCCGATTTTCCTTTTTTGCCTTGAGCGCCGGGGTAGTGAGACGTGACGTTAGTTTGATAGCCGACCTCCGCAAAAGAGACTAAAATTGAATCCGGTCATTAAGCAACGCTTTGAACAAGATTTACTTCAACTTACGAACATTGAACATTTTAGTTCTGCATTTAGACGATTAGTTAAGCTACAGTAACGCCAAAGTAGTTACCTCCCGGGGACGATGAGGCTCCAGGCGCTCTATTCCAGGTTTGTTATGCTACAGGTTGGCCATTTAGGACGAAGATGAAGCCATCAATGCGCCGCCGAAATGCTCCGCCGGGGAAAAAATATATATATATATATATTTATATAAAGTTTCTATATATATATATATATATATATATATATATATATATATATATATATATATATATATATATATATATATATATAATTATATTAAACTTACTTAATACTTCAACAGGAAACTATATATAGTCTATACTTCTATATCTATATCTATACTACTATTATAAAGAGGAAAGATTTGATTGTATGTTTGTTTGTTTGTTTGTTTGTTTGTTTGTTTGTTTGTTTGTTTGTTTGTTTGTTTGCTTTGAATAGGCTCCGAAACTACTGACCCGATTTAAAAAATTCTTTCACTGTTGGGAAGCTACACTATCCCCGGGTGACATAGGCTATATTATATTTTCAAAAAAATTAGGGATCCTTACTAAAACTCCAATAATGTAAGCCAAGGTGTAAAAAAATTACCTAAAATATTATTTAAATCGCGTGCGCTGCGAAAACTATTGATGATAGAATAAAATAATGTACTACGACTTTGCAGAACACATCATTATTTACAAAAAGTGTCGCGATAGCATATGTCTAACTATTATAGTTATGCCACAATAAGTGTTCTTTTATTTTAAAAATTTAATTGAAATGCCACCCCTAGAAAAAGCTCTTTATTTGTATCTTAGTATTAATCCTTATCAAAATAAATTACTTCATATTCAAAACTGCTTCAATATCTTTATACAACTTTTTGAATTATTTAATTCGGATATTCCATTCGAAAGATATCACGAGTTTAAAAATGTAAATATTAGAAAAATGTTGCGTGGTAGCCGCTCACCCTGTTCGGCTAGCTAGGCAGCACCTTATGCAATGTAGGCGTGCGTCACTGGGGTTTTTACAAAAATTAGAAAAAAAAATACTTATTAAAAAATAACCAAAATAAAAATAAAAAATAATAACAAAAAAAATCATTAAAATAAAAGTTCATAGAAATAATAATATTCAAACTTTCTTTATAATTTTATTTTTTTAGTAACCTGACGCAAATAGAAGGGTTTATGTGTGTGTATATGTTACCGGCAATCTGTATAATTCAGGTATTCTATACAATACCTAGGTAATGTATAGAATACCTAAAATGTTAAGGTAATGTATGAAATATTATGAATATTATTTTCCAGTATATACTTTACCTAGCTAATGTATACAATTCCTGCTGGTCCACGGGCAATGTGGAAAATAGCTATATTTGGGCCTGTATTTATCAATGTTATGTAAGTAAGTAAGTAGAAGGGTATAAAATGACAGACAAAAATAACATATTAGATTTGCTTAAAATCAACTTAACAATTAGTAAGTTCTGATTAAAAACAATCTTTATTCAAAGGTAGGTATTTATAGTAAAATCACAATCAAATAACATTGAACTTAAAATTCTTCTGGGTTAACTAACATAATCTAATTTACTCATAAGTAATCAGTTAAAAAACTTAGGCAACCAAACAATTCTGTAAAAATAGGAAGTAGATCAACTGGCTTCTCAGAATACATTAAGTAAAAAAATATTTATTTATTTTTACATGAAGAACTATTGTAGTGCATATGAATTTTGAAGTGCATAAAATCTTACTTTTAAGACATGAACACTTTTTAGTATTACAGAGTTGTTAACGTGTACATTTGACAAATCACTGACCTGTCCCCGTAGATTGCCGATTTGCAACTGTACGAAGCGTCGTTTCTTCATTAGGGACATCTTCTTTCTTAAGTAATTCTTGATGACAAACTGTAAACTGCTGTCTTGAATACAACGTCTTTATAATACCTTGCTTTGTTCCAATTTTGTAAAGTTTGTGATCCGTTTTTTGTAAGATTACAGGCAATATTTTGCCACGACCTCTGTCGACTTTCGAAACAGGGATTCTAACAGTAGTACCTATTGGCACAGGAGGAAATTTTCTTAAAAATGTATGCGGTTCCCTACAGCTAAGGTGTTTTTTACACATAAAGAACAAAAAACTTTAGAACCATAGCCTTCTGCAATATCTTTCTCCGGAGCAGCACAAAAAGCATGGATGGGTTTATTGCATTTTCTACACGAATGAGCACCCGTAGTCTCCTCTGCTATTGTCTTTTACACACATTGCCGACAGCGCATTCGGTATTGTATAGAATGCCTAGGCAAAGTATAAAATGAAAAATATTTCATACATTACCTTAACGTTTTAAGTATTCTATACATTGCCTAGGTATTGTATAGAATACCGTATTATACAGATTGCCGATAACATATATAATTTTTCATTTTGAAATTTTTGTTAAATACCCATGCGAAGCTGGGGCGGGCTACTAGTTAGATATAATCATATGTAACTGTTTAAAGTTATACGATTATATATAATTTTTCCAGGGGGTAGTCGCCCCCTCAGGGGCGCTTCTCTGTCCGAGGAGTGCACGGGTGTGCGTACCCGAGGTACCTACCCGCTACCTCATTCCCCCTTCCCGTCCGAGGCGGCGGAGTCCCACCTTTCTTCCCGTCTACCTCCCACATCCTTTCCCAACTTCGCTCTCTGTTCGTGGCACGGTTCCCGGTGGAATGGTTGCGAGTACTGGTTGGGGTCCCGGGTTCTGTCCCGGGCCCTGATTTGGTAGTTGAAACCATGCCCATTTCGACTGCGCCTGCACAGAGAGTGTTCCTGGGGCGGGAACGGCATCTCCGCTCTCCGTCGGTCTGGCTGGGTTGGCTACGACGTTGGGCGACTCCCTGGTTTTCTGGGGTGTCGTCTGGTAGTCGTACCCACGCCTGACTGGCACGTGGCGGAGATGAAAGTCCCGCCCCGTCCAAAATCCTCCAGCTTTAGGCTGGAGGCAGTCAAGTCCGCAAAGGAGGCGGTGGAGCGGGAGCGGGAGTCGACTACCACACTCCCCTCCCGCCAACGCCGGCGGCGCCGGAGGGCAAGTAGCGACCTCCGGCCGCCGTAAAACGCGGCCGCGGGCGGGCCCTCGGGGGCGGATCCGCCGCCCGCACTATTGCCGCGAGGGAGAGAGCCGCGTACTGTTCCGCGGCCCTCAACTCATGTTGATTCAGAAGAGCGTCGGGGAACGAAATCCTGACCCCCTGGCGCCAACTATTTAGAAGGGGCCCGCCTTAAGACAAAGGGTGGGTCGGCGCCGGCCCGGGCCACGAGATCGGCAGGCCATATATCCGTAGGCCCGGGTGTAGGCGATAAGAGAACAGCGAGATTTTTTAGTAGGTAGTCGGATGGCCGAACATCTTTCCCGGAGTCCCACATATCCCTCGGTCCCCCCGGGCTGGGGGAACCCGTCAAGAGAGGGTTTTTCCCCGAGATAAAAAAAAAAGGGGTAGTCGCCCTTTGAGTTTATGCCAGGCTAAAGAGGTCCGCCTCGACACCCCAACCCAAAGAGTATGTAACACTTTTTTTTTTTTTTTTTTTTTTTGGTCTCGGGGAAAAACCTCTCTTGACGGGTTCCCCCGGCCCGGGGGGACCGAGGGATATGTGGGACTCCGGGAAAGATGATTGGCCATCCGACTACCCACTAAAAAACCCCGCTGTTCTCCTATCGCCTACGCCCGGGCCCACGGATATATGGCCTGCCGATCTCGTGGCCCGGGCCGGCGCCGGCCCGCCCTTTGTCTTGAGGCGGGCCCCTTCTAAAGTGTTGGCGCCAGGGGGTCAGGGTTTCGTCCCCCCGGCGCTCTCCTAACAACTCTAGGAGTTGAGGGGGGCCGCGGAACAGCACGCAGCCCTCACCCTCGCGGCAATAGTGCGGGCGGCGGGTCCTCCCCCGAGGGGCCGCCCGCGGCCGCTTTTTACGACGGCCGGAGGTCATTACTGGCCCTCCGGCGCCGCCGGCGTGGCCTGCGTTGGCGGGAGGGGAGTGTGGTGGTCGACTCCCGCTCCGCCGCCTCCTTTGCGGACATGACTGCCTCGCAGAAGGAGGCGACGGCCGTCCATCCAGGATCGCCCCCGACCATGGACAGAACCAGGGCCGGGAGCGACAGGTCCACGCCGATTTGGGCGACGAGGGCGCGGCGCTCCTCGCGCCACGCAGGGCACACGGCGACAGTGTGGTTCACCGTGTCCTCCTCGTCGCCCACGCCACAGTGGTGGCACCCTGACGTCATCTCCCGCCCTATGCGACACAGGTACCTCCCGAAGCAACCGTGCCCCGAGAGGACCTGCGTCAGGCGGAAGGTCAGGGCGCCGTGGCGCCTTTCCAACCATTCGGCCAGGACGGGCCTCACCGCTTCGATGGTGGCGAGGCCCGCGCTGGGGTGCGCGAGGCGCTCCTTCCACTCTACCATGAGCACCACGTCGCGCAGCTCCGCCCGCTTTGCCTCAACTTCGCGAGGCGCGGGGCGAGAGCCACGCTCGGCCGCGTCCCGGCGCCACTGGTACAACAGCGCCAGGACCCGGGCCTCGAGGTCCCATGGTGGGGATCCGGCCAGCAGGGAGGCCGCTTCGAAGGACACCGTGCGGTATCCCCTTATCGCCCTGACGGCCAGGACGCGCTGCGGCCTGCGAAGCAGCGCCGTCGTTTTGGCCGTCAGGCGATCCGCCCAGAAAGAGTATGTAACACTACGTTTACCCCAACCATCCCTTGCACAAGGGGTCATGGATTTCAGATAACCAAAGTAATGAAATTTGGTAATCTTATTTAATGCCGGTAACACACGATCTAATTTGTACATAGCGAAGAAATAAAAGAAAAATTATAAATATACTTCAAAAGGAAATTATTGCAATTTTGAAATAATATTTTCATATAGACACAATGGAGAGTGTGAAAAATGATAAGATTTTCTTAGGGTTATTATCTTAATCTTTAACTGATACTTTATTTATTATTATTTTTTGTGTTTCGAAGACTACCTAATTTATTGTTACGAAATGTAGTAATTGTAAATAAATAAACAACTTAACTATGTTAAAAATTAACCGATAAATTTATAAAAGTGTGATTACAACTACTATTTGATGGACATTTGCTAACAAATTGAAGAAAATATTTATATAACCTACATAAATATTTTCTTTCATATTAGATAGAAAAGTAAAAGAATTAAATCAATATATAAGGTAACATATACATACATACACACAATAAGTGTAACATGATAAATATTTATATAATAGCACAAGCTGTGTATATAGGATACTAGCTGTGCCCGCGACTCCGTCCGCGTAGAATAGTGACTTTGGGCAGGATTTATTGGATATATCTTTTGGTTTATTTTGGATTACAAACCCTATAAACCCTAAAATATAAATAAATGAAATATGCAAACAGTCAGTGTTATCGAATGCAACTGATACGCCATGCGCCTCCGGAATACGTGCGTTCGAACCTACAAAACCAGCCTAAGTTAAACCCTATTTCATATAATTGATGATATAAATCTGGGGGCCACTTAAATTGAATATCAACCTACAAAGCCCAGCCTAAGTTGAACCCTATTTCATATGGTTGATGATATATATCGGAGGTCAAGTTAAATTGGACTTTTTAAATTTCCGAAACTGATCATTTTTAGCTAAAACTATTTTTTTTTTCTAAAATTAAAGTAGCCTAAGTTACTCCTTGTTACATCCGCCATTTGCCAGTCAAAGTCCCGTTAAAATCGGTCCAGCCGTTTCAGAGATTAGCCGGATCAAACAGACAGACAAAAATTGTAAAAAATGTAGTTTTGGTATATGTACCGTGTATACGTCCGAATGCACTTAGTAAAAAGCGGTTATTTTAATATTACAAACAGACCCTCAATTTTATTTATTTGTATAGATATATAGACTAACCATATAATGGACATGTATGTACTACTTATTTTAATACAATTTTTTCGATCGATAGACCATAAGTATTCAAGACGTTGCAATTTGTCTATAGAACTCAGCTGTCATTGACATTTCGACATTCGAATCTTTTAATTTTACGAAATGCGTTTTGTGTATTTCTTCCTTTTTTAACCCATTCTTATGTAATTTCTTAACATTACAGTTATTGTAAGGATTATTAAATGTGTGCACGTATTTAATATCGTATGTTGGTCCGTGTGTATGACTTTTGTCAATCAACAAAAATGGTATCAACACTGAATTTAGACGAAAAATATAACAGAGGTGTGTGCGTCATATCTTCAATGTGACCTAATTGTTATTAATACTTCTAATTTATAATTTGTTTCAGTGCGACGAAATTTTTGTTTTTATTTGGACGTACAAGATCATGGGCTTGCTAGATCTATATCTCGCAGAATACAAGACATGGGTTTGGTAAGTATTTCAACTTATTAACAGTTTTACCGCCAAAATAAGCGCACTACTGTTTACATATTTTAAAAGGTAGGAATTGAGAATTAAGAATTGCGTAGTTTTACATATTTTTGGTTATATGTTTTAACATAACCTGGTCGCGTTTAAACATCTTTTAAATTACTCCGACTGAATCTAATAGGTGAAGTGAAACCCATTAAAATTATTATGATAATATACATTCCGTTTCAAGTGGAATGTTTCTGTCATGTAATGTTTAGTCTTCATTTTGTAAGATTCGATTTCTAATTTATTATTACTTTTAATATTATATTATTATTATTTTGCATCTTAAATATTCTACCCTTTGACAGTATTTAATAATGATGTATTTTAAATTACATCACGTTTTCGATTTAAAAAATGTTTAAGGTGTAAACATTCTGTACATTGAAACGTAATTTTAATCCACCAATGCCAAACCGTCTCCCTACCACGGTCACGATGATGGCGCGCACTAGCGGCCGAAATAAAATTTATCATGAAATATCTCCATCTTGTGTGACAGATTTGTGTTTGTTGTTACTTTCTCGTTTTCATTTATCAAATGAGTACATATTATTGTAAAATCTGTTTAAAAAACAACTTGATTTATATACGATTGCATAGTTGGATAAGTGTTTCAAAAAGACTAGTTGGCTATATGTAAAAAGTGTAAATCAAGCAGTGACGAAGTGCCCGTCTCGGGACTAGTATATAGTTACTTATTTCTGTGATAAGCGTAGCGCGGGGGCCTCGCGAAGTGCTTTTATGTAAGTATATACGATACGTATTATCCACACGTGCATACTGACATCGCGATGTAGTCAGAATTGTGTAAAAAACATGTAAAAACATTCGTATGTGTCGAGCAAATGCTTAGCTTTAGTTCGATTTTAGGTCATCTTTTGTACGGCCGCGTTAGAATCGCTGCGGCAGCGCGAAATGCAGCGGGCCGAGGCCGTGCGACGCGCTCTCTTGCCGCGTTGCACTACATCCATTTATAAAGTCATTTGAAATGCGGTTTCCTATGGGTTACGCGTGTGTTCGCTTAATTTTTGACAGTTGATATTAATCGGGAGAGCACGGCGATGTCATTCGTATATGTTTTCTACTAAGGGTGAGTTTAGTGTGCAATAAGAATTCTGTTATTTTTTTGCGCGGGATCATTGGCGCGATGTACTGTCGGCGTCGTCCGGCCGTCCGCTCGTTGCGAGCCGCGTTTTCAAGGAAATCCAAGCTGTGCGTGGGGCCGCGGCCCGCGATCGCTCGTATACGCCCCACCGCATTGTCTCGTATTTGCGCTCGATAACATTCTGAGAATGCCCTGTAAGCACTACTGAAGCCGGCGCTCTGTTCAGTCTAAGTACGCTCTACGTCATTTTCATGCAATAATTCGTTATACACAATGAGTCGCACAAGTACACTTATGAATATCACACTTGCAACATACTCAAGAGAATAGATGCCATATTTCATAACAATAACAAACTGTCATAAATTGCAATAAGAGTTGCTAGTCACTATATGTATACACAAATTTAACATTTTTAATTTTGGCAACATTGATCAACATATAACTTGACTAATAAAGATAAACATATTTTATGATAATTATTATCAGCTTGTGTATAATTGGTGCTTTCTGAGGAATACACATGAAAAGTTGATTACACTTTTTTTACAGGCATTTCAATGAATACATTCTTTAATTATTTTTGTGATACTACTTGTATAATATCTACTAGGGTAATTGTGTCCATATAAAATTTAAAAAAATATATAAAAAAATTTAACAATACTTAAGCTTACCTTTTTTTGGGAGGTGGAAATGCATGACGCACACCCCGCCGTGTGGGAATGGGTGGTGGGGTATTGTGATACTCCCAGTGCAATGTGGCCCATACATATACCCTTCTCTAGGCTGGGGGATGTATGTCACTGGTATACTTACTAAAACCATCCCC
Source organism: Malacosoma neustria (assembly GCA_963693495.1). NCBI lineage: Eukaryota > Metazoa > Arthropoda > Insecta > Lepidoptera > Lasiocampidae > Malacosoma > Malacosoma neustria. The sequence continues at coordinate 17,815,262 of OY856386.1, forward strand.
GGCTTCAAATGCCTTTAGTGCCGAAGCGGCAGAAAGCGATGGCTTATTCAGGCAGCGACCCCGATTGGCTCTTCAAAGGGACGAGCTCCGGCATCTTTCTCACGTAGGGGTGAGGTGGGCGCAGGGAACAGACACGCGCGCCATCTCGGTTATGTGTGTGCAGGCTGTGATCTTTTCTCAGGGGGCCACGCCTGCGACCACTACGGCGGCCGAAGGCTGTCGCCAACCTGACGACAAATGACCCTGCGTGAGCGGAAAGGGAGCCTAGCACGCTCTCTCTCTCCGCCGCCTTCTTTGCAGACATGACTGTCTCACAGAAGGAGACGACGGTGTTCCATCCAGCTTGGCTCCCGACCATCGCTATGATGATGGCCAGAAGCGAGAGGTTGAGACCAATGTTACAGACAAGGTTTCCACGCTTCAATGCCCATGCGGGGCATACTCGGAGGGTGTAGAGCGCCGTGTCCTCATCGCCGACGTCACAATGGTGGCACTCTGTCGTTTGCTCCTTTTGAGCGATGCGACACAGGTACCGCCCGAAGCAGCCGCGCCCTGAGAGTATCTGAGTAATGTGAAACGACAGAGTGCCGTAACGCCTGTCAATACAATCTTGCAGAGTGAGTCACACTGCTGTGATGGTGTTTTTGCCCGTACTAGATTGCACAAGTCTTTCCTTTCAAACTGCCGTGAGATCTCCCTGAAGCTCCGCTCACATTACTTCGATTTCACGAGGTGCAGGGCAAAAGCCCCGGGCAACAGCCTCCTGATGCCACCGATGCAGCGACGCCAAGAGCAAAGCTTCACCATATCAAGCTTACTTAACCTATAAGAGAAATTCATTGAAAACTTAACAAAGCATGTGTTTACTACATCCAATTTTACCTTATACTTTTTATAACTTTGTGAAAATTTTATATCAATGTATTGTAAATTTTGATAAAAACTTGCTATTTTGGTTAACTGTTACTTGTATCAGTTAAACCTGCAAAGTATGATAATTCTTACAACATAATAATATGTTGGGTTACTACTTGAATTTATAGTTTTTGCTATATGTTAAAATGAATAGTTTAAAACCTAAGAAAGTCATTTTATACAAAATTGCTGAACTTAATCATAATGAATTGTTAATTCGAAATAAAATGATTAAGTTCTTAAAATTACTTGTTTGAAGGGCTAGCTTATTCTACAATTGTGCATGATTTCATTGCAGCAACAAGAGGTGTTCCTGACGCCGCGAGTGAGCCACGTGATCCGGGATCACGCGCCGCCGCCGGCGCGGCCGCCATGTCTGCGGCGTGAGGGGCGCGCGCGCGCCGATGCCATGCTCGAGAGAGTGCGCCAACAGGACCAAACTCAGACCCAACAGCACAACAAATTTATACAGCTCACTGTGCCTAAGGTATATTAAATGCTCCAAAGTAGTCTCACAGTTAATATGTATCATATATAATTTTCTTTCTCTCCTTCTTTCTTAAATATTTTATTTTAATATTAGTATTTATTTTTACTACTATATATTATTTAATTATTAATATAATGGTAATTATTATATATTAGTACTTATGTTAGCAATACTGGCCCACTGAGATACAGTATTCACTAGTTCAGGGGCCGGTGTGATTTTCTCTAGTCAAATAAGTTGTTTGTACATGAACTGTTGTGCTATGTATCTTTTATGTTTAAAATTGTATCTCATGTATAAATAAATAAAAAAAATACATATCTATTAATCTGTGCACTTAAGACACACTGTCAATATCATTTGTCTGAGTAACTGAGCATCTGCAACATTTAACTGATGAGGGATGTTGAGTAATATTTTAAATCTAAATTGTAATTACTAATTTTCTTGAATACCATAAATATATGATAACGAATAACCATATACATATATATATATATATTCTGCCATGACATTCTCTGTTTCACGCTTGACATTGGCATATATCGGCAACAATCGGCATATATACATCTATAATCAACCATATTCAAGTATACTTTTCATCAAGACTGAAGATTTCAATGACAAAAATATCTATTGCCTACATTAAACAATTTTTTAAATTCTGTCTATGTCTTATCACCTTGCCCAATATAGCAGGAAAATAGCTTTAATATAATATTATCAAATAATGCTAAAATATTCCAATAACAATAATTGCATATTAACAAATCTTTAATAACAGCATGCTCAATAAATATCAGCTTTTTGATTATGTCAATTTGTATGCAATAATTTGATGACAATGCCTAATAAAATTTATTTGTGTAGCCAAAGTTAATTTATTACATTTATGTATTTTTAAAGCCATATTCCTCATCAAAACTGTGATTTGTCAATTTTAAATTTGTGACCTCTTGGATTTTTTTAATTAATGTAAAATGTATATTATGTATTACATAACTCTAGTATTTTTGTATCACAATGTACCACAAGTCACCGAAACATCAGAACCATGTCCTTGAATATATAACTAAACTTGAATGTGATAAATAAATGTTGATCAAATATGACAGTCAAAAAGTTGATCTTTGAAATATTTCGAGTGCCTATTGTAAGTTTATGGCCTAGTTAAATTATAACTTGTTATATTAAAATATACACATTTGTATTTAGGCATACTGGCTGTTGTATGGTTTTTAGAGAAAAGAATAATACTTTGTTTTAGAGTATCATTAACATGTTGAATGCCATGACAGACCCTGTGTGTGACAGTATACTCACTCTCATACCATAAATATCAATGTCATGTATTAAAGTGAGGGTATTTGGAAAATAAGTATGTCTACACTTCATAATGGATAATGTGATTGTGCTCCTGAATATAGTAAATATTTATCAGTGTATATAAGAAAATACGGTGGAAAGTGTTGATTATTGTTGAAATAATTAAACTAATACAATAATAAGCATAAATAAATAATGGGTATAAAATTTAATAAATTCATTATGAAACACAGCTGTTGGAAAAATTGTTTAGTAAGATTTATGAAGTCATTTCATTGAGTCCAGTGAAATTAGGGTATACACGTCAGAAAAAGGCCCTTGCTGTAGTGTCGCATGGTTGTTTAAGGATGCGCACTTAAAAGTTCGGGTTCAAAGCCCTGATTGTATTCCCTGTCTGACGAGATACTCCCCTGATGTCGCAGTCGCTGCAGGAGGCCAGAGACGGCGGGAGTCGCGCTGAAGAGCTGGACGTCGATGCTCAGTGCAAAGGTTGTTCGATTTAAAGAAATGTTCCGTTGAGAGTCGAACAATGAGAATTCCAAATTTATTCCAATTAGGAACCTGTGCCCCAAACATAGAACCTGGGATTTATACCTTCTGTAACCCCCGTCATAATGTCAGCCTACTCCACATCGCCGCAAACCAGGGTTGAAGACCTGAGTTAGTGAGGTGGCCGAGAGGGCAGATGAATTTACAGAGTATAATAACAACATAAAGGAAAATTTATTAAAGGATAATTACAATATAAAATTAAAATTATGAGAACAAAGAGATTGCAACGGCCATCTGTAATGTAATGCCATGCAATCTTATTCACGACAGGACAGCATATAATATAATCTTAGTACATTTCCAAGTGTCAAATTAAGGCCAATTTGAGTGTAGTAAAACTTGCAGTACGCACCTTACTTCTATTACTACTATCTAGTATTGCTTAATTATATATTTTTACAGTATATTTATTGAAATTTCAGGCTATAAATCTATTGGATAAACTGTATGACACCTTCTTCACGGCGTCTCGTAAAGCGCATGTCAGGCTCTTCACTAAACATTTTATCAAGATAGAATTTTTGGACAAGTATGATTATGTTTTAGATAATTCCTGTCCATCATTTCCTATGACATGGCCACATACAAGTGTTTTGAAAAAAGTTCTGTAATATTTAAAAAAAAAATATTTTACATTGAATATTTTACTAAATATTCCACATGTCATAGTAAATATGGGCTCTTGTATTTAACTATGAAATTGTTAGATACCAAGTAGTGTTTCCCTCATTCCAGACTCTGTAGGCCAGTTTACAAGGAATTTGATGAATGGCCCGAGATCTCCTTAGAACCAGACCCACCGAGAGAGAAAAAAGAAAAGAAAGACTCACCCGAGGAGATTAACCAACTCAACGTTAATCAGAATTGCAACATAATCACTGAGCAAAAGTTAGTATCATTATATGATATAATATGCATTCATGTCTATGCCTCTTATATGATTTCTGGATGTAAAATTTTTTTATTTCAATTATAATAATAATATTTTGTGACAATACACACAGCGTCATCTAGTCCCAAACTAAGTAGCACTTGTATTATGGGCCCTAGACAACTGATATACTACTTATATATTTTTTTTTTTGTAAATAAATACATATTATACATAAAAACCCAGACGCGAGACGGGAATCGAACCCGTGACCTCCGCAAGCGTACCGAAATGCGTTATCCGTTACGCCACCGAGGTCGTCTATTTATTGTTCCATTTGCATCATGTCCCACATTGATGCAAGGTATTAAAGACTATATATCAAAATTTTTTAATCAATATTTTAATCTAATTACACTTCATTTCTATTTCCGAATCCTATTAATTTACTGTAAAATAAATTTTCTTTCAGAATGACCAGAAAGAGTAGACCAAGAATAAAAGAAAAAGAAGAAAAGGAAACCAAAGGAGGCTATTGTGAAATGTGCAATACTGATTATGTAGATGCAGCTTTACATAGACGATCACCCCACCACTTGGCATTTGTCAGGGACCATACAAACTTCTTAGCCCTAGACTCATTAATCAGTTCAGGAGCAGATGTAACAACATTCCTTGATAAAGCAACTCCAATAAATGGTGAGAGGAGGTCTTTAAGAAAAATTTACAATGGAGATGTTGATCAGCCTAAAATGAAGCGTTCAAAACGATCTCAGTCGCCAGACTCTACAATTAATGGGGGTGAAAGTCCAAAGCGTAATGGCGATTTAGATGAAAGGAAACACAATACACGATGTAGTAGGCGGACTGAACAGGAAGATAAACACTACTACAAAGTTGTTAGTACAAAGCTGAGGTCCAGCGGTGGGTTTCAAACTAAACATAAGGACTCACCCCCAACATGCAATGGTGCCAAACCATTAGTAGTTAAATTTAGGAAAGTACGTAGATCAGAGTTGTCAGTGCTGAGTGATGAGGCTGAACAATTTATGTTTCCAAAGCGAGCTAGCTCTACAAGTTCTACGTCTTCTGAGGAAGAGGTGTATGAAAAAATTATTCCAAAGAGGAAGACACCTCCGCAGCCCACTCTACTCACAGAACGAAGAAGGTTAGCAAGACCTTTGGCATTAAAAGAGGAATCATCTGAAGAGGATAGTTGGCCAGAGGACAAAAGAAGGAGAAAGAGACGAGGTGGAGTTGTACCAAAACGTGGAAGGCGGGTCTCTTGTAAAATCCCAGTAGCCCCTACTCTACAAGAGTCAGTAGCATTAGAAGTTCCGCCACCTATACCTGAACCACTTCCCATAGAACCAGAAGTGAGCCCCTTAAGGGAGACCTCTGTAGAAAAATGTATGAAATGGGAAGATGGGAGGCTAAAATACACCCCAGCAGTGGAACAGCTGGAGTTTGCTTTTGAGTCGGTGCCTCAAAGTGAACCCTGGTTTGAAACCTTCAAACGGCAAGATCAGGACAAGGTGTTGACAAAAAATGTTCCTCAATATTTTGGTAAGTGTTGTATGTTTTACATGAATCCAATAAAAACATGAACTTTCTTATATTGGTAATCTGTTTTTAAAAATTTTATACATTAATTTAATTTATTACATTAATTTACCTGTTAACAACAAGGCTAAAGACCCAAGAGCCAAATTAACCCGACACTACACCGTAGATATCCCAGACGTCAGTCTGTACGAGATTAGTGTGGCCCTTAAACAGCTTAAAAACAACAAGGCGCCGGGTGATGATGGAATTACAGCCGAGCTTCTGAGAGCTGGTGGTACTCCTGTGCTTAAAATCCTCCAGAAGCTATTTAATTCCGTCATCCTCGATGGCAAAACGCCGCAGGCCTGGCACGGAAGTATAGTGGTGCTGTTCTTCAAAAAGGGCGACAAAACCCTTTTGAAGAACTTTAGACCGATATCACTTCTGAGCCATGTTTACAAGCTGTTTTCAAGGGTCATCACGAATCGTCTCGCGCGCAGATTTGACGACTTCCAGCCTCCCGAACAAGCCGGATTCCGAAAAGGTTTTAGCACCATAGACCACATACATACGCTGCGGCAGGTTATACAGAAGACGGAGGAGTATAACCAGCCACTATGCTTGGCGTTCGTGGACTATGAGAAAGCCTTTGATTCGATCGAGACCTGGGCGGTGCTTCAGTCTCTCCAGAGGTGCCACATTGATTATCGATACATCAAAGCGTTGAAGTGTTTGTATGAAAACGCCACCATGTCAGTCCGTCTCCAGGATCAGAACTCGAAGCCTATCCGACTGCAGCGGGGAGTCAGACAAGGCGATGTCATATCGCCGATGCTGTTCACTGCTGCGTTGGAAGATGTCTTCAAGCTTCTGGACTGGAACGGACTGGGCATCAACATTAACGGTGAGTACATCACTCACCTTAGATTCGCAGATGATATCGTAATCATGGCTGAAACCATGGAAGACTTAAGCCATATGCTTGATGGCCTCAATACAGCTTCCCAAGGAGTAGGTCTCAAAATGAACATGGACAAGACGAAGATCATGTCTAATGTCCATGTCGCACCTACCCCCGTAACAGTTGGGAACTGTACTTTCGAAATTGTTGACGAATACGTCTACTTGGGTCAAACGATCCAGTTAGGCAGGTCCAATTTCGCGAAAGAGGTCACTCGTCGAATCCAACTCGGATGGGCAGCGTTCGGGAAGCTCCGTAAAATCTTTTCGTCCCAAATACCGCAATGTCTCAAGACGAAGGTTTTTAACCAATGTGTGTTGCCAGTGATGACATACGGAACGCAGACGTGGTCGCTAACTATGGGCCTTATGAGAAAGCTCATGGTCACTCAGAGAGCAATGGAGAGGGCTATGCTCGGAGTTTCCCTGCGAGATCGAATCAGAAATGAGGAGATTCGCAGGAGAACCAAAGTAACCGACATAGCCCGGATGATTGCAAAACTAAAGTGGCAGTGGGCTGGGCACATAGCTCGAAGGACTGATGGCCGTTGGGGCAGAAAAGTCCTCGAATGGCGACCGCGTACCGGAAGACGCAGTGTTGGTAGGCCCCCCACAAGATGGACCGATGATCTGGTCAAGATCGCCGGGATAGGTTGGATGAGGGCAGCGCAGGACCGATCATCGTGGAGATCTTTGGGGGAGGCCTTTGTCCAGCAGTGGGCGTCTTCCGGCTGAAATGATGATACATTAATTTCCCTTTCTTTATTTCTAAATTGTTATGTTTGTTAAATTCTTATGATTGGTGTAAATGTCTGTTTATTCTTAAAAACTTAATAAAATTTTACATAATTTTATCTTATTTTTCAGCCCTTTATTCCAAATCACCAAAGTTACCATATGAGATTGGTCAGTTACCTCCGCTTAAACTCAACTGTTGCCCTTTAAGTGACCTGGTAAAACGAGAAGAAAAGCCAGGTCCCTCACGATCTTATGGAACGAGGGGGATGAAAAAACAGAGGATCAGAAAACGGACTGCTGCAGTTATTGCTTTAGAGAGTCATCCACGTAAATCACCAAGGGAACATGCATCTACATTAGCTATACTTGGTTCAGCAGGCTTATTGAATAGGCGGAAACATGATGATGCAAAATCTACAGCATCTGAAGATACTATAAGTGATATTCATAGTCATCTGAAAATTGAACCTTTGATATCAGAAACACAGGAAGCATCAGAGCGGTTGCAACAATTCCTGTCAGAAGTTTTTGAGGATGCTGCAGATTATGAAATGCCCGATGATGCTATGGATAATGTAGCAGCAATTACAACATTAAGCAATGTTCCTGATGTATCAAGTTTAGTATCAGAATTTGAAGACTGTGATATAATCAGAAATGAGATAAAACAAGCAGCAAGCAGACCGAGGGGAAGGAAGGGTAAATTTAAAAGAATAAATAAAACAGGGTGGCCAAATAAAAAGCGGCAAATAAAAGAATCTAGTGTTGAGACTGAACAGGAAAGTTTAGATAGGTCATCGGCAGAACCACCCGAGGACACGACGCTAGATACTATAAGTGAGGACACATTATCAGAAACTGACAAAGAGCAGACTCTAACTGCTTTATCAGAAAAATCTGAATTCCATGATACATTAGTGAGAGAAGATTCACAAGATAAATGTGACTCCATGGACGAAGACAAACCCCTGAAAGAACAGAGAAAAAATTTATCATCAGATGAGAAAGAAATTAAAAAGAAAAAGAGAGCACTACAAGATTTAGAGTGGTTGCAGCCAGTTGTGAGGGTGGCCCGTGTGGACTCAAACTCCGTGAGAAGATTGCGGTCGTCTGGACGAGCCAGGGGTTCGCGATTCAGATAGCAACAGGGTGTGAAAATCGGCCAAGCTGATTTATAGTGTTCCAGTGAACTTTAGCTATTTGCAAAGCAGTGATAACTGATCAGTCACGATGTAAACAAATTAATAACATTTTTTTTTTTTCAATAACATGATATAAAATAATTATTGTGACAGTATTTAATTATCAATCCCCTTGGACGAGTGTCGTGGGTGTACCCTCTGTCCCCTTCAGGGGTAGACCTGAAGCCCAGTAATTATTTTCTGTTTAATTAATATGATTCATGAACAAAATATGTTTCAATTCATTTTATTATCTCTCTGTGACTGAATGCACCACTTTGCATATAGCCATATTGAAGGTTGCATAAAACTTCACAACAAAACTGAAAGTGATAGTGACATAGTGATTTTAAAGAATTTAAATACTATATTGGTCCAGAATCCTATGTTCTTAATGTTATTTATTTATTTCTTTGTAAATATATTTGTTAGTTGTAGTTGTGAGCTGTGTTCAAAAATAATGAAATATTCCTACAAACTAATGATGATGTCTTAAAGGTAAAAATCCAGTTTAACATTTTGTACACCACAGCAGTGAAATTGATTGCAAGAAAATTATCCAACTCATATGTTCAGATACAAACAAATATCAGTATTTCTTGTTTATATGTGAATAAATTAATATATAGAGACTCGTAACACACAGTGTATATACTTCATATCTAATTGTGGATAATGCATGTGTGTGTCAAAGAGTAGTGTGATGCATTTAATGTTGCGAGCTTAGTTGTAAATAAATTTTACTCTGTAATGCGTAGAGTATTTTTCATTTAATTAAGGAGATGGGGCATAATTGTATAATTTGTTTACTGGCATAATGTTACTTCTATGTTTTTGATAGCAAACTAAGATATGTTTAGAATAATTTAAGAATATTCTATGATATATACAATTTTCTTTCAATTAGTTTCCATTGACTAACAATACTATGTTTAAATATTCACCAGTCGTATTAATAGGAAAGCTAATTGTCTCTAACCAGATATATACAACTGTAAGCTATGTAACTTAGCTTACCTCCACCGCTGCAGTCAAAGATAGCTCCGATTATATTTGTAGCCACGGTATCAGCGAAACTAAACAGCATTTTCTACTAGAATGTCCTGCCTCGGCTGCGAGCTGGAGAAACAATTATAAACGAAGCTTAATTAAGAGACTAGCTGATAGTTTGTCATATAAAAAGACAAAGGTGGCAGGAGACGATGTAAAGCGCAACAAAACCGAATCCATCTTACCGCTGTATGAAGGTGGTCCGATAAGTACATAGCCTACAAATGAAAAACAAAAATTTTGGATTTCTCAACATAATCTCCTTTGAGTTAAATAAAATTGATCAAGCTATGCTCCAACTTTTTTAACCCGTCTGAAAAATATGTTTCCTGAAGGTCTGCGAAGTAGGCCTCATTCGACTCAAATTTCTGTCCGGCGAGCGCACGCTCCAACACGTCAAACACTACTCTGAAGTGGCTCACGGTTGCGCTTGTTGTCCGGAGTGAGCAAACGCGGCAACCATCGCGCCGATTTCGTATGCCCAATACTTCATGCAGGATATGACCCCACACGGCCTATTGAAATGCCTTCTGTCTCAACTATCTCGCCCACCTTCAATCGGCGGTCTTCCAATACGAGATTGTGGATTTTTGTTACGTTATCCTCCGTGGTAGCCGTTTTCGTTGAAACTGGTTAAACCAATTTTTGACGGTCGCCATCTAAGGAGAAGAGATCGTACACCATCCAAACGCTGTATAACGTCGCTGCGCGATTTCCCTTCAAAAAAGATCAAATCACCGACCGATATTGTTTTTTTATTTTCCTCAAATCAGTAGACACGCTCGCTTCCACACGCGGTCAAAACAAAACGACGCGTTCGATTCAACTGCTTTTTTTTACAGTAGCTGTCTACGAGAATGTATTACGCAATAAAAAAATTGCTCTTACAATAATGTGGTACTATCGGGCGGTGAGGCTAAGTACTTATAGAGCCGCCCTCTTATATGCAGAGCAAGTACAAATTATAAAAAAAAATCTATCTCCGTTAGCAAACCAGCACGGTCAACGGCAGTCCCTTATTAACCAATATTCCAGGAAAAATTACATCTAGATTAATCTGGTCTGGATGATTATGTTCTATCTTAAATTTCAATCATATGTGCTATCAAAACCAATTTTTATGTCTCCTCTGAAACATCTACAATGCAAGTTTCCCAAGATCTTCATAATATAGGTTTAGTGTAGAAATGGCGTTTTTATTTAAAAGCGTTTGTGTAGAACATTCCTTTATTTCTAAGCTAACAGTGTAATGTGGAATATGTACTATTAGCCTATTTCAACATATCTTTAAGTATATTTATAAATAATTCCAACGTCACTTGCAATAGTGCATGTGTATACAGTTTGTTTAAATAAATACTAGCTTTGTCTGTGGTGTCATCTAATCTTATTGTTATAAGAAAGTCTTCTTCCACATAAAAAGCTGTCTATTTAAAATAATAAAATCGGTATGGTAGAAATGTATTATTACGTTTTTCATCACTTTGCTCACAAATCTTTTGGAAAAACAATTTCAATCTCAGTAGAATATTATGAAACTGATAAATGTAGTTATAACAAATTCCACCGAGTGTTTGCGTTGATGACCCCATCTCCTAATGTTAAATTTCATGAATAAAGTTGTATAAAATATGAACTTATTCTGCAGTTTTATTGCAACCCCAATAGATATATAGAATATGCACTCTGTAAATATACTGGCACAAATCACAGCGCTATATAGCCCCAAAGTAGCATAGCACTCGTGTTTGGGTACTAGATAACTGGTAAACTATATACAGGATTACTAATAACCCTGTATATAGTTTACCAGTTAATAACTTATTAGTAATTCGACGTATTTCCGTTACGGCCTGGCCACGGGGATCGGCGGTGGGAACGACAAAGCGGCAGATGAGGCGACCATTCGCGCAGCACCGTTTGCAGGCCACGGGCAGTCACGTTCGCCGCCGCGACTAGTAAGGAAGTCCGACAGCGAAATGTCTATATCGTAATTATCTCGATATTGCTTAGAAAGTAATAGTTTTTTTTGGTTCAAGACCTAATATTTGGAACAGATTGTGGAGTACATGATTTGATTAAGAATCGGGGTATAGATGGAGAATTCCAAAATAATACGAGAAATAAATACAGAATGCATCCAGAAATTTTTTTCGCGTATACCATAATGAGTATTGAAACTTTCGATTATATTCTTGAATGAATAAATAGCTGGTCTAGCTAATATTTCAACAGTAAAAGTCTTGGTGTTCATTTTTCGCGGCGAAAACAACTAATAAACTCATTTAATCACTGCACTATTCGCCGCGACTACCGCTCGAATCCGAGGCTTGCGCCGTACTTATTCACGCCTTTGTTTAGCTCGCCCGCCGCGCCGCAAGTCGCCCGTGCGGTTCGCTCGGTACATTTCGCTGGTCGCTTCGCCGGTCGCACCGCGCGAATATTCGCATCGGCGAATGTCCCGTGGCCAGGCTGTTATGGTGGTGCTGGTGATAGGGGTGGCTATTTGTGATAATTTTAACCCCATATGTATATTATAAAAAAATTATCCATTTTTGAGTTATTTATCTTTTTTCAAAATAAATCAAAAATGCAACATCAAAAATTTATTTCAAAGAAGTATTAATTTAAATCTCATATTTTCTTCTGATTTATAAACATTAGTTAATTATCAATATTAAAACAATTATTATCGGTCCAAATTAAAAATTCGAGACGAAAAACGATATTTCAATTATTTTTGCAGATTATTTTAAAAACAACAGTTTTCTTAGTTCCCCAACAATGCCTAACAACTAGGAACTTATTTCAAAGAAACTGAAGAAAAAATGATCACAAAGGAAGTAGGCGCAAATATATCATCATCATCATCTCTGCGTTAATTCCTAGTTGCAGCCCAAACTCTCGCTTCGGCGCCCGGGGTCCGCTTTCCGACTTTTTCTTCTCCACTTCGCACGGTCTTCAGCATCCCTGGTAGTGAGCCCATTGGCAAATTGTATGGCGGAAATTTGTATTCGAACTAAAACACAATAGGACAAAATATTCGGCCTATTCACAAACACCGAACATTTTGTCCTTCATGGGCATCAAACCTACTAAATAAGATCACATACTACTCAGTACACATTAGTGATCACTCCTCATCCAGGGCAATGAAATATTGCATAAGTACTCTTGTATCCTTTTTATGCCATTGATAGCAAAATAGTGTACATAATTATCCATGCAGGGGTGAAGAAAGAATACTGACTTCTGCGGTCAGGGTCGGCTTGTCGTAATAGGCAACAAAACAACCCACCCTAGCTACGTGGTAGGACCCCAAGTCCGTCTGGATGGCGACTACCGTTGGTCTCTAGTATGCCGCCATAATAATTTTGTGTTGTGTTCCGGTATTAGTGACCCAAGTTTCTGTAGTTCCCTTAGAGACAGCAGCGTGTTTACGATGCCACTAGCGCTGCAAACACCCATACGCGAGGGTAACTACTAAATTCTAAGCGGGCTGTCAGCCTGTATGCTGGCCTACAGCAATAAAAAAACATGGTATAACATTTTAATATAATTAGGTGCTAAGTAATGATCAGATACTATCGATATTGATATAGGTACTATCGTTAGTTTGAGTTTTAATTGGAAAAATTAATTGCAAAAAACTCATTTACGAACGGATAAATTGAGTACCACGTGGGAGATATGAACCCACATCTATTGGAGATTCGTTTGGAGTCTACGCGTCATACTCAAATTTGTTGTTTGTATTCTTGTCCTTATTCTTCATAAGGATGGACACACTCATTTACATACCTACAACATTTACACACTTGTTCTGATACTCAATTTATCCATTCGTAAATGAGTTTTTATAATTAACTTAGCATGTTAAATGCAAAATTAAAGAGATCCATAATTTGGATAAATTAATCTTTATGATAAGATTTGTTTTTTTAAGTAGTTAATTAAAGAAAGAAGTTATTCAGTTTTTTTTAAATCATTGAGTACTTTCTAGTTTTATTATTATTTTTTGATTATTACTGTCACTAAAAATCATCAGGCAGCCGACCGGTTGTAAAAACTAAGCCACAACTATTACAACATGTAGCATCGCAGGAGGAAGAAGATTGTCATTAAAAATACTAAAATATTTTATAATCTGTGTATATTCAATTTCCGATGGCACTATTGATAGTTTAAAAAAAATATTGATAGTACCCAACCAATAGTTGTAAGGCCTCAAGGCCATCTGGATGGCTGATCTATATGTATGCCACCATAATAACAGAGTTGTATTCCGGCATTAGTTCCAGTACCCCTGATATTGCAAGCATCCAAAGGATGGTAACTGCATATAATAGCACTAGAAACAGTTATGTACCATCAGCTGCTTGCAGTTCCTAATCAATAAAAAAATTTATAAAACCTTGTAGAAACAATAATCAGCTCCTTGTTTATTGAAACAGATCAAATGAAAAACAAAGATCTAATCTAACAGGCATATAATAAAAACAAAATTAACACTACACCAACTGATGTTACATTGTTCTTTAGTTCTGAACTATTAAACACATCTCTGATTATATTTTAGGCTAGATGTAAATAAAACTATATGGACTAATTCATAATTTTATTACACTTGTTTAATTACATAAACAAGGTGGAAGTATGCTAATTGCACATGACAATAGAAGGATAATGAGTTTTAAAATTATCACTTTCTAAGACAGGTAGCTGATAGTGGCTAAATGCAAATGCAGTTCTAAATCAAATAAACCCCAGCAATTAAAAGCAAAACTATCAACCACGTACATTTGTTCTTGTACACCTGGCCTAAAATACCAGAGACAATTTAATTATAATTTATTCATAAATATCCTCCTTGTTGGCAACATATTCTATGATGTCCTTTGGCCTGACCAGCCTCTCTGCATCAGCATCGGGGATTTCAAAACCAAACTCATCCTCCATAGCCATTATGACCTCTACATGGTCCAATGAATCCAGACCAAGATCTTTCATGAAATGGCAATCTACATTGAGCTGAAATAAAAATTATATTTAAAATTAAATTATATTCTTTTAATTTTTCATAAACTGTATAGAACTATAAATAAACTTGATTCAATTTAATACTTAGAAGTACTAATATGTAACTTTAAAATGTAAAATAAACCAACAGAAAAATGTCTAAATAGCTGAATTACAAGAGTAACCAGGACTGCTGCTGCTGCTGCTGCCTATAACAGAGAGGCCAAATCCTGGCACTAGTTAAGTAGCTTTACATGTTAAGATTTTCTGAAAACAAAACAGCAGAGTATTCTAAAATAAGCTACCTTTTCAGCATTAATTTTATCATATAGTTGGAGCACTAAGAGAACTCTACTTTTAATAAGTTCTAGTGTCAGCGGGGGGCCTCCGCTGTAGTTACGGGTGCTCAAATTCGGGTTCTGAAACAAAATGTAAAGGAAATAAATAAAGTACCTGAGTACCAGCGAGTTTGTCGTAAGCAGCACACACTTTCAGTACTCGTTCCTTAATCTCCTCTAACGAGGGCTTAGCCTGGATCCCTGAGCTCGATGAGTACTGCTGTAATCTCTGGGTCACCTAAACATTTTTTATGAATATTGTACTTATTCGTTATGCAATAAGTGTGAGGTTAGATTTACTAAAAGGAAACAGTAAACCAATAATAAAGCATCTACAATACAATCCTTTAATATTCAAAAGGTTTGGATGTAGCCCAATAGCACATATTGCGCAAAATATCAAATTGTATTGATTGATAAGACTTACCCCATTTTTTAGGTATTGTTGGTTATATATTTGTGCGCCCGCTTTAACTATGTGAAACTTTTGTTGAAGTGCAACAGTGGAAAGTCGGCATACTACCGGAGTTTTATAAGCTGTAGAATTTCTTAACAAACTGCCGAAAGCACTTCGAAAAATATTAGCGGCAGCCATTTTTCAGACTTCAAAATGCGCTTATAAAATCCATAGACTAATATTACAGGTTGTGTTTTTAATTTTCTATAAAATAGAATTTATATGTCAAGTGTTGACATTGGTGGTGTTGCTACAATACGGTACAAAAGTACGATAGATGAGGATTAATTTTGTCAGCGAAGTTGAATTCCCTTTTATTCATTAGCAGCTCTCTCACAAATCTTCCGCTTAGATCGGTTGAACTGAGGTTCGTACAAAAATGTCATGGGCTAAACGGTTTGTATGCGCTAAAGTTACAATGTTTGCTTTCGTTTTCGACAGTGTCAATGAATTTGTTTTAGAAACAGAAGCTATGAAGCCGTCATAGCATGCAATGTGAATCTGCATTCCCTTGCTAATTATTACAATTTATTTATTTATTTAGAAAGTACTAATTACCATTAGACGGTTGATATTAGCGTAATTCATATTGCAGAGCATTAAAAGTCAGTATCCTTAATCTTCCAAGTAATCGGGCCGCACTGCTGATAAGAAAAATACGGTAAGCTTGACATTACTGCGTCGGTTTCACGCCGGCATCCTGGCGTGATATTGATGACAAATCCTAAATTTTAGAGTGATTCATATAAACGTTAATTATAGCAGGAAGGACCAAAAAATAGGCTTTTATAATTAGATCAAAGATGATGGTAGTCATGGAACTAAAAAAACTATACTTTGACACGTTCGTTACAAATGTCAATTGTCAGCTGTGTCACATAATGTTTTTGTGGTAACGATGTTGCGATGGAGTTATTGTTTCTAAATAATTAAATAGAAAATAGAAGAAAAAATGGGAAACGCTGACACAAAATTAAATTTTAGAAAAGCTGTTGTACAGCTGACGTCTAAAAGTCAGGTATTAAGCTGATATGAATTTAATTAAATGTTTTGTAGGTCGATCGATTGTAACATTGTGTTAATTTTTTAGCCTATTGACGCGTCTGATGATGCCTTTTGGGATCAATTCTGGTCAGAAAATGTGACCAACGTGCAGGATGTTTTCGCTTTAGTCCCTGGTGCGGAGATTAGAGCGTTACGCGAGGAGTCGCCAAACAATCTGGCCACTCTGGTGTACAAGGCCGTAGAAAAGCTTGTGAAGATGGTGGACAGTAGTTGTAGGACTCATAGAGAACAACAAACAGGTAACTTTACTGTGCTGTAAACTTCAGTGAGGAAATGGCATTAACACTAGGTTTACCAGACCAGTCATTTTGACTGGTCGTGCAATTTCAATTCAAAATTCCTACTACATATAAAATTTGGTTTCCGAAATGATGTTATGACTTGAGTAGAGAATACATTTTATAGATTAGTTACTTTTTATAGATTAGTAATAAATTTATTTTTTATTATTTAAATAGGTATATTTAAATGGCTGGTAAATCTAGTGTTAAGATGTTGCTAGATATGGTTATTTTGTGGGTGTTTCATGATGTAAAATATCGATTAAAAATACATACACGTTTGTTGTGAAATGGGTAAAGTGCATACATAAATTTGAAGTAAATTTGTTATAATTACACATTATTTGTTTGAGTTAAAATATATAGACAAATTTATTATAATTATAATACATTACATATAATGTTTATGTCAATATTTTTTTATTGCCCACTTAATAGTAAGTAGTTACCATTGACTATGGATGTTTCTGAAGCCAGGGGCACTGCTAACATGCTGCTTCTGCTTAGGGAGACTAGAACCTGGGTCAGTATATTGGCAAATACATTACAAAATTATATTAGTGACCAAGGGCGGTTGCCATCAAGAATGGCTTAAGGGAAGAGCCATAGCCTTTTATGATAGGCTGCACAAGCTTCAGTATTTTTACTCTGCCTCCTCATAGGAAGAATTTTAATATAATTTGACTATTTGTGCTTTATTGTACATATTAAATCATATTATGATTGTCTAACACAGTGTTTATCAATCTGTGGGTCGCGATCCTTGGGGGAGGTTACGAAGCCTTACTTGGGGGGTCACCATCAAAAGGAAAAGGTTTCGCCCGTGATGACAATGTGGTGTGGCAACGCCGTGAAATTAGATCCGCACAAACTGGTGTCCAAATCAAAGCCGCACGCAGCCTTACCAACTTACTTACTTTCAAAGCTATCGCGGCTTCTTACAGAATGTAGGTCTTAATAATTAATATATGTACCAAATTAGAGAAAATCATAAACATAGTCTTATAAATTACTTACTAACTTTTTGTCTCTCTATGGCCCAAGGGAGTCGCCAGGATTTTTCAACCCTTAAAGGGGTCGCGTATTCAAAAAGATTGAAAAACACTGGTCTAACATATTGAATGACTGATGACAAAGTGTTTGGGTTATAAATATTATATCCAATATAAATATTTTGACTATTACTTAATAATATGAGGACAAGGGCAGCATGAGGCAGAAGATAAAGTATTTTTATTTATATTTTTAATATGACAATTAGAAGTTATATAAAAATAATTGTCAATAATTTATTTAAAATATAATTTTAAGTTTATCTATTCTATATAAGGGGCCATCCATAAATTACGTCACAGGAATTTCATGATTTTTTTTTACCCCTTCCCTGTCCTTGTCACAGCTGGTCACATTTGTGAGACCCCCCCTCCCTAGTGTGCAGTCACATATTTTGCAATTTTACATTTAGAAATTATTGAATTCCAACAGCAGTTCCGAAATTAGTTTTATATCCATTTAAATTATTTTTTAATAAAAATTAACATCAAGTCAAGTCATTTCAAGAAATTAACAAAACAAAAAATGATTACTTTATTAATTAAAGAAAACTTAATCATCCATGGACATTGAATCCACTCCATTAAATTATTTTGTTAATGTCGGGAACATTCGTTGTGTCAACATATATTTCATCCAACCATACAGCATCACCGTCATCATCCAAACAAATAATTTATCTGGCATGTCTAGTAGCAATTCTTTGAGGATACATCTTCTCTGTGAGCAAAACTTCTTGTTGACTCTTATGTGATTGCTTGTGGTTGATTAGTGGCCTTGTATGATGCAAAATATAACCACAGATGCCACATGATCGCTTAAACAAGTATGCCTCGATACTGGGGCAATATGGAACTTGCTTCAAATGTTGAGGACGCTCGGAGGTCCAAAGCTAGCTGAAGCAACAGTGGAGCGAATTTACCTTCGGCGTCATCTTTTTCTACAGTTAGATATCCGCTTAACGTCTGACTGATTAAAACAGGTTGTGGTAAAAACCCCTCTCGTAATAATCGGCAAAGGCTAGGTCGTCCTACATCACAACATGCGACAATCTCGCATTTCAATTTTTTTTTAAATCATAAAATTTAAAATCATCATCATCATTATCCTGGTTGTGACCCAAATTTCTGCTAGGGTGAAAATTTTTGAAAATATAACAGTATGAAACCTATCTTTTGTGTTCCCTTAGCTCTCAACTGTGCCCGCCTCCTTACAAGGGTGCTGCCCTATATGCTGGAAGAGCCAGAATGGCATGGCTTTTTCTGGTCATCGCTGCCAGCTGCCAGTGAAAATGAATCGGTGCCACTTGCACAGTCTTTGATCAATGCCATATGTGTAAGTGAAGTTGTTTATTTTTAATAATTTAATATTTTCAGTAATTTGTTATTGTGTGGACCAAAAATAAATTTAGGTGTAGTTAGGTGTGTAGTTAGTTATCAGTATCACATTGTTTTGGCGCAACCCAGGGCAAGGTGGGCAAGGTGGAGGGGACCAGATCACGTGGAAGATCACCCATGCGATGGACCGACCAGATCAAATCGGCTGTGGGCGGGCCTTTGCATGAGTGCACGAGAATGTCTCTGAATCGCGAGAAATGGCGTAAAATCATACAGCGAACAATATCTGCCTCTAATAGTACTACCAGTTGATCACGACCGCTCTGTAAAGAGTGAATCGACTAAGAAGATCACATTGTTTTGAGAATTTATTGTATTGACGTATGTTTTAATACTTATTTGGGGCTTTATTGATATTCTCCATGAAAATATTTCTTTGTATACCTCATATCCTTTCTTTATAATTAGCTGGATGTGGGCCTTCACAAAGGGCACATATAGCAGGACTTGAATTTTCATGTTATGCACATTCTTTTCTTTCATGTGAGGTGTATCATCTGACTGTTCTACAGAAAGGTCCATAAACCTGTTGGATACTGATACTGCTTCGGGTGAAGGTGTATTAGTCAGTTTTCTTTTCTTATTGTTTCCCACAGATGGAACCCGCTGCCAGGCAGGCGGCTTTGTATACTAGGGTAAGGTGAAAAGTTCTCAGCCTGAAAATGAAAGACTGCAATTTTCAGTTGAACAATGATTTGATTTTTCTACATATTTCCTCTTGACTTCAACACACTTGGTCCAGCGTTTCTCCAACATCAGTATTCCTTCCCGGAAGTGAGAGGCTATGAAAATATCCATCTACGGTCCTCTCAACTTCTTCATTGGACCCGAAGCTCTTCCCAGAAACAAATCAGGAGAATAAGGGGGATATGGCCGACCAATCATACCCCAAATCCCGCAGTTTTTCCATTGCCAACGCACCTTTGTGAGCAGGTGCGTTGTCCTGGTGAAATCGCGAATTTTGGCATCCAGCTGGTCAAGAAGATTAGATTAATATTCGACTGTAATTGTTTTGCCTTTTTCAAGATAACCAATTTACAGGATCCCTTTCAAACACACTGGCCATGACTTCCGGCAGATGCGATCGATTTCACTTTCTTTGTCGCTGTACCACCGGCTTCTACCCACTGCTTCGACTGCTGTATCGTTTCAGGCGTGTAGTGGTGGATCCATGTCTCATCCATGCTAATAAATCGCCGCACAAAATCGGTCGGATCCCTATTGAATCGGTCTATACATTGCTGCGAATATCGTTTGCGCATTTGCTTTTGATCGGCATTCAGCAAATGCGGCACCCATCTTACACAGAGCTTTCGCATCCCTAATTCTTAGTGCAAGATGTTTCACACTCTTTCTTCCGATATTCTCACGGCCTCAGCTATCTCAC
Organism: Malacosoma neustria; assembly: GCA_963693495.1. NCBI lineage: Eukaryota > Metazoa > Arthropoda > Insecta > Lepidoptera > Lasiocampidae > Malacosoma > Malacosoma neustria. The sequence continues at coordinate 17,835,887 of OY856386.1, forward strand.
TCACCTTAACACGCCTATCATCCAACACGATATCGTGCACCTTTTCGATGGTTTCCAGTGTGATTGCGGTTTTTGGCCGTCCTTCACGTGGGCTATCTTCGAGGGACGTGCGACCGTATTTAAATTCAGCTGCCCACTTTTTAACGGTTGACATTGAAGGAGCAGTCCCCGAAAACTTTTGTCAACTTTGGATGAATTTCCTTAGGGGTTAATCCATCCAAAACGAAGAATTTTATGACCGCACGATATTCCAGTTTATCAATTTTAACGTAAAACACACAAGACGTCTACTGCGGAAATTCGTATAAACAAACTACTTGAGAGAACAAGTTGAAACTTGTCATACGAACTAGTGAGACATGCACCCAGACAGGAATAATAAATTTTCACCGATTGCAACGCAATTTCTGTATTAGACCGAGAACTCTTCACCTTACCCTCGTATATCTCTTTCTCCGCTGTAGGCTATTGATTTTCTTGTACTTCATTTTGGGTTGTGTTTGTGTAATTGCTGGTATTGTTCCTAAATATACACTTTTAGATCTAGTTAAAAATAGTTATTTGCTTAGACCAACAATTAAACTACAGTGTATTTCTATTCACAGATTATTTGATAGATAAGCTTTGTGTGTCTTTGTATTTGTATGCGTTTGTTTGATGTAGGATAAATATTTGTAATGTATCATAGTTGTGTCTTCTTCCAGAGGAAAACATTCTCGGAAATATAGACCAATCTTTGTGAGTCTAATCATGTTGTTGAATGTTTTCTGTTTAGAAGACCGATATATTAAAAAAAAAAAAATAAACTCGGATGAAATATTTGTTATGTTAGATTCCGATTTAGCTGTATAAACCTGTTTAAATAATTTCAGAACATTATTTTCATGAATATTATAAATAAATAAAAAAGGGCATAGGCTACTTTTTAAATTTATATGGCAGAACAACGTTTGCCGGGTGAATTAGTAGTATATTTATTAATGTACATTAAATAAATATAGGTTTTCTTGAAATATTTCAAAGACAAATAAATATTCACGAGACAATTTTAAAGTATACAGTATACTCTTTAATCTATAATTTGACGACCACCTTGGCGTAGCATCTAACACACTTCGGTACGCTTGCAGGGGTCACAGGTTCGATTTCCGCCTTGATGTACTTATTTACAAAAGTATGTGTATATGTAGTCTCAGTCACTCAGTTGTCTAGTACCCATAACGCAAGTGCTATGCTACTTAATTTGATACTAGATCAGTATATTTTTATTCAAATTAATTCTTCCTTGGTTGCAGGATCTGCTGTTTTGTCCAGACTTCACTGTGGCTAGCACCAAGCGATCGGGCCCCGTAAGTGAATACGCATGTATTGATTTATTGATAATGTGGCAGATAGTGTTATCGAAGCTTTTAACAATGCCCATATGATGTCAGCAAATGATTTTGGAATTTTATAATATATAATATTATTCACATGTCTGTTAATTTTTTAAAATTTAATTATAAAAACAATTACATTACAATAAACTAAAATGGTTTATAGCACTTGCATGCGTTCAATTCCTTATTTTTAGTAGAAATTACTAAATTATGACTATATAAAAATTACAAATTGTCAATTGTTAAATTACTTATCAAACGTTTATGTTATTGGCTTAAATATCAAAAATTAGAAAAATAAATCTGAATTTTTCTTAGAGTAACAAATTGAACAAGAAAAAAGTTAAGTTTGCCCGTCTGGATGGCGAACACTTTTGGTCTTAAGTATGCCGCCATAATAACCTTGTGTTGTGTTTCGGCATTAGTGACCCCAAGTTCCTGTACCCTTATGGGACAGCAGCGTGTTCGCGATGCCACTGGCGTTGCAAACACCCATAGGCGACGGTAACTGTTAAATTCTAAGCGGGCCGTCAGCCTGTCTGCTGTCCTACAGCAATAAAAAAAATATCGAAATAAGACTTTTAAATTTAAGTAGACGGCTTGTGGAGTAATTTGAACCCGATCTAGTGGCTTACATGTTATGAGTTACAGTGTTATGAGTAAAATAATGCCCGTGTTTATTAAATTTTTATATATTAAATGAAGATTTTACCGTTTTTTTAACAGTTATCTTTATTGAAATCAATTTTTCATCAATTAAACCCTTAATTAAAATCTAATTTGTTGTTCACCATTCACTTAGGCATGAAAAGTATCTTTAAATTATACGATTACGTTCAGAGAGATTTATTACGCCTAAAATAACCGTGGAGTAAATATTTGCTTTGGTTTGTAGTTTACCGATTTAAAGAAATTGTTGGTAAGGTTAAATGTGTACAGACAGGACTTGTTGAGCAATCGTCCAGTGCACGAATATTTTATCGAGCTCCACTTGTTCGTAGTGACCCTGAATATAAATGTTTGTGAGCACGCTTAGAAGGAAATAACCACGTTGCTAGGTATCTTATCTACGCACTTTGTATATGTGTCAGCATGGTTAGCATTGTTAGAATTTATAATTGTAACATCTAATGCATCAGTTTTTCAGTGTATTTAAAGTTCTGTATATAATTAACTAGCTGACCTGGCCAACGTTGTACTGCCATACAAATTAAAAAAAAAAACAATAATAAAAATAGCTTATGTCCTTTTCCAAGGTTCACTCTATCTCTGTACCGAAATTCATCAAAAATGGTTCAGCGGTTTAGACGTGAAAACGTAACAGACAGAGAGATAAACAGAGTTATACCCACATTTATAATACGTATTAAATATTTTGTATGGATAGATAAAAGATGATATATGCTGTTGGGGATTTTTTGTAGGACTATTTAAGATATACATTTCCATTAAACATTGCTTTATTGGTGCTCCGCTCGTATTGGTCTTAGCGTGATGTTTATAGCCTATAGCTTTCCCAGTGCCGGATTAACCACATAGCAAGAATAGCAATTGATACGGGCCCCACGCAAAAGGGGGCCCCGCATATTTAAACCCGCTCATAAAATCCGCAACAATACAACCCGCAACCGGCCTGAGTGTAATTTTTTAAATGAAACTTATTAACACGTGGTAACATAATATATTGAATTTATTTGATGTTACAAAAAGGTGAAACGTTACACCTTTTCGTATTAATACAATCTACGTCATACAATCGGTAACCCCCATTATTTCCTTGACGAAAATAAAACAGAATTTCATACGATAAAAGCACATGTTACAAAAAGTCGCTCGTATAAATGTGAAAAATTTGAGTCGAGACCTCATTATCGGGCCGCGGACCGACTCAAATTCTCCTTTAGACTGGAGAAACCACATCAGCAAAGTAGCCAACTGCAAGGTCACATATCCGGCGAGACTGTCACTACACAACACCGTCTTTATGTCATGGACGTGAAGCCCAAAGACAAACGTGTTGAGCGCTTCCATCGCCGAATCAGGTGGTGGCTACTTGATGAAGTCACGTCCCAGGAGCTCCCTTGAACCATCGGCGACAAGTGCAATGGTGATGTAGTTTTTGCGTTGGTGCTGTAGGTTGAGGTATGCAAGCACACTTGCGCCCAGGTGCGGGGTCCTTTGAAAATATTTGCTACGGGCCCCGCGCTTGCTTAATCCAGGAAAGCTCAGTGCTTTCCTCAATAAATGAACTATCTAACACTGAAAGAATTGTTCATATCAGATCAGTAGTTTCTGAGATTAGCGCGTTCAACCAAACAAACTCTTCAGTTGTATAATATTAGTATAGATAGGTGTGAAAATTTGTGTAGATTTCTTTTCGTTTTCAGTTAACATAGATCCGTATATCATTGAACAAACATTCGATCTGTTTTCACTACTTTTTCATTTAGTTTTATAAAATTTTTATTATCTAATACATCAGAGTAGCTCTTCTGAGTTTCTGTCTAACGGTGAACGCACACTTGTCCGAGCCGAACGAGTCGAACGAAACGAATTTTAGAATTCTGTAATATGAAATCTCATGAAACCTCGCACACTTGCCCGCGGCCAATCGTCCGAATCTGGAAGAAATCCTACATGAATTCGGATGACGTCATCAGATTCGGCGCGGGCTTATGCGGTCGACTCGACCGATGCGCTCGCATTCTATACAGAGCAACGAGCGAGTACTATTTCTGCACTGCAGGCGTAAAGGAAATAGAAACGATTTCTTCGACGCGGTCGATTCTTCTGGTGCGGATATGTATGCGAGGCCTCCTTGACTTCGATTCGTTCGGCGCGTTCGGCTCGGACAAGTGTGCGTTCACCATAATAATCTTTGACGACCTCCGTGGCGTAATGGCTAACGCCCAACGGTAACGGTTGCGGAGGTCACGGGTTCGATTCCCGTCCCTAGTCTGGGCGTTATGTGTAATATATTATATTTATTTACAAAAGAATATAGATGTATAATATATATATGAAATGTATTTGTGTGTAACGTTTCGTAACGAATACATAGTTTTTTCTGCTTTACAGACGTTATTACAATGTGATGTTCGTCACTTTATATATTGATTTTATTGTTGATTAGGAACGCGCCGAAGAACTGTCTTCGTTAGACAGTTGTGAATACATATGGGCCGGAGGGGTGGGGTTCGCGAGGAGTCCCCCGCGCAATGCGCCCCACGAGGCAGCCAGGACGGAGCTCCTTAGGTTACTGCTCACGTGTTTCAGTGAAACGATATACAAGCCAGCGCAACAAGCTGCCACCCACCACAATAAATGGATAGCGTGAGTGTATTTTAGATATTTTTTTTTATTGCTGTGGAACAACCGACAGGCTGATGGCAACATTAAAAAGTAAGCACTTACCGTCGCCTATGAATATTTGCGACGCTAGGGGCACTGCGAACACGCTGCTATCCCATAGGGGTACAGGGATCTGGGTCACCAATGCCGGAATACAACCTAAGGTTATAATGGCGGCATACTTATAGACGTAGCTGGGGTTGTTTTATCGTCTTTTACGACAGGCCGACCCCGGCCGCAGGGGTCAGTATCCTTACTCCGCCCCTGCACAGAGAAATATAGGTACTTAGTTATTCCAAAAATTGTACTGGCCAAATATTGTAAGCTTTTTTAATACTTTATAAATAGTCCAAGATCCGAATAAATTTTAAACTGTTTAGTTTATTGCAATCTCTTTGAAAAACTAAACTAAAACTTTCATCATCATCATTTCAGCCGGAAGACGCCCACTGCTGGACAAAGGCCTCCCCCAAAGATCTCCACGATGATCGGTCCTGCGCTGCCCTCATCCAACCTATTCCGGCGATCTTGACCAGATCATCGGTCCATCTTGTGGGGGGCCTACCAACATTGCGTCTTCCGGTACGCGGTCGTCATTCGAGGACTTTTCTGCCCCAACGGCCATCAGTCCTTCGAGCTATGTGCCCAGCCCACTGCCACTTCAGTTTTGCAATCGTCCGGGCTATGTCGGTGACTTTGGTTCTCCTGCGAATCTCCTCATTTCTGATTCGATCTCGCAGGGAAACTCCGAGCATAGCCCTCTCCATTGCCCTCTGAGCGACCATGAGCTTTCTCATAAGGCCCATAGTTAGCGACCACGTCTGCGTTCCGTATGTCATCATCATAATTTTTTTTAGATAAGAGCCAAGTATCTATGATATAAAACTTAGAAAATTTTATTGTAATTTATCCTATAGTTTTTCCCTGATTAGATCATAGATTGCCGCACAACTTCAGACCTTTATCATTTTATTTACATAGATTTTCACGCGCTCGGCAGCGTGTTAGTGATACTCCTGGCATCGCAAACATCCATAGGCGACGGAAACTGCTTACTATTAAGTGGGCTGTTAGCCTGTTTGCTGGCCCAAAGCAATAAAAAAGAGAGGGGTTTCGATTCCCGCGTCGGAAATATTGTTTGTAAATAGTTTGTTCTGGTTAATGTAAACCTGTCTATCATTTGTATGTAAAAGTTTTCCGATGCAGATTTTCATCTGGCGCAGGGTTCATTTGTTAACTGTCCACACTGTTCATTTCCAAGACTTTTGGTTCTTACAAAAATGTTTTTATTGAGTCGTATAAGGGATGATGAACCAGTTAATTTCTTTTCCCAGATACCTAACTAGCCCAGACAACCGCCACGCGTTGCCACTCTTCACATCTCTATTGAATACTGTATGCTCGTACGACCCAGTGGGCCTTGGACTGCCCTATAATCATCTACTGTTTGCTGATACCTTGGAACCGTTGGTTGAGGTAGCCCTCCAGATCCTTATCGTCACCTTAGACCATGACACGAGCAACGTGATCAATGAAGACTCGGACGAGGTAAGTGCTTTATGTAATTAATTAAAAAAAAACAACATTCTATTTTTTTATTCTTATTATCAGAATGCGTAACTCCATTTGGATAAACTTTACAGGAGTAAGTAAAAACCTCGTTTTCACTATGCACGGGCTTTATTTTACTCATAACAAATTCACCATATTTTGTAGAACATACGAAGTACCTACCTAACCATCATTAGGCCTGTCCTTTTATACGGCTGCGAAACGTGGCCGGTGTTAGAGCGACACAAGCAAGAACTGCGTGTCACGGAGATGAGTATGCTGCGGTGGATGTGCAGAGTGACGCGGAAGGACCGCGTTAGGAACTCCCGCATTCGCGGCGGTCTTCATGTCCGTGACATTGCGGATAAATTGCAGGAGTGTCGGCTCCGTTGGTACGGCCACGTTTTACGGCAACCAGATGATTACGTGGGAAACAAATGTCTGGCCATGCCGCCTCCGCCGGGCCCCGGCAGGAGGGGTAGACCCAAAAAGTGCTGGCTTGACGTCGTAAGGGGGGATATGCGTACCAATGGGCTCACTAACAGGGATGCTGAAGAACGTGCGAAGTGGAGTAGAAAGAGTCGGAAAGCGGACCCCGGGCACCGAAACGGAAGTTTGGGTTGCAACCGGGATACTACGCTTAGATGATGATGATGATCTGATGATAAGGTGGCTACATATCTATATCCATTATATACGGATGGTGAAGCAAACCACCATTATAACCTGCACCCTTAGGTCAGATTAACTCGCATATCCGACTTTGACAAGAGAGAGGGATACACCGTTACCTCTTTTTGAAGGGAACCCGAGTTTTTACGAGATGTTATCCTATAAGCTCTTCTACATCGAACAGCTTCAACTGCTTCAGCTGGTGGGCCCTACTAAAGAATGGTTGAAGCTTTGACTTATTGTATTCCTTTGAGGATTGGCGGGGTTTCTCTCTTGGTAATCCTTGACCCCATTGAAAAAATGGCAATGGGCCGGTCACATTTCAAGGTTGATAGACGACAGGTGGACCATAAAAACCACCAAATGCAGAGGACTTGTCGGAAAAAGATATGTTGGCAGACCATTAAAATGGTGGGCTGATGATATAACGGCAAGAGTAGAACACGATTGGATAACACTAGCAAAGGATAGAGAAGCATGGAAGGAGAAGAAAGGGGCCTTCACCCGCTCAGGGATCCACACTCCCACAACGAACCAAACTGACAAATAATTATTAACACTACTATCATTAGAAGATACAACAAACAAGTTATGAGTTGGAAAAATAAAGGCTTTATTTATTTATTTAATCCTTGACCCCAGCTTCAAAGTGCTGCTTAACAGACGATCCTTGTATCATTCTCAAAACAATAATATTATTCTTTGTAGAGTCTGCCCGATAACCTTTTCATAAACTACCTGTCACGAATCCATCGGGACGAGGACTTCCAATTTGCCCTCCGAGGAGTGACGAGGCTGTTGAACAACCCTCTCGCCCAGACGTATCTCCCGAATTCAGCGAAAAAGGTCAACTTACATCAGGAGCTGCTGGTACTCTTCTGGAAGATGTGTGATTACAATAAGGTGAGAACTCATTAAAATATTTCTCTACAACTTAAATAATAACAATGACCATCGACAATCATACTAAAATTATTTTAGACTACCCTTATCTTAAAAGTTTAGTTTTTCATTTATTATAAATTTTTTTCTATAAATCAACACAACACATAACTCCGATAAACATAAAATATCATAGCTAATAATTTTATACAATTTTAAATGGAAAGATATAAAAATGGTAAAATAAAAAATATAGATGCATTCTGGATAACCCAACGATAACTTTATAAAATTTAATCTTAACTTTCTCATCATTATTTTAAGTATTTAATATTGTATATATTATTTGCTATAACCATTTGTTATCATTTCAGAAATTCATGTACTACGTGTTAAAAAGCAGCGACGTACTGGAAGTCTTAGTTCCGATCCTTTATCATTTGAACGACTCCCGCGCAGACCAATGTAAGTAGTACTTTTTGCATAAACATAATTAAGTGTGAGGGTAGATTTAAATTTTACATAAATCAATAAAAATATTGAAATAAACGAATCCTTTTATCACAGAATGTTGTTTATTTCCTCATTTCTTGATAACATACTATGGTTTAGTAATTTTTTTTCAGCGTGTAACTACTTTCTTGTAACAATTGTTGTTTTGCTTTTAAATTTCGGCTACACCGTGACATTGTTTTTAAACAAGAGGGCAAAAAAAATATTGATTGAAGAATATATCAATATTAGGTTTAAACCAAAGCGAGTGAGTAGTTGAGTGACAGACACAACTGGTACTTTTGCTCGCATTTTTTAATTAGCATTTAATAGCATAATTTAATGTATACATATTATTAAATTTAAACAAATATATTGTATTAGAGATTAGAATTTTCATCTGGTATTCAGCAGTATGCACCAGGTTAAAGATAGGGTGTCATTGCAACTGCGAACATTGTTATATTAGTTTAATTCTCTCACAAAATTGTAATAATGCTGCTGGGTCTATTAGGTAATAGGTGTTGGTAGGCGGACACTGAAAACCAGCGCCGTGTCTGTGTCGGTAACTCCGACACAGCATAATGCTGAGATGTCAGCCTCGTTTGTTAAAATGTAACACTCAGTTTATGTACTTATTTATATGTGTGCGATCTTGTTATGCGTTGTTACTTTTTGACAAAAAAAAATTCTTTCTTTCTTTCTTTCTTTCTTTCTTTCATTTCAAAGCTTCGGAACAACTTTGATGAGAAGAAGTATTTATGTATATATCTTTATACTATGGACACAGCGTCTTCTCGTCTGCAAGTAACAGCAGATAACTTAGACATAAACATCAAAATTCGGGTCGGGAACCTGTAACTCCCAGGGGTTTCAACGTACAGATGCTGTGCCACTCAAAGATTAGTTGTAGAAGAGTAGTTGTAATGTTGTTGTCATTTTCAGCTCGCGTGGGCTTAATGCACATCGGGGTGTTCATCCTCCTGCTGCTGTCGGGGGAGCGCAATTTCGGCGTACGCCTGAACAAGCCGTACACTGCAACGGTGCCCATGGACATCCCCGTGTTCACAGGCACCCACGCCGACCTCGTCGTTGTGGTCTTCCACAAGATCATCACCACAGGACACCAGAGGCTGCAGCCGTTGTTTGACTGTTTGCTCACTATTCTTGTTAACGGTAAGACCAAAATTATTGGCAGATCATACGTAACCTTTGGAGGCATCCAACCCGTACACGACCGAACTGGACGGCTCACTTGGTTTGCTTAGTCACAGTCCTTTTATATCGGAAGAATTGCTGCAGTGTGGTGACGGCGTTAGAATACAACATGTCACCGCCCGTTCGCTGTCCTAGGGTACTGTAAAAACCGGCAAGGGAAACTGCACAACCCACCAGTGCTAGAGAAGGAAAACTCGAAACAAAACCCTTTACCAACCCGTCTAGCCAGCGTGGTAATGTAGACTAATACCCTCCAATGGACATGGCACGAAAAAACCAGGCTCCCAGTCCCCGGCTAGTCCTGGCTACGGTAGCGGCCACGGAACGGCGAGACAGGGGGTGCTAAGAATCCGAGGAAGAGATTGGGCTACCACCCCACTAGTAAACGACAACTGGCCCTGTTACACAATGTGCGCACTCTGCGGTTGGACGAGAAGCTCGTTGAGCTGGAAGAAGAAATGAGCAAATTGCGCTGGGAAGTTATTGGTCTATCGGAGATTCGAAGAGAGGGTGAGGATACGATAACCTTACAGTCTGGCCGCTTGTTCTACTACCGGGAAGGAAACCAAAAGATGGTGTTGGGTTTATCGTCCACAAATCTCATTAACAACATTGTGTCTCTCAGGAGTATGTCAAATAGAGAAGCGTATTTTGTACTCAGAATAACCAAACGGTATTCACTGAAGGTTACACAGGTATATGCACCAACATCGACACACCTGATGATGATGTGGAAGCTATGTACGAGGACATTAGTAGGTCCATACATAGCTCCAAAACACATTTTACTGTTGTGATATGAGGGGACTGTGGGGATGTTATGAGACTTCAATACAAAACTGGGCTGTAGAAGCAATGACGATGAGCTGAGAGTGGGGAAATTTGGATGTGGGCATCGGAACTCCAGATGACAAAGGCTGGCCGATTTCCTAGAGGAGGAAGTACTATATATGATGAATTCTTTCTTCCAAAAGCCGCAGCAAAAGTCGCTCACAGGAAGTGGACCTAGATGAGTCCAGACGGAGTGACGAAAACTGAGATCGACTTCATCATGAGCACCAGGAGACAGATATTCAATGATGCCTCTGTAATCGGGTGAAAACCGGAAGTGATCACCGCATTGTTCGAGGCATATTGAATATCAATGTCAAGCTGGAACGATCACATCTGATGAAGTCCACGCTCCGACCGACAAATGCACACATCCAAAGCCTCCAGAGCTTTCAACTCGAATTGTCAAATAGCCTCGAATGGCTAGACAGCAGCGCATCGGTGGACGATATTAATAGCAGATTGGTAGAAACTGTTCATACTGGTAGGGCCTAAGTATTTTAAAACCCACCTTAAAAATAGACTTCAAAAACTATCCGACCATACCCGGAACCTCATGGCTAGTCGACGTTTTGTGACGCTCCAAACCCCCGTAGAAACTGAGTCACATAAGCAGCTCAATAGACAGATCATGAAGGCGGCACGACATACGCTCCTTTAATACACAGCGTATTAAGGAGACAATAGAGCGGAACCAAGGATCCAGAGTGTTCACAAGAGACTCGTCTATTGGGCAAAGCCAGCTAATAAGGTGAAAACGGAAGATGGACGCGTAACGTCAAATAAGTCAGAGTATTACGGGAGATAGAAAGGTTCTATACACAGTTGTTTAGCCGCAAAGCCTAGTTATGTTGTTTTGCTAGCTTGGCAACAGACCCTAGACCCAAGTTAATCCGACACCACCGAAGATATTCCAGACATCAGTCTGTACGAGGTTAGGATGGCTCTTTAACAGCTCAAGAATAACAAGGCGCCGGGCAAGGATAGAATTACCTCGGAGCTTCTGAAAGCGGGCGGAACGCCGGTGTTGAAAGTCCTTCAGAAGCTGTTTAATTCTTCTTGCTACAGGGGAGAACACCGGAGGCATGGAACAGGTGTGTTGTGGTCCTGTTCTTCAGAAAGGGTGACAAAACCCTGTTGAAGAACTACAGGCCTATAACACTGTTGAGCCATGTCTATAAGCTGTTTTCACGAACCGTCTCGAACGCAGGCTTGATGACTTCCAGCCTACCGAACAAGCCGATTTTCAAAAAGGCTATAGCACCATAGGCCACATACATACGCTGCGGCAGATTATACAGAAGACCGAAGAGTATAATCGGCCACTATGCTTGGCGTTCGTGGACTATGAAAAAGCCTTTGATTCCGTCAAAACTTGGGAAGTCCTTACATCTCTCCAGCGATGTTGCATAGACTATCGGTACATCGAAGTGTTGAAGTGCTTGTATAACAACGCCACCATGTCAGTCCGAGTACAGGAGCAGTGCACGAAAAAAGTCTCCTAAAAAGAGCAGTAAGGCAGGGAGATATCATATCTCCGAAACTGTTTATCATTACTCTGGAGGATGCCTTCAAGCTTCTGGAATGGCAAGGACTTGGCATCTATATTAACGGGCGAATACATCACTAACCTTCGATTTGCCAACGACATAGTAGTCATGGCTGAAACAATGGAAGATCTAGGGCAAATGCTCGGTGACCTAAACAAAGTCTCTCAACAAATGGGACTTAAAATGAATATAGACAAAACGAAAATCATGCTTAACGTCCATGTTGCACCCACCATAATGTCTATGTTCAGCAGTGGACAGTTATAGGCTGAAATGATGATGATGATGATGAATGGGAAGAATCGATTTAACTTTTTTTGATGACCTTTGAGATGGAAATGGTTTATACTCCACCACTTGGGGGCGCTCGGCGGGGTAGTAAAGGATCCATGTGTAATGCGCGTTCACAGTTGACAAGGGGACAAACAAGCACGACGCTGGTATTGAGCACGGCATTGGTACGGTACTGCTGCGGGGGTCATGCGCTCGATTCCCGCTAGTATCCATAAAACAAGCTTATCTGTTGCTTACAAAGTAGATGGTGCTATATCACAATATTATTTATTTATTGCTTAAGTCTTCGAACTAAGAATTTTGTCGACACATATCACAAAATCGATACAAGGAATAATTTTTGGTCCAGTGTCACCATACCTTAAGACGTTATCGATGGTGGCTTCGACGAAGCTGCTTCACCTGTTGGAGGCATTCAGCACCCCCTGGTTCCTGTTCTCGCAACCTCACCACCACCACCTTGTGTTCTTCCTATTGGAGATGTTCAATAACATGATACAGTATCAATTCGACGGTAAGTGAAATTTAAAATATTAAATATATAGTATAGATATATTATACACACCTTTGCAACAAACCGGGCACCTTACATTGGCTTTTCTATGGATAATATTAATGTTTTTAGTATGTCATTAGCTTGGATGACTAGGAATATCTTATTATCAATAAGAATATATTTTACTTAAATCCTGGAATCGATATTTTAGTCAATGTAAACAGAGAGCCATGTTAAAATATACATTTTTATGGGTATAATGAAATTAAGACTACGAGTATTTTTATGGTATTTTAGTAAAAGAAGACATTAAAAAATAAAAATTAATAACGAGTATGACCAGCCCTTGCAGCGATTACGGCGCGTAATCGTCTTGGTACGCTTTTAACCAGGCTTTTGATGGTTTCCTGCGGAATGTGTTGCCACTCAGCCGAGATCACACGTTTAAGCTCCCTCATGTTTTGTGGAGATGGTTGGACATATCGTACTTGCCTTTTTAGGAGGTTCCAAATGTGCTCAATGGGGTTGAGGTCGGGGCTCAAGTTGTAATTTTTTTGTGGATACGAGCCGCGACACCAACTCGCGCGATTGTACACTAGGACCGCAGGGATCGTGCGCGGATAATATATAGCGGATATAGTCTATGTACTTGTATTTACTACTTTACATACAACTGAAGGTTAGCGTATATCCTTATATTTTTAAAGGTAATTCAAATTTGGTGTACACGATCATCCGGAAACGAGCAGTTTTCCACAATTTAGCGAATCTGCCGCACGAGCACGCCACCATCGCCAGGTCGTTGGCGGCGGCCAGGGGCAAGGGTCTGCAGAACATCGCCACCAGTTTACCCAGGTATAATTACGTGATAACAGTTTAAAATGTTTAAAATCCTACTAGTATTTAAAAAAAAATATGACAATTCAAACAACGTCATCTAATCCCAAAGTAAGTAGCAGAACGTTTTTGTTATGGATACTAAACGACATATATATAGGTGGCCCAAAATTTCAACCAAGTCTAGAATTCTGTGAAATAGATGAAAGACAGTTCTGTTGACCATTAAAAAGATTTCAATGATTTTATATTTATAATTTTTGACATGACGTTTATAACTGTTGATAATAATTTATACAAATAGTAACCTATTATTGTAATTTTAATTAATATTATTTAATATTGTGCATAAGCTTGTCTCTATTGCAATATTGTAAATTAATTAAATAAAATTATACTGTTATTCTGTAAATAAATACGTATAATACATAAACATCCAGACTCGGGACGGGAATAGAATACGTGAGCTTTCGCGTTCCACGCGTGCAATCCGTGGCGCCAGGAGTTCGTCAAACACGATTTAAACAACTTCTATTTGGTCCAAACTTGTTTTTAAAACCATAGACAAAGCTTGTTCTTATTTAATAGACTTCATAGTATTGTTTTAGATCAAGATTGATAATTCAATTCGTTTTATTTCTATGAACCATGAAATTATGTTGTAATTGAAAAAAATGTAGTACAATTATTGTTATAAAAATATATTCTTACGTAAAAACAGTGGCGCTGCTCATGTGTCATAGGCAAAATTGTTTGATGTGCACAATATTAGGATTTAAAATTTTGAAACTCTGTATTTGGTAGGTCTCGCAGCTCGGAGTCAGTAGTAGAGACCCCTATGGAAGGGTCTCGTCCAGCGCAACCGGCCGAACCAGGGACCCTTAAAGCTACATTACCCGACACTCCAGGTATATTTGTAATATTTTTTTAGGAAATAATAATAATTTGTGACAATTCACACAGCGCCATCTAGTCCCAAACTAAGTAGCATAGAACTTGTGTTATGGGTACTAGACAACTGATATACTACTTATATACTTTTTTTTTGTAAATAAATACATATTATACAATATTATTAAATGTGATCAATGCTAGCCTTGATGGGTTAAGCACTTGCTGGAACAAGTTAATTTTTTTTAGATGCAATAATAATAACATTTAATAGGGCTCTGCAATAATAATTGATAGGTGGAACTGGATTGACATTGTAAAAGCTGATATGCATATCAAGGATGTCGAAGATCATGCGAAGTGGACAACGAAAAGTCTAAAAGCGGACCCAGGGCACCAAAGCCTAAGTTTGGGTTGCAGCCGGGATTTAACGCTGATGATGATGATGATGAGGTAAAAACCTGTACCGTAAGATTTTTGTACAAACATGCAATTGATGAATACACCTAGACTAGATCAAGTTTATGCATTAAATAAATAATTTCATGGGAATTGAACTCACAGAAACAAACGTAGCTGACCTTTGGCCTAACCGCTGAGATAGCTAGTTAAAATGGTAAGAAATAATTCTCTCATGCAATAGCAATCGCAGTCATGACGGAGCGGGAATCTGCCCACCCCCCGCCACAGGCCATAGAGAAAGATCTAGAAAAAAGTGGTGGAAGGGATAGTGAAGTCAGAGAGACGAGGGATACTCTGCTCCCGCAAAGGTGTGGTCCCGACGGAGAGGATGGCCAGGACAACATTAGCACCAACTCTGATGAAGGGGCTAAAAGGACCGTCAACCATGTGAGTGTTTAAATGTTCGGTCTACTAAAATCTCTGCAGATCCCGAGGGGAGCAGGGCTGGGTGGTGCTTTGGGACGACCACCGCTAGTGCACCTGGAAATAAATTATGATTATAAGTAGCCTCCAAAAGAAATTAATGACTCGTAAAAAGTTTTATGAACAAAAATATTATATTAAAGATTTTATCCGTATGCCCCAACTATTTGTTTATAAAAATAAAATAATAAATATACGCGTCGAATTGAGAACCTCCTCGTTTTTTTCCGTCGGTTAAAAAGAATATAAACCGACAATTAACCTCAAATCTATAAATGCACTTAAAAAGTTTTTAAAGATAAAAGTCACTTCTATAAATATAATTTTTTACCTCTACTAATATAAAATATGTATTGTATGAGAATATTTGAGAAACTACTTTGAATATAGTTACGAGTTACGGAAACTTGAGAGACAGTTATCAGCTAACTTCATAATGTCGCTTTTTGACTGTAGCTGTGCGCGCGATCTTGGAAATTGACTTGAATTGTTCCAAACGCGCCAAAAGAAGTGTAACTTGAAAAGTCTGCTATTTTGTGCTGTAGCGCGACAGTATAACAGTATCGAGCGAGGGCAAGGGGCGCGAGGTCGGCGGCGGGGAGTGGGTCCCGAGCAGCGAGTGGGTGGCGTCTTGGCGCACCAAGCTGCCGCTGCAGACCATCATGCGCCTGCTCCAGGTGCTCGTGCCACAGGTTGAGAAAATCTGCATCGACAAGTGAGTGCCAAATATGTTTTTATGGGGAACCTTTGTATTTTCAATGAGTTATCCTTCAAGCAGACTAGAGTTCTCTGTAGAGAAGCAGAGTAAGAACTTGGAATGAACATGGCCTCTGAAGCTGAGGGGTCTGTTGTAAAAGGCGTCAAAACCTAGGTGGTAGGGCTCCCAGTCGGACTGGATGCCAAACATTCCTGGTCTTTAGTCTTTAAATATGCCGCCATAATAACCTTGTGTTCAGGCATCCTAATGGGTCCCTAGACCCAGGTTCCAGTTCCCCATATACGGACGGCAGCGTGTTAGCCTGCCCTTCGCGTCGCATACACCCACAAGAGACGGTAACTGCCTATTATTAAATGGCCTGACAATATGTCGGCTGTTTCACAGCAATAAAAAAAATGAACGAGATATCTGTATTTGAAAAATCCTATTCATTAAAAAATTATGTTTTGTTTATTATTTATTACACAATTTGTTTAAATAAATTTGTAAATATTCAGGGGACTAACGGACGAATCGGAGATCCTCCGGTTCCTCCAACACGGGACTCTGGTGGGCCTCCTGCCGGTGCCTCATCCGATCCTCATCAGGAAGTACCAGGCGAACGCGGGCACAGCGGCCTGGTTCCGGACCTACTTATGGGGCGTTATATACATACGGTAAGGACATATATAAGTTGCATCCAAAGCTTAGTCACTTACAGTTCGTGGTCCGTCCATCCAAGGATATAGATATTGACCCCCTAAACCCGATAAGAAGACTTTGGATCAGAGTTTCATCCGTTGTATATTAGGGTACACCAGCAAGCAGACTTGGACCCTGTTGAGAGTTGGATCTACTTGTTTTTATTCTTCGAGGTGAAATGCCTTATGCACATCCCGTCGCTTGGGAAACGCACAGCGGATAATACTCCCCGTGAAGAAAAATGCTTCTTAATAGACCATTAGAATTTTTTTAAGTGAAAAATAGATAGGTAATTTTCCGATATCCGGGCGCAAAGGGTAGGTTATGTTTTACTTACTGTTAACCCCTCAAACGTCTTATGTTCATACGGCTGTACATAAGAGAAAATGCTCCAAATATCGTACGTACCACATAGGTACATAACAGCCATCAACAGTGACAGTCGCCATTGGTCATATATAGATAAATATCATGACGAATGGCGACCGTCTCTGTTGATGGCTGTTATATACCTATGCGGTACGTACGACATTTAAAACGTTTCCTTTATGGCGGCTCCACATTAGTGCCGTGAATTCACGGCGCAAGTAGTGACCTCCACATTCACGGGATGCTCACAATCGTTCGTGAAACCCGCCGCGAAATAGACGTAGAAGCTGCTGCTGCAATAACTTTGTTTGGTGTCATTTTCAGAATGGTACTGCTCTAAAAAGATCATTTCAGTTTCATTATTCCAAACGTTCACGCTCGACTCCATTTTACGCGCGTACACGTCCGTACGCCTTTTGTAGTCCAGAGTAAACTGGCACGGGGCCGTGAGTGTGGATATATGTACGCGTGAACGCCGCGCGAAGGGCAAAATACCGACTCTGATCGGGGAACAGGCGTGAACCACGCGAAAACCGTCCACATTCACGTTCACGCCTGTTTACGGAGCTTCACGGCACTAATGTGGAGCCGCTATTATGTACAACCGTATGAACATAAGACGTTTGAGGAGTAACGCTAAATGTTAACTACGCATCACACTAAATGTTATTTTTTTTTAAACAGCAACGTGGACCCCCCCATATGGTACGACACGGACGTCAAACTGTTCGAAATACAGCGGGTCTGATCTTTCTACTTCTTACAACTCTCTAGATAATAATTCCAGCACTGTTCCTAAATATTCGTTGTGTTTTCGCAAAATCTTTTCGAAAATTTTAAACAACATTACGTAAATATTTTTTGTTTGTCAAAATATACGTCATACGTATTTCCTTTCCATTTCATTCATCATTATTGAACAAAGGTGTGTTATTATATAAATCTATAACATTTCGCCTAATTCGGATTATGACTATTAACTAAAAAAAAAATTAAAGCTAACAAACAGTATATGAAAAAAGAACTCCTGAATTTTAAGTCTAATGCTGATTAAAATAAAATATTCTAATCTTCAATCTCTAGGGCCATAAATCCAGTAGCACGTTTTTTTCATGACCTGGTAACGAGACCTTAAAACCGAGTCTTATTTTCGGGTCCAGTCAAGTCAACGATCGTACAGTACTACGCGTTAAGTGATTTCAACGTTGTCTCAAAGGCAAATGATTATTATGTCGCACTCTTTCTAACTAAGTAGATAATGGTGAAAGAATGCGATATAACTCGTCGGACGTGTGCAAAATGTTGTAATAGAAAAAGGTCTTGTACGACATGTTTTGGTACGATAGACTTGTGAACCTGAATTTTGGCCGCGACTGTACATAATTTAGTAAAAAAAGTAGCGTCAACAGTTGTTTAATATTTGTTTTGGCGCGTGTCGTGTATCATTACAGAATATATGAATTCTTTTTAAACTTAAAAACGAATCGAAATAACATTGATTCTGCCAGACACTGAAGATTACTGTTTTAATTCTGGATTTTAAATGGCATAAAAATGTTTAGTTCCACAACACAAGCACACTGCTGTTCACTTCGGGACTAGATGGCGCTGTGGGAAGTCACAGTATGTTTATTTATTTATATAGGTGTTAACTTCGCCATATGATCCGAATTAGGCTTTAGTGTATGTGTAGATTTGCAACCTATTTCTTATGACTCTTATGAAACTGCAAATTATGAACAATTATCTTCAAATTATATAAAAATATGTTGTTAATATTTGCTTAAAAATGCTTTGTTTGAATTGTTGTCATTTTATCATAGTTTAGCAATTATTACTAGTTCAGAATATTATCTTTGTACCAATGAAACTTCTTACAAGTTTTTTGTCTCGATTAGTCATGTTATATATGCCTATTCGTAAAATAAAAAAATAAAGGTACATATTTTTCTAATTATTAAAAATATGTTAATTAACAATTATACTTTATCGTCTCCTCATTTAATTTTAATTGTAATCATTTAATATTTAACTTGAGTATTGTTATATTTTCTTCAAATCAAACGACAGTGTTTAATCCAATATACCTAACTCAATGCAATATACGTGTGTGATACCGTGTAAATTCGGCGCTGGTAGACGCGAGACGTCAAGCAGATGCCGGGTAAATCCGGCGCTGGCAGAGGGGAGACCACAAGCTTTGGACCGCTGTGACCTGTGTTTTTATTACATAATTATATTATATACCTATACACAATTTCATCAGAATTTTACATTTCTTGTGACAGCTAGTCATTTAATTTAATTAATAGATATAATTTGGATAATTTCAAATTATTTGTAAGTATCTCATTTATGCTGGTTATTCCATACGATTGCGTGAATGCTTTGGATTTTTCGAATTCATTCCATATTTTATAAACTTAAATTGTGAATTAACTCGACCAGTGTTTACTTTTAAGAGTAGAGTATATATAATAATACACTAGAAACCTATGTAAGAACAAACTTGAAGCAAGACGCCAAAAAATTCTACCTATGGAATTTCGATTTATGGTGAACGCACACTTGTCCGAGCCGAACGCGCCGAACAAGTCGAACGAAACTAATTTTAGAATTCTGTATATGAATGATTCGGACGATTCGACGCGGGCAAGTGTGCGAGGTTTCATGAGATTTCATATACAGAATTCTAAAATTCGTTTCGTTCGACTTATTCGGCGCGTTCGGCTCGGACAAGTGTGCGTTCACCATTAAGTGGATTTTGTAAGGAATCTTTCGATTTGTAGGGGAGGGGTTAGGATTTATTTATTTTTCTCTTTTTTTTCTATTCGATATACAGAGGTCCAATTTGTTTTCGTGTTAGAGATGGAAAATAAGTACTTAATTTGCTTGACTCACCAATTATTTTATTTAAGGGGTTGAAGGAAAGGGAGCACAATTTTTTTTACGAATTTGGGAGATTTTCGACTTATCAAGGTTCTAGTGTATATAGTTTTTCGTTGCAAAATATTTGTATTCTGTAAATAACCGACAAAAATACATCTCTGAATGGCTATTTGACATTTGTAAGGACAGTTTAAAATTTTATAGCGTAATATTAAGCTGTTATAATAATCACACATATTTGCTTTAAAATAAAATTGCAAATATGTAATAATAAATATAACAGTGATTTTTTTCTATGGATTATTTATACCATAAATTAAATATTTCCGAGTTGTTGGGATATAATTATATCTTAACACTTTATCGTCCGGTCGTTTTTGAGTGTGCCCCTTGCCAAGTACCGGCTTAGTCGCGCACGCATTTACTCCCAGCACCGGTCATTATGTTGTCCTTTTTCCTTTTGTTTCAAAGGAATGTAATTTTATTGATATTTATACTTTGCATTTATTTTATACATATAAAAGAGCCTTATAAACTAACATTCATAACATAAATTCAAGGTAAATAGTAAACCGTCCTTAGCTAAAAGCCGATTAATAGGCTAGCGGTCGAATAAAGTGTTAATGTGTAATTACTTTTTTTTTGTTAAATACAGTGGAATTCTATTAAAAATTGTACCTTAGTCAATCAATTAATGATTAATTTACTAATAATATAGCTGACCCGGCAAACTTTGTTCGGCCAAAATTTTCGTAACAAAAAGTAGCCTATGCCCTTCTCCAAGGTCCGATCTGTACCGAAATTTATCAAAATTGGTTCAGCGGTTTAGGCGTGTGAAAACATAACAGACAGAGTTACTACTTTCACATTTATAATATTATTATGGAATTTTTGGTTCGCTCGTTTTTATTTTTAATTGAAATTTTCTAGTGTGACTGAGTGTGTTAATTTTGCATTTCTGAAAATTTCATTTATTTGTTATTTTTGTACGATCTCTTACTTAGTAAGGCACAATTTTAAATGGATTATAAATGTTGTCACCGTTAGAATATTTACTTATATTGCGTGCGTCCGAAAGTATCGAGTTCAATTTGCTTCGATATCAAAGATATACTTGTAAGTTTTTAGTGTTAACACATCATCTGCACTTTTATATGAGTTTAAGCTATTATTGTAAATGAAATTAATTTATTCTATATTGTACTTAAATGTTATGGAAATATATATTTGAGCTTGAATCGGTTATTTAATTTTGAGGAATGAAATACTAGGCCCAGATCGTATAACTTTTTTTTAATTGCTATAGGACAGCAGACAGGCCGACGGCCCGCTTAGAATTTAGCAGTTACCGTCGCCTATGGGTGTTTGCAACGCCAGTGGCATCGCGAACACGCTGCAGTCTCCCGTAAGGGTACAGGAACTTGGGACACTAATGCCGGAACACAACACAAGGTTATAATGGTGGCATACTTATGGACCAAGGATGGTTACCATCCAAGGGCTTGGGGCCCTATCACGTAGGTAGGGTTGTTTTGTCGCCTTTTACGACAGACCAAACTCAACTCTGAAGCCGAAAGAGGTTATTATTCTTACTCCGCCGCTGCACGGAAAATAAATTGAAAAGATATCTATTTCGACGAAGGGTTCTCCCCCCTTCGTTCACTTCTTTCTATATGATCGGATTGATTTAACATGCCTTCCTCCATCCCTTGAAAGATATTATTGAGTAGTTTCCCAAGGTCATGAGTCCTAAAATCGGCAAAATTTATCTAAGCTGTATCACGACTTCAGAAGCATCAGTCAGATCTGCAATTGCGAGCAGGTAGTCAGCTCTCTCACGCAATTCTTTACGCGCATTTTATAGACTCACCTTGACAGAGGAGTCGGCGTCTCCAGAGGCTCCCTCCGCCTCCCAATATAGCTAATAAATTAGTCAATATTTTTTTTATTCCTGTAGGACAGTAGGCAGGCTGACGGCCCGCTTAGAATTTAACAATTACCGTCGCCTATGGGTGTTTGCAACGCCAGTGGTATCGCGAACACGCTGCTGTCGCATAAGGGTACAGGAACTTGGGTCACTAATGCCGGAACACAACACAAGGTTATCATGGTGGCATACTTAAAACCAAAGGTAGTCGCCATCCAGACGGGCTTGGGGCCCTACCACGTAGAAAATTGGGAAATGAAGATTCATCACGAACGTCTGTTTACTCATCCACAAGTGGGAACACATCCAGAGGTCCACACTATGTCATTAAAATTGACCCTTAGCCTTGATACTTCGAGAAGACCGTCCTGAACCATAGACTAACTTTGAAGTTGTATGAAAAACGGGTTTTTATATCATCAGATAAATGTGATGATATATACCCCCAACATATTTTTAATTCCTGTACAGCGATCTCTCTAATTTTTACAAAAGAAAGAAATAGAAACAATAATGAAATTTTTTTGTATATATATTTTATTATAACAAAGCGTCTGATACTTAAGACGAACAGT
Organism: Malacosoma neustria; assembly: GCA_963693495.1. NCBI lineage: Eukaryota > Metazoa > Arthropoda > Insecta > Lepidoptera > Lasiocampidae > Malacosoma > Malacosoma neustria. The sequence continues at coordinate 17,858,375 of OY856386.1, forward strand.
CCCGATCTAAAAGATAACAAATATTTGGCAATTAAAAACGAAAATATTTTTCTTTGAACTTAACTTATGGTAACATACCTTATAAAGTCTAAAACTCTTCCACATTTCATATAAATAAAATTAAATAATAACAATTATATTATTTCTTATTACAGCAAAATATTTAATAATAAAATAAATTGATTTTAATGACTAGCTTTCTTAAGATTTGATTACTGTTGGGCTCCATGAGGAAACCGAAGCAAAGTATCCCGATATTTATGCTGCACCAATTGGTAGGTCGGATTGTACTTAAGTCCTAAAAAACTTAGTGGAACTTCTGTGGCATTACCGCTACTACCTGCACACGAGATAAGTGCGCGGGAGATTCGATAGGTCCTGAGCCGACCCAGACCACAGTTTGAGCGGCTCCAACCCAGTGCAGCTAGATTATGGGTAGAACGGCCTCTACTCTAGTACCGTCCGCGCTTTGCATACATCGCAAGCGACCAACTGTGTGTGTCGAGAAGTCAAAAGTTGGTCACAGAGTGGCGGGGGTCATTTTATCCACCATCACGTTGTCACTTCAAGAACATGTTAATAAATAGATGAGGGCAGTTTCTCTCCAACCCTAAACCCCTACACCCCAAGACTTCGAGCGTTGCCCATTTATTTATCTAGGTAGTTGATTAGAAAAAATTTACAGGTCAAGGTAAGGTATATGGTTTTAAGTTCCGGTTTGGTTCTTCATTTAAAATCCGGCTATTGTTTTTGACCTGGTCCGTCAATTTTATTTTTGGCCCTGAACAAACTGAGGAATATATTTCATATTAACTTGAAGGTATCATTTTGTGTGCTGTGCAAAAGACCGTGTCGCAATTCATAATAATGAATTTTACGATTATATTAACTTATAATAAAATATTTAATCGCACTAATGAGATCAGTTGCATATATGAAAATTGCTTGGTACAGTACTTGATAGAGGTGGTAAAGTGTGTTCGAGGGAATGCTAAATCCGCCTATAAGCTAATCCTTTTAGTGCCGGAAAAAAATAATGCTCAGGCAAAGATTAACCATTATAGATTTTCTAGTGCTTTGGAAAAAGGCTCATAAAAACCAAACGAAAAGCAATATTTACTTAATTCAAAAAACAGTATATTAAGTACAAAATATAGAATAGAACAGAATATATAATTATTTTAATATATTTATTGAAAATTATATAAATAACTAAGGTATAGGTTATAGAAAATAAAAAAAATAATTAGGTGTTGTTGCGTATTTAGCACAATCAATTTACCGCGAATATTTCCTAGTATCGAGTTGATCGTATCTAAGCAAATGCATTGCCACCCCTATTCTACGACGACGCTGCCATCTCTCGATTCACACATTCAAAAATATACGCTGCGAACGCGTCGCGTCGATTTCCGTTGTTCTATTTCAATATATCAAGAAATTAACTAGCGCAATCGAAAGTAGTTCGTGCCAGTGCCTTCTACAGCCATAATCGAAGAGCCCCAGCAGCACGAAGACAGAGGTAAGTGGTCGTGCATTTGTGTTGCAGTAATTACATCACTTTATAACAAAATAAATAAAATTTTAAATTTTCATCCACTAACTACCAGAGAGGCAAAATTTAAATTAAAGGAATGGCTACTTACTTTAGACTACCACAAAACTGAAACTGTGGTACGATAGCTTTATAGAACTCACAGATAACATATTAACATACAATCAGATTAGCTCATTTATAGACATACTCACACATACACACACACACACACACACATGCACACGCACTCTTATTTTATTATTACTATTATTATTTTTGTACTTGTAAATTTTGTAAAATATTTGAACAACTGTGGGCACTGGCTTCTGTAACACAGACTTTGGTCTAGCTCAGAAGCCAGGGTAAAAATTGTTATATGTGGATTACTGTATATTTTGCAAATAAACTTATTATTATTATTATTAATTCAGTTTATTAACCACATCCAGAGTAGTTTAAATATCAAATTAAAATGAATTTTATAAAAATAATTCAAATTATAATAATATAATTACACTCCCGATACCGAACAGGTGTCATATTTCAAAATGTAATTGCACATACCAAAATACTTTAGAAGTCGTATGTTGCTTGATAAGAAGATAAGAAACGGCGAACGAATCGAAGACTTTTCAACACATACGGTTGGTGCTAGTGAGTCATTCCACCCACGAAGCTTATTTTAGCAGTGCAGCCATACACTGCTACAACCTCCGGTCATCACCTTAGCTTGTGTGGGGAGTCACAGAATCGACTTTCGGTCATTACAATAACCCCGCCTCGTCTGCGGATAAGAGGATGCCTGATTGACATTTTCCAACATGAAGCAACCTACCTAACGTTTAAAAATGAACTTATATAGATTACATAATTAAATAATTCGTGTATGGTAAGTATAGTACAGTTCGCATGAATATCAGTATATCAGTGAGAATTCGAAATAACTGTACCAAGCTCTCAGACACTCATTTTATACATTATACATTACGTACACTGGACGACATACTATGACACTAATCTAGACATTATTACATTTAAAGACACGCAAACACTTACTTGCAGTACATTTCAGTTCTTGACATATTATTTTAAGTCGTATTCTTATAACACTGATGCAATCACTGAATTCTCTTTGTCCATATATTCATTAATATCGTATATATCAAACAACATTTTTAATTGTAAATTATTTATAAGCAGCTGAAATAAGAAGTGAGTTAAATTTCTCAAGTAGCAGTCTGACCTTTGTATTTTTGAAGTACATATAGATATTTTTAATAAAGTAACATAATCGAGTGCAAATTGCAAGCCAGTGTATCCGTGCCTTAAGGTAAATACTCTAATCACTAGTCATGAAATTACTTTCTAAAATATTACCAAATAATAAGAACTTAATATACCTAAATCACTCACTGTCATGGAAATATTCAACATGATTTTTTTATTATAATTTTGTTCGAAATAATAAGTCGTGTTTATAGTTAGTTGATGATTAGAGCATTCACCTTAGTATATTTAAAATGGAATAAAATTTACTACGCGTACATACAAAACTATATTCGATATTAAAATTATTCTCCGACGAGTGAACACCGTTTCATTATTTACATATTTTAATGTATTATATATTTTAAAATAAATAAATAAAAGGTTAATACAACATTTAGGTTAATTCAAAATATATATTAGCAACTGTATGTAATATCTATATGTGTGTGTATATTTAAAAATAATCGCTTAACTGATAACATTAATATTTACCTAATAATAATATTGTCAGATAACTCACAGCATACACTGAAATAAAATAAAAAACAAATTTAATTATCTGTAGACATTATCATCTAAACTCTGAATTCACGTACGATATCCAAGCCACAAAATGTTAGTTTTTCATTTAGTATCTAACGAATTCGATAATATTAATTAACTTACCTCGACAGAACATCACGGACATATAGTGTATATTGCCACTCCATAATTTTTTTACTGTTGTAGGACAGCAGACAGGCTGATGACGGCCCGCTTAGAATTTAGTAGTTATCGTCGCCTATGGGTGTTTGCAACGCCAATGGCAACGCGAACACGCCGCTATCCCATAAGGGTACAGGAACTTGGGTCACTAATGACTGAACACAAGGTTATTATGGCGACATACTTAAGACCAAAGGTGGTCGCCATTCAGACGAGCTTGGCGCCCTACCACGTAGCTAGGATTGTTTTGTCGCCTTCTGCGACAGGCCGATTCCGGCCACAGAGGTCAGTATTCTCTCTCTGCCCCTGCACGATTATTGATTATACAGATATGTTCTTCTCTTCTTTACCTGTCGACAACGAGACCTCATTGTCGGCAAGTAAGCACCAGTGTTTAACCGCACCCACAGGCTTTTTAAATCCCGTTTATAGAAAAGGAAGAAAATAGGCCACAAGAAGCCCTCATCCTTATGAAAATATAGGTAAATTCCACGCAATTATATAAATTTAACATATTATTTGTCATTATCGCTGCTAGATCGGATTTGCGCAAGCAATTTTCTCAAGCTATTTACAAACCGTTGGGGCTCACCGATGCTACAAAAAATGGATTCACTATCATATCGTATCAATTTCTGTAGCACGTTTTAATTTTAATATTGTTATAATTGTTACTGCTGGAATCATTACATTCATTTAATTTTTTTTCATTTATTAATTTTTTTTAAATTTTGTATTTATATATGGTTTCCAAAATAAACGATTATTAACATATATTCTGACCATATTTCTACTATATTTTTGTGCTTCTAGATTTATGGCTTGGATCGTATCTAACAAAATGTAAACATACATAATTTCTTATAAAATAAAATTTAATAAAAAATCTAAAAGGTGGGTAGTTTCAAATTTATTTAAAATTTATCTAATTTTAGGCCTGAATCATTAGCCTTATTTACTTTTTAAGTGTTTATGTACATTAAAATTGTTAAAATTATCTTCCGCTATTTAAACCTTCAATTATAATTTTTTTTGTAATTCGTTAACATCAAGTATTACATATATAGACAGAGATAGATAAGAATTTATCATTAAAGTAAAATCTTGTCTAGTCCTTTATGTGATAAAGAAATATCACGTTTAAAATTTGGCCCATGCGAATCAACAAATAGTGATAAATAATATTAATTTATAAAACATAAGCATATTTTGCACACAGGTAAAGTACGAAATGGCTTCGCTTTCGTAATAATTTTCTATTCATAGCAAAGTGTATTCTTATAACATTCGTAGCTAACCGGTAGTTTATATTACCAATTTTTAGTTCTCGATTATTGTTTACAAAACACCGATGTATTTTAATCACTGCACCTGTTTTAAAATACTATTTCGTTAATTTGTATAATTATAAAAAAAAAAATTATTTTATGTGCGTCTCATTTTTATTTAAGAAACATCTTTTCCATTTATGGGTCACCGAAAAGTTACGTCGCCTCATGTAAATACTTAACTGACCTTAGTCACCTTGGTGTGTTCATTGACCGTTGAGCTAGAAGGGAACTGGCTGCATCTGCAGCTGTAGATAGCAGCCAAACGCATGCGGTAACTCCATAATAAATGTATGAAACATTTACTTTTCATTGAACACAGATTTACGTGACTGGAATTTCGCATGTTCGAAGAACTGAGGAGCTAAGTGTTGCCATACTCAAAGTTTACCTCAAAGGTCAAAATTTCGATTCCCAAAATGTACGTACGTACGTAAATGTGTGCACAGCAGTTTTTCTTGCCTAACATACTTATTATAATATCGTCTTGTCAGTTTTTGAATATATAACCTATCATTAAGGGAGCGTTCAAGTACTATATAACGAATTTACGGGGAGGGGGGATCTTGTAACACGTGACGATGCGTTACAGGGGCGAGAGGGGGGGGGGGGGGTTGAAATACGCGTTGCGTAACATTGTTTTTTTAACCCTTTAGAACGGTCGCGTAAAGAGATGAAAAACAAGACATTTCAAATATTAATAAGTAATAACGCGATTAAAACAATAACAAAGGTATTTTAGCCACTTTTCGGTACTTTACGTCACAATTACGTGGTAAGTAAAAATTATCACTTGGTGGTTATTGCGCGTTACGGGGGGGGGGGTGTCAAAATTGCGTTACGTAATACGTGAACGCTCCCTAATATAAATTCTGATCGTTACCAATGTACATAACCGTCATACCCAGTTTCTTGGTGTGTAGCAGTGAGACCTCAAGGACTGATATAAGACAGAAGGATACATATGCTAGGAAGTTTCTTACCGCGTCTTCTTTTGACAGACAAACACGTTTTGAAACGGTGGAGAATTTAGTTCTTAAAGCAAAATAATAGTCATATATTTTAACTGTCATACTTGACTTTCAAAGAATGTTCTAGTTTGAATCTATTTTAAATAAAAAAAAGAGCTTGAGTTTGACACAAAGAGAAAACGCGTTGCTGCCGGAGCTAGAATTTAACTTACATAATTTTAGAAGAAATTATATAGGAGCAGATTTCATACGGGGCTTACACACATATACCTATATAGTCTCCCACTCGCATCCAGATCACGGCCCGTTTGCTCTTCATCTCATTTTGCCTTTCTTCTCCTTCTCTTATATCCAAGCAACGACGTTAGTTATAGATGACCCCAAATGTGCGTCTATATAATGTACTCCCGATGTATCGGCTCCAGCTAGCTGAGTTCGGAGTACGGCGGCGGGGGAGGAGAAGGAGCTTTTAAAGGCATAAGGACCGCAATCTTGTACGGCGGAGGCGCTTCGGGGGACTGCTCCGGCGGAGACCTGTCGGACGACTGGAGCAGAGTCGCGAGAGATATGTCATCAGATGGCTCTGAGGGGATCGGCTGTAAACCAGACATGTTTGTAATCAGCATGCATCAACATGTGCTCAAAAGTAGGACGATTGTCCGGATGCCAAGTATACGCTAGGAAAAGCGTATGAGTTAAAATATTTATCACAATTTAAACATGCTTTTCGTCTGGAAACAAAATATTTTTTTACATTAATTTTTTTAATTATCAAAATTCTAGTGAAAATTTATTATGATTATAAAAGTTACAAAAGATAAAGAAGTAAAATCTAAAAAAAATGGTGTTCTTTTACCCTGAAGACTGCGAGCAATTTGCAATATGTCTGATATTAGTGGCCCCTTGTCCAACAACGTGCTGTGAAGTGCCACCTATGTGCTATCCCTGCTTACCACGATGTCCTTCGGCGAAGGTTATGTATTTTTGTGAAAAAAGCCGCGAATTTCAAGGCCTTTAACTTGCCAAGAGAAAGATTGCAGGACCAAGAACATTCGAACATGCTCGGCACTGCGAATTCCCTATCTATAAGCCCTCGTGACGTAGTTGTCGAATGTGCACGGACCTCGTAAAAGTCGCCCTGCATACCCAAGCCGACACTCGGATTTTGTTTACTCAAGAAAAAACCAATAAGTGTCGCTTGAGGATATATTACATGATTGACAACGAAACTTCTTGTTCTACTTTCAATGTGAAACGATAAAAATTATTTCAATAAAAAGGATGACAGATTTTTCCCCAAAAAGAGGTTAACGTCAGGCAGGCGGTCGGTTGTAAAAACTAAGCCACAACATAACTATTACATGTTGTGCCGATCCCATATAATGTGGGATAAGGGCAGGAGGATGAAGAAGATTTTTTTATTTCGGCCACATCTGTCCCAGCCGAAGGGCTGTTTTCAAAAGCATCACTTGTAATACGGAAACATCGCAATCGATTGAATAACGAGTCAGCTTCGTGGTTATTATGCATTAATCTATGAGCATCAATTAAAAAATAATAAATATATTTATATAAGTGATACATATTATAAAAATATATGAAAATTAATGAATGGTGATTAATTTTTAATATTCTTTAGATGCAATAAAATAAAGTGTTTCATTAGTTGAATATTGATTATGTATAATTTCCAGTTTATGCATTTAAAAATTAGTTATAACGTATTTAGAAAAATTATTAAAAGAAATACTAAATATTAGATCAAATGAGTAAAACCAAGACTGAATACGTAAGACCAAGACAAGAAGTATTTAAGCAAGATGAAGACTAAGATTGTTCTGGTCTTGCTCTTGTTCTAGCCTTGCTCATCATTAAGCTAAACACCGTTGTTTACGTTCAGATTGTACAATTTTCACATTTAAGTACCCGATAAACTTGTAAAGCTTAAATTTTAAGTGATTTAAAATAGCCAAATAAAAGATGGATGAAAGTAGACACAGTAAGGACAGGAAGATGACAGGGAAAAAATAAATAAATAATAAGATACATACCGCTGAAATGTAATGTGTGAAGAATAAACAAGGACGTGAAAAAGAGAAAGATGAGGTATACCCACCGGTCGAACCCTTTGCGCGGTGGACGAGACGCGTTCGGGAGGCGCAGGCGGGGGGGGCTTGGTGCGGCAGAGCGACAGGGCGCACCCCACGCCGCATATGCTCGCCACCGCCAGGCACACTATGCTCGCCTCCCCACTACTACCGTTGTTGTCGCGGACCACCTAACATCCAATGCAACCGTTTTAGGCATAGCCAACTAGATTAACGCATGAAAAAGGTGGGTAATGTTTATTATCAAATTAAAATCTAAAAATATTCGAATGTAACTGTTACGTATTTAGCAAAATCAATTTACTGCGAATAATAATAATAATAATAATATTTTGTGACAATTCACACAGCGCCATCTAGTCCCAAACTAAGTAGCACTTGTGTTATGGGTACTAGACAACTGATATACTACTTATATACTTTTTTTTTTGTAAATAAATACATATTATACATAAACACCCAGACGCGAGACGGGAATCGAACCCGTGACCTCCGCAAGCGTACCGAAGTGCGTTATCCGTTACGCCACCGAGGTCGTCCTAATATTTCCTAGTATCGAGTTAATCGTATCTAAGCAAATGCATTGCCACCCCAATTCTACGACGACGCTGCCATATCTCGATTCGTTCATTCAAAATATACGCTGCGCACGCGTCGCGTCGATTTCCGTTGTTCTATTCCAATATTTCAAGAAATTAACTAGCGCAATCGAAAGTAGTTCGTGCCAATGCCTCCTACAGCCACAATCGAAGAAAACCAACAACACGAATACCGTGGTAAGTAGTCATGCATTTGTGTTGCTGAAAATCCACCATTCCCGATACCGCACAGTAACAAATTGGAATTAATTAAGTGTATTTTTAAATTCTCCTTTAACTTTTCTACTTAATTTGGTGGTGGTTACAATTGACTGGCTTGACGTCGTAAGGGGTGATATGCGTACCTGGGCTCCCTACCAGGGATGCTAGACCGTGCAAGGTGGAGTAGAAAAAGTCGGAAAGCGGACCCCGGGCACCGAAACAAAAGTTTGGGTTGCAACCGGGATATAACGCTGGAATGATGTTGATGGTGGTGGTTACAATTGGGTTTAAATCGGAGTTCCCTATTTCGTTTAGTTTTTGCTGTGAACTTCATTCACGTCTGGTACTTAGTCCATATTTATTAAACGAAAGTTGATTCCTTGAGATCAACTTGATGTAGTATTTGCGAATACGATGGCCCCCAAATAATGTATTTTAATTAAAAAAAAAACAACGGTTTTAGTTGATATTTGTTGGAGATGTTGTCATAAATAGACGTAAAGAATAAATTATGAGAAAAAACGTTAAATTCGGTAAAAAAAACTATGTCAGTTAGACCCCTTTATTTGATGGTTTTTTTATCGATAATTTTACTTATATTTTCATATCTTTTCGGGCGGTCACTTATCGGTGGAAGGCATCGTATAAAATAACTATTATCAAGTAAACAAAAGTCCCAGTGTGATTAAAACAATATTTTTTATACATTTCATGATTACAAGAAGTGTAGCAGATAAAGTATTTTCTTTAAAACTATTCATGAGATCACTAACCTGCCGATCGAAGTAATACTTTGCTCCAGCCAAGAACAAAGTTGCCAACGCGAAGGAGACCAGCATCCCGAACTTGAGATGGGGGGCCATCATGGGGGTGTGGTTGAGGCCCAGGGCAGCAGTGCGGAGAAGCGTGTCGGGGGTTACGCTGCGGGCCGCCGCGAGGCTCGCGATCGTTGGCTGCGGGGGCTCCGGAGGTATCTCCACGTACAGGGATGGCTCGTCGTTGTGACGTCGTGTTGAATGCACAGTAGGCATAGGCGGCGGCCTACGGTAAAGACGAACTTAACGCAAACTTTGCTAATACTAAGTGCATTCAATTCAAACAGAAATATATGTTCGGAAACGTTATTGACAATAAAGAACAGCAATTTGCTCCATCAAATGTAATTACTAATTAATACGAAACTTCATGGAGTGGAAAAACGTCAAAACGGCCATTATAGCGTGCCGGTATAGATAGTAATGAATGAAGTGATTGACAGTGACAGTAACTTTGGTTTAAATAAAATCTACCCTCAATATAAATTTGATAGACATAATAATAATAACATGGTAGTTGTAAAACTACTTGTAATCACAATTTCGTCAATATGCAGTATACTCATATTCCTCCTCGAATTAACCTAAATCAGAAATAATTTACGCTTCGGTCCTTCTTTAGCTTACTTTAGCTCTGTCACTTCGCACGGTGTGATGATATGACGCGCCAATTCAAGCCACAAACAATATTTACCTGTGCGTACGGGGTGGTCTCCGCGGGGGGTAGTCAACGGCAGCGAAGATAGCGCCCCGGTGCAGCGGCGCCGCCATGCCCTTGCGCAGCCCCACGCCTACACCTACCCCGCCCGCGCACACCCGCCCCCGAGTCCTCCCTGTACCATTACGCAGATATAATAGGAACACAGAAGTACTATATAAATAAAAAATTCCATAAATAACTTCTACTTCAGTAACTAAGTCACCTGCTAATTAAGGGACTTAAATAGCCATTTCATTTCGACTTAACGAGATCGGCTGTCGCTTAGAGATTTTTTTTTATAGATTTGACAGTGGGGTATGGCCTAATTTAATGGCCGCCAAAATATTCGTGTAAAGTTTATTTACTACCCGAAGCGTCGCGATAGCGTGAGTCAAAAAATAGCGAGAATATTATGGTTAAGCTCGCAGTTTTTTATTATTATTTCGCCAGAAAACGTCACATGGCGTCGACTTTGCTAATGTCAATGTAAGAAACTAAAGACAAGTGAAAATAAAAGGAATCGGAATGGAAAATAAAATTTTTATGGTAGATAGCCAGTTTATAAATGTTCTAAATAAATTTATAAGTTTAAATAATAATAGCGTTATAATTAATATATAGATATTTAAAATAGTATGTAAAATAAATATTATTTCTTATTAGAAGTTCATAAAAAATTCTAATTTGAATTTAATATATATTATTTCACTTTTAAACTATCATTTTCTCCTGGTTCACAGTTAGCTAGTAAAAATAACCGTCTAAATTATTTCCTGATCTTTGCTTTGTTAAATTTTTTCGCTACCCCCCTTTTCTAATCTTTATATGTTACGTACTTTGACATTGGCAAATCAGTGCCTAAAGCATTGGAACCACATTACAAGGCAAAAAATTATCAGTATTTAATTTTCTTAAATTCTGTAGGGTGGTCCTTATTTGGGGCTTTTGGGGTATTTTTGAATTTTCTTCTACCATAGCCCTAAATTTTTTTATAGCTAGAGTTCAGCAGACAGGCAAACGGCCCACCCTGGCAGGTGGTCACCGTCGCCAATGGACGTTTGCAGCACCAGAGGCATTACCAATGCGCTGCTGACCTCGAAGAAATTTTATAACGCCTTTTTTGAAGAACCCCATATCGTACCGCGCTGAGGAAACCTCAGCCGGAAGCTCATCCCAGATTCTGAGTACGCAGCATGAACATTCTAGAGAACTGTATCGTACAGGAAAGAAGAGGCTCCAAGAAATGGAGATGAACACAACACCCAGTCGATGGAGGGCAGTGCAGTGCGGTGGTAGAAAGACAACGAGGGCACCATTCTCAATAGTTCTTCAGAACACTCCCCTTTATACAGACGGTAGAATACGCAAAGAGACGCAAAGTCTCTCCGAGCGAAGTCGAAGCGTGTCTAGACCGCCTGTGAGTATGGGATGGTCGACAACACAGTTCAAAATAAATAAATAAAAATCTGCCAAGCTACAGGTCTTAATGATAATATTAACCTGACCCCCCACGACAGTCAAGTTTTCAATGTCAATAACATTTTGGTCCAAATTATATAAAATACTTATAAATTATGGTAAAAATAATTACAAAAAAATTATATTACCAGTTGAAAGGGATGACGGTACACGGTGTCTGCCGGTATATGCACACTGGCTGCTACGTTTGTCGATCCAGAAATGCATTGGTAACAATTGTTATCTTCTTAGGGAGGGAAATTTATGTAATCTTCCTGCAGGTGTTTAATTCATGCTTATTGCTGCAGTTGTATCGCCATTGTAGATGTGATACTGTACATCAAACAAAAATATAAATAAATATACTGACACAAATCACTCAGTGCCATGTAGTCCCAAAGTAAGCAGTATAGCACTTGTATTATGGGTATTAGACAACTACATTTAATATACTACTACTTTTCTTTTGTAAATAATTACATATTAGACATAAAAACCAGACGCGAAACGGGAATCGAACCTGTGATCTCTGCAACCGAAGTACGTCATCCGTTACCCCATGGTGCTTGTTATATTTATTAGAGATGATTCTCGTTTTGTGATAATAATCTAATCAGAAAATGAGATCGAAGTAGAAGACCGAGTATTTGGCGTGCAACTCTACAGATCTCTCACCCATGCGCATAGGCGAGGACACGGTCGAGCGCACGGATCAGGTCGAATACCTGGGATCTGTATTTCACGCGTCCGGTGATATCGACTGCAACGTTAAGCCACGCATCGCTACCGCGGGGCCAAAAGGCAGTAAAGTGGCTGTCGTGGTGGGGTCACAAATGACACTCATTTGTGAAACCAGAATGAAGGTTAAGCTGAAGGGACAAACAATAACACCATAATCAGGCATGCCCTTTTATATGGCTATGTAACATAGCCAGAACAGCAAAAGCAGGAACTGCGTATCACGGAGATGATATACTGCAGTGGATGTGTGGAGTAACGTGGAAGAACTGCGTTAGGAACTTTCGTGTTTGGTAGCCGTGAAGGCTTGGTAATCTGTGACATTGCGGATAAATTGAAGGAGTGTCGTCCACAGTGGTATGGCCATATTTTACTCACATGGGAAGAAATGTCTAGCCTTTCCACCTCCTCTGGGCTCTGGCAGGAGAGGCAAACTCAAAAAATACTGGTTTGACATCTGGTCGCCAAGGATTGTGCGAAGTGGAGAAGAAAAAGTCTAAACAATCCCAGGCACCAAAGTGAAAGTTTGAACTACTGGGCATTTCCTATTTCAAAAATGCAAGCAACGTTCTGTGATGTGTGATATTTATAAATTCATAAACATATTCATCTATTTTATAGAAATATCATTGAAAATTACTATGATAATATGTTCAGAGTCAAATTAAGGTATGATCCAGTCAATATTAATATATTGCAAATATGAATACTGACTGAACTATTGACATACAAGCTCTCCATAGAATTTAGAGTGATCGATGGAATACTGTAATCATAATTAGGGTTAAAGCCAGACAGTAATACACTACACAAGCAAGCTAGATTGGTGGGTTTCACATATCAATGATATTGGTATGCAGGTTTCCTCACAACGTTTTATTTCACCGTTATGGGATAATTATGTTATACACAATAGGTGCTAAAATGTGCCTAAATGGTGAATGCCATTAAGGGCCTGAAACCTTGACTGTTAAGTTGGTTTCCAAACAATATCACTTGGTTACCATGATGTCTTTAGTTGTCATTAAATTTCAATCACCCTGAGATAATCAAAATTCAGTAATATCTATTATTCCTTAACACTTCCTTTCATATGAGTACAGTAAAGGATAATTGTAAGTTAATTTTGGCTTCTCGCAATACTCAATGATGCCCATGAAGTAGAAGATTCAAATTCAAGCAGGCACACATTATTAAAATAATTTATATAAACCTTGTTGTTTTTTACAATATAATTATTATTTGTATAGAATAATAGAAATTAAGCAAAAAACATGTTCAATATTTTAATAAGACAGTTTGCAAATATTACCATCGAAAAATCATTTCCATTTGTTTGTAAAACAACACTATTACACTTATGATCAAAATATAATAAAATTTATTTCACTGTTAAGCTTTTACTACCACATAGTTATAATCTAATATTATTGCTAATTTATTTTAAACTTAACTGTACCAAACGTACACATGATACATAAGCTAAAAGATTTATTTAGATATTTTTTCATAAGAAATTATTATACATTTTCCTATTACTCTGAGATTGACAAGTATCGAGTGGGTGGGGCGGGGTGCGTGGTAAATGAAATGATCTGGACTACCAACATTATGAAATTTAATAATCAATAATGTATTAAAACTAAGAAAACTAAGAAAATTTCAGATTTTCGTAGGATTGTTCTATAGTTTCACTAACCAATAAGAGTAAAGAGTATTCTGTAATTAATTATTTTAGTCATTGATTATACTGAATTCCTTTACGGATAATAATAAGTTAAATTTATTATTTATAGTACTTTAAATTCCCCGCTTTTTTCTATTTCCGGAAAGTTTTACGCATGCGTGCTCTTCCTTCCAGAATATTTCGTTCAGAAATACAAATAAAATAGGTCCAAGGGTCCAAGTATATATTATAAACACTACAGTAATACACTTAATTTTATTTTAACTGAATAACAGTTATGTAGAAAAGCTTTTCCAAATATGTATATTATATTATGCTTGATATATGAGCGAAAAATTCTTGTTGCAATATAATATAGTAATATACAATTACAATTCTGTTATGCTTGTTGAAAAAGTATCGATGACTCGATATTTTTAATTCATTATATCGATATTTTGATTCGATATATCATTTTCAGTTTCAGATCACAACGATGTAAAAAAGTTTTCATTTCAAAAAATATCTTGTTTTTGATACAATTTTCAATATTGGATATTTTGTATTGATCATCGATATATCGGCAAAAAATATCGATATATTGAATTAAAAAATTTGATATATCGATACTTTTTCAACGACAACGAGTGACGACAACAAGCCCACTTAAGCTAGCCGCACACACAAAATAATATTGACAATGTAAGATTGGCGAAATCTTCATCAATATAATGGTCCCCGCACACTACGCAATATTATTGACAATAATCTGCCTCAGTCGCTCTGCAGCTAGATTCATGTGCGCACGTTTGACATAATGGATACAAAGAAAAAAGTCGTTACATTGAGTATTGTATTAACTTTACTAACTAAAAAAAGGCAATCAAGAAAGAAACGATGGATTAAGGACTGGATGAGAAAAAAATCTGAGTTATATCACTTAAATCTATTAAATGAACTACGAGTTACAGAAGAAAATGATTTTAAAAATTACATGAGAATGAGAGATACATAGCCGCTTCCAAAAACTATTATCTTTAGTTTCGCCTTACTTGAAGGAAAAAAAATACACACGCGAAAATCGCTAACACCTGAGGAGAAGTTAGCAGTTACTTTACGCTTTTTAGTGACTGGCAGAGTTTTTGAAGATTTGAAATATTTTAATATCCCCAATAGCTATAAGCAAAGCAGTTCTGGACACTTGTAACACGTTAATTTACGTCTTGCAAGATTGTATAACCCCTGGTTTGCCAATAGTGAGGTTGATAGAAGAATGTGTGTAATATCTCTTAAATTGCGCTCCGGACACATTCCACTAAATAAATTTTATCACCTGGTGGGCAGGAGCAATAGTCCTTATTGCACAAACTGTGGAAAAATTGATGATGTATACCATTCGTTGATGGAATGTGTCCGAACGAAAGACAGTAGGGAGCGACTAGTACGATCTCTGCGAGTCAACTTGTGGGAAGTGGGCGTTTTCCAGAGCATCCTTTCGAGGCCGCTCTCTGCTGCCGCTGTTTTCATTTATAATAATTTTAAGATTTAGAAATTAGAATATTTTTTGTAATATGTAATTAGGATAAAATGGGGCTGACATTATATTCTAATAAAAAGCCCCTAAATAAATTAGATAATAAAAAAAAATATTTAGCGACTTCTAGGGATTTTTTTGAGTGCTTTTTTCTTAATATCTAGGGACATTTTCATTGAGGTCTGGCGACTTTTTTTTTCCTAAGCGGCAACACTGACGTGTACATTCAATAACTAGTAGTCTGTGTGTGCTGACTGTGCTGTGCCACTGACAGTGCCAGTAACGATAGCCACTGTCCACTCACTGTTGGAACACTAAACTTATTCGACATTGGTGTTAATGGTGCGTTTTCTTAGTGTTTTTTTTGCAATTAATACGGTGTATTTTCGAACATACAATCGTTATTTGATACATAATGTTCTCTTCAAGAATACGTTGTATGTATCCATGGAAAACTCCACACAAACCACCAGGAATCCCTTTCTGCCAGTGCTGGAATGAATTTAGTGCTCCAAGGTGGAGAGAAATGAGTTGTTCTTGTGGTGAAAATCAGGATGGTAAGTTTTTTTATTTAGTTGAGTTTCATTTTAAATGCCCTATTTATAGTTATCTAAACTTTAGAGGATATTGAACATGAAAGTATAATATTCGTGTAAAAAATTCCTTTGTTTATAAACTTGTGTTGTATATCTTCATTTCTATCGATATTGTTTTAATTTTTTTTAGTATCACTAAGTTTAAGTTCCGTCTTGTGATTAAAGTAAAATTTAGAACTACTTTTATTTTATTAGTGCTTGTTATGAGTTTTAGTTTCTTATTTTGATATCAAAACTGTTGTTGCACATGTAAAGAAACAGTGGTTTTCAGTATACGAGTGGAAATGGGAACAACCAGTCGCCACAGGTTCAACCTGGGTGGTGTTAAGCGATGACCGGAAACAGGTTATATTCCATCCGTATTACAGTTCTGGTACAGCCACAGTGAGGGGAGATACACCTATGGTACTCAACCATCACTATTATTGGGAAATCAAAATGCTTACAGACACATATGGAACAGATATTGTAAGCAGAACATTAGTGAATATAACATGCTTTATAGTTCTCAAAATTTAACTTTACACATCATTGTTGTCAAACCAATATCTGTTATATGTACTTTTTTGAGATTTCAACAAGTTTTATTAACAACAGATTAGTTTGCCACCCAAACTTTTGATTTATAAAAACTGCTATGTGATTTTAATCATTACATTAACACTTTTTCGATCAGTCATTTTTGAGTCTGCCCTTTTCCAAGTACCGGCTTAGTCATGCATGCATTTACTCCCAGCACAGGTAATTATGTTGTCCTTTTTCCTTTTGTTTCAAAGGAATGTAATTTTATTGATATTTATACTTTATTTTACATTTATTTTATATAAAAGGGCCTCCTTATAAACTATATAATATTCATTTCAAGTTAATATTAAACTGTTGTTGGTTAAAAGCGTATTAATAGGCTAGTGGTCAATAAGTGTTGGCAATCAAAAAGCTGATAAATAGGCTAGCTGTCGATAAAGTGTTAATATTAATTACTTGACTGAGAATGTTTTTACTCCATTACTCAAAGTTTAACTTTTTGCACATAGCACATATTGGCTTGACATCAACCATCTGTAAAAGAAAACATACCAATAGACAAAACTGTACAATTTGTAGTCTTATTGTGGATCATGATTTCTTCAAGCCAACCTTTGGATGGAGTATAAATGAAATTAATAATTGGAAGGGGAATAATATATAAGTACACATAAATATGTAAAGTACATTGTACTTTTTGTATTATTCCGTGCACTTGCACAAGCAATCACATGTTAGTTACAATTCTTATAAATAAATTTGTTAAATGTTTGTATTTGGAGAAATATGCTCATAAAATTGTATAGTGAATAATTGACATTTTATGTCCTTTCTCTTTTTACAGGTGAGTTTAATAAGATAAAATTTAAATTTCAGTTACTTTTACTCTTTCATTGGTTGTATACATAAAAGTTTGTGTTAGTTATGAGTCCTAAAAAATAAAAGTTAATAAATACATAATTGATTATCAACACTCAATAATTCAAAGTTTTATCTCTTTTCTGTCAAAAATTTCGAACCATTTGATATTTCAAATACTCGATAATTCGTAATATTTTAAGAGTCCCTCGAGTTTCGAATTAAGGAGAGTCGACTGTAGTTATCTTTAAAGTAAATTAATCTTTTTACAGGAAAAACTCAGATTTGTTGTTACTCAACCCTGATTCTAATAATTATTGATAAGAAAACTTATAAAAGGACATTAAATGTTAATTATTCATTATGCCCTTTCTCCAAAAAATTAAAATGTACAATGTACCTTACAAATAAATTTCAGAAAAAAATATACTGGTACAGATCACAATTCCATATAGTCCCCAAATAAGCAACATAGCACTTGTGTTAGGGGTCATTCATAAATTACGTCTCATGTTAAAATGTGAAAGTGCGGGGGTGTCACCAGAATGTGACAAGAGGCAGGGGGGTCAAAAGTTTTGTGATGTCTCATGTTAAGATTTAAAATACTAAAATGCAAAATTTATATGTGAATAAAAAACTAAAAATTTACGAACTCCATCTATATTTATTAATACTTTAGCACTCTCCTATGAAATTATGCAACAACATTCAACTTCAAGAGGGGCTTTGTAATGATGATTTTATTAAAGGTTATTTATCTAATTAAAATAAAAAAAAATATCAAAAATAAGTCACATGGTACGGGCATGTTCCTTTATGTGTTGATAAATGTACAGCTTATCAATGTTGGCGAAATATTTGACAGTTTCCTTTGAAATGTATTACAACTATTGTTTTAACAACACAACAAAAATATAGGCATATAACGGTAAACACCTACTATCAAAGGTCTTTTTACCCAAATTATGTGTTTACCTAGCTATTGCTCCCCATGGAATTTCCGTTCCCTTTAGGGCAGAGATGTTAGACGGCCACTTAGAAATCCTTGTCCCGAGCTGGCTGAAAGCCGGTATTGGAGATGGGAAACTAGTACACTTGTGCTCCGCTCTGGCACTGTCAATACTGAGTGACAAACTGTGTCCGAAATCACATCCCAGTGAAAAAAATTATACTTAAATTTCGTATACTTTTAATAGAGGCCAGTAATTATCAAACGTAGGGTAGAAATATCACTTTAAACATTTCTTTTCGATATTATATTGTATGTATTTCAGATATAAAATGTAAAATATACTGAAAAAAATGATTAGATAATTCATAATGATGATTTTTATCGAAATTAATGGTTCTTTCCTTGAGCAAACAATGGAAAAGAAGTAGTAGCAGAAAATGGTAACTGCTCATCGAGACTGCTTGCTATAATAAAGTTTTATAATATAAGGGAAATCGGATTAGAATGTTTTTTATATGGATCGCTGAAATTTGTCCGTTATTCTATATTGTCAGTCAATGGCCAATCTTGGTATTTTTGCATACAAGGACTAGTAGACTTGGTACATGTTATGTGACACTAAAAACTAGTATGTTTACCAAGAAGTTGGTACGTCTGACATCATTGCTTTAGGGTTGGCTAGGTCACAAATTAGTTGTAGTCAAAGTCAACAATTTTACAATGCAACAAACTGACATTAGGAAAAAGTATGGGGTGAGAAGTTCACTTGAATTTTTTGAAACTATCATTGGTTGATCATAGTTGCAATTGGTCTCAAAGTATCATCTTTCAGTACTTTTAAATAGTGGTTTAAAATTGTCATATTGCCAAAAAATATATTGAATTTATCATAAGTATAGGTTTACGGTCTTTTGGCCATTTGCCTGAAATGAAACATGCATGTAAATATTATTTTATAAAAGTAAATGAAAGTATGAATTTTAAAATGCATTCTTATGAAGTAAAATAATGATTACTTCATGTGAAATTTCCTTTGCATGTAAACCTGAAGTATTTCAGTGTAATGATAATAATTTACATATTTATTTTGTGCTTTATTCAAAATATCTTTACAGATGGTTGGCCTTGGTACCAACAAAGTGAACATTTCAGACTCCCAATTTGAATTCACCTCACTTCTGGGTCAAGACGGGGAGTCCTACGGCCTATCATATTTAGGAAAAGTGAGACACAATGCTGCTGTAGTGAAGAAGACAAATGGATTTTGTCGAGGGACAATCATTGGTGTCAGATTAGATTTATGGGCAGGCACACTGGAATTCTTCCTAAACAGGAAGTCACATGGTAATATATGATGAAACTATGTTGTAGCGTACAGGGGTTGAAAATAGTATTTTTAGGGTATAACTCCAAAAAAGCAAGTCAAACTTGCTTTTTTGGAGGGTTGCACCTGCACCATCTTTTAAGTTCCTGGCCTAGAGGTTATTATATTATAGCATGTTGTTGAAAGATTTTTACAAAGAGGTTTTTTCATTAGGTCTGTTCCCAATAAAAGTTAGTTCCAGACACCGGGTATTCCATGTTTTACTTGAGCAAAATGTGTTTATTATAGTTACAAAAACGGTTTATAAAAGTTGCTAACAAAACTAGATAAATAAATTTTAATGAGATATAAGTTATGTAAACGAGACAGAAGATGTGATTTCGCTCATCGCGTGTCGTTTTTGTATAATTATAATAGAACGGGCGCAGCAAGAAAATTGAAGACTTAAGAAAAACGCGGTGCTACTTTTATAACCAGTGTCCTAGTGACTGTTTATTAGTTTGTGTTTCAACCTATAAATATTTGCAACAATGATTTTATATTGTACTCGCTGACCCGGTAAACGTTGTTCTGCCATATAAATTTAAAAAAAAACATTGAGAGTGGCCCATATACCCTTCTTCAAGGTTCACTAGGTATATCTCTATACCGTTCATAATTATCAAAATTGATCAAAATAATAATATATTATTTTTAATATATAATTCATCAAAATTGGTTCAGCCATCGCGGGCTTTTATATTATTATTTTTTTTTTATTCGGCCGTGTGACCCCGGCCAGTGAAAAGGTCACCCCAGGTCATTCCAGGGGAGTCGTAAAAGGCGACGGATGGACTACTCCTTCGCCAGCTTGCATGCGGCAAGGAAGTGCACATCTCGGTTTTTCCTCTTGGGGTTGGGAGCGACGGCAGTCGCTCCCGTAAAAACCAAAACCAGCCAATAATTACAATGGTCAGAACAAGGAAAGGTCCAGTCATGGATAGGGCGTCGCCGCAAAACGACGCGCAGAAGCTTCGCCCGACTTCTGTGACAAGTGGACAAGGGCTGCCGTGCCGTGGGCGAGCACGGCTAAAGACGTTAGCCCAATCGAAACTCCGCTTCGCAACATGGAACATTGGCACGCTAACCGGACGCGCGAGGGAATTGGCCGATGTACTCTCCAGGCGGAGGGTGGCAGTGGCGTTCCTGCAGGAGACTCGGTGGAAGGCCAGCAGATCCCGGTTCATTGGGAATGGCTACAAGCTGATCTACACGGGTGCATCTGGTGGGGAAAATGGGGTCGCCATAGTGCTCTCGGAGGCGCTCCAGGACGACATTTTGGAGGTGAAGCGCTGTAGCGATCGGCTTATGGTTGTGAGGGTGCTTGTTGGTGGGGTAGTTACCCACTTGATAAGCGCCTACGCGCCACAGGCCGGTTGTAGTGACGCCGACAAGATAGCGTTCTGGAACCTACTCGGAGAAGTGCTTCGTGGGATTCCATTGTCACATGGGATCGTTTTGGGCGGTGATCTAAACGGTCATGTGGGTGATGAATGTGGGGAATTTGAGCGTGTTCACGGTGGATTTGGGTATGGTAGCCGCAATGTGGAAGGGGAGGACATCCTCAATACGTGTACGACCTTGCCATCGTGAACACGTATTTCAAAAAGAGACCCGAGCATCTCATCACCTACAAGAGCGGGAGGAATGCTACCCAAATCGACTTCCTACTCACTAGGAGACACCACATCAGCAATGTAGCCAACTGCAAGGTCATACCCGGTGAGAGTCTCACTGCACAACACCGTCTTCTTGTCATGGACCTCTGCGTGAAGCCCAAAGGCAAACGTGTAGATCGCCTTCAACGCCGAATCAGGTGGCTTGATGAAGTCAAGTCCCAGGAGTTCGCCTCTGCCATCAGCGACAAGTGCGTCGGTGGTGAGGGCGAATCGGTTCAAGCTTACTGGGACAGGATTCAGGCGGCTATCCTTGGGTCGGCGAGGAAGGTGCTTGGCGAGTCTAAGGGTGGACGCAAATGTGACAAGGAGACTTGGTGGTGGAATGACTCAGTCCAGAGGGAGACCAGGGCGAAAAAAGCCCTCTTTAAGAAGTGGCAAGCGTCCAGATCTCCTGAAGATCGCGACGCATACAGAGCTGCCAAGCGCACCACCAAGAAAGCTGTTGCCAGAGCCAGACGAGACCACTTACAACCACTTTACGATAAGTTGGAATCGTCTGAGGGGCAGAAGCTCATATATAAGTTGGCGCGTTCCAGGGTCAAAGCGGCACAGGATATTTCCAAGTGCCGCTGTGTAAAAGACCCCGGGGGCAACCTGTTATGCGAGGACCTCGCGGTGAAGGAGAGATGGCGCTCGTATTTCCACGAGCTGCTGAACAAGCAGCATAAAGAGGTGCAGCCGCCAGATCTTCCTCCAAATCAAGGACTAGTGCCACCGGTAACGCCTGCAGAAGTCCAGAATTGTCTTCGCCGCATGGAAAATCGGAAAGCTGTCGGAGCCGATGGAGTCCCCATCGAAGCCTGGAAGGCGATGGGCTCTCGTGGTGTGGGCATCTTAACCAACCTTTTCAACCGGACACTCCTCACCGGTACGATCCCGAACCAATGGAGGCTGAGTATCATTACTCCAGTCTTCAAAGGCAAGGGATCGGTGCAGGAGTGCGGTAACTACCGTGGAATAAAGGTCATGTCCCACACCATGAAGCTCTTCGAGAGGGTTATCGACTCTCGGATTCGGCAGGAGTGCACTGTCTCGGGATGTCAGTATGGGTGTCCCCTGGACATGGGACCATGGACCCAGTTTTTGCCCTAAGGACTGTCGCGGAGAAATACAGGACGAAGAATACGCCTCTGCACTGCCTGTTTCTGGACTTGCAGAAGGCCTTCGACTGTATTCCTCGTGCGATAATCTGGTGGGCATTGCGATTCAAAAGGGTTCCAGAGGCCTATATTGACATCATCCAAGACATGTACCATGACTCCGATTCCGTAGTTCGGACCGCTGTTGGCGACACAAAACCTTTCCCCATCACCGTTGGGGTGCACCAAGGATCCGTCCTTAGTCCGTTTCTGTTCAGCGTGGTATTAGACGTATTGTCAGACAGCATCAGAAACTCACATGAGCAGCCCCCGTGGTTGCTCATGTATGCTGATGATATCGCGCTGACAGATTCAGACAGGGGTAGGCTGGTGCAACGCGTGAAGGCGTGGAAGGAGTCGCTTGAAAACGGTGGTCTGAAGCTCAATGTGGCGAAGACCGAGTACTTGGCCTGTAACTCCACAGATCCCACACCCGTACGCATAGGCGGTGACACGGTCGAGCGTACGGACCGAGTAAAATACTTGGGATCTGTATTTCACGCGTCTGGTGACATCGATTACGACGTGAAGGCACGCATTGCTGCCGCGTGGGCCAAATGGCGTGAGGTGACTGGTGTCATTTGTGACCCCAAGATGCCGGTAAAATTGAAGGGACAGGTCTATAAGACCATCATTAGGCCTGTCCTTTTATACGGCTGTGAAGCGTGGCCGGTGTTAGAGAGACACAAGCAAGAACTGCGTGTCACGGAGATGAATATGCTGCGGTGGATGTGTGGAGTGACGCGGAAGGACCGCGTTAGGAACTCCCGCATTCGCGGCAGTCTTCATGTCCGTGACATTGCGGATAAATTGCAGGAGTGTCGGCTCCGTTGGTACGGCCACGTTTTGCGGCAACCGGATGATTACGTGGGAAACAAATGTCTGGCCATGCCGCCTTCGCCGGGCCCCGGCAGGAGGGGTAGACCCAAAAAGTGCTGGCTTGACGTCGTAAGGGGTGACATGCGTGCTAATGGGCTCACTACCAGGGATGCTGAAGACCGTGCGAAGTGGAGTAGAAAAAAGTCGGAAAGCGGACTCCGGGCACCGAAGCGGAAGTTTGGGTTGCAACCGAGATGAACGCTGAGATGATGATGATGATGATCGCGGGCTTTTTTATCGATCTTTTTATGATATAAAATTCCATAGTACATTAATTTGATCTATTTCGTAAGGTTTAGCCATCGTTTGTGATTTAAGCTCACAAAAATATATTTGTTACGACATCACATTACAAATCTTAGAAGTTTTCGGCTTTTTTGTACTATAATATGTATGTATTATACATATAAACTTTGCTCTTGAATCACTCTATCTATTGCTGAAAACTGCATTAAAATCCTTTGAATAGTTTAAAAGATCACTTACTTTCAAATAATAAGGTCACTTGCCCTATGATAGTCTTGTAATCTATCTTTATTGTAATATTACATTATTTCAAAATATATAGCAATGCTTTCTGGTTTCTTTAATTTGTAAGACTATTCTGGATTTCTACCAGTAAACAATAGTTAGATAAGACACACTATATAATATTTCGACACTTTATTTCGTAACTAAAATTTAGCAATTAGTTCTTAAATTTTCAATAAAAAAAATTTTATGGCTCTAGTACAGCAGACAGGCTGACAGCCTCTTAGAATTTAGCAGTTACCGTCGCCTATGGGTGTTTGGAATGCCAGTGGCACCGCGAACACGCTGCTGTCCCATAAGGGTACAGTAACTTGGGTCACTGATGCCGGAACACAACACAAGGTTATTATGGCGGCATACTTAGAGAACGGGGGTGGTCGCCATCCAGACGGGATTGAGGTCCTACCACGTAGCTAGGGTGGGTTGTTTTGTTGCCTTTTACGACAGGCCGACCCCGGCCGCAGAGGTTAGTATTCTTTCTCTGCCCCTGCACGGATAACAAGCAATATATACTACTATTATAAATGTGTAAGTAATTCTGCCTGCCTGTCGGTATAGACATAGATTGGACCCTGGAGAAGGATATAGGCTACTTTTTAAAATTTATATGGCAAAACAACGTTTGTCGGGTCAGTTAGTAAAATTTTAATATTTTTAGGCATATCCTCTTGCAACCTGAGACGCCATCAAGCCCTCTATCCGATGATCAGTTCAACGGCAGCGCAATCAGCAATGCGGCTTATATACACAGCCTCGTGGAAAGCTTCGCTACTGGTAGATGCTGCGAAGATACTTGGTGCATCAGTCACTGATGAGAGAAAACCACGACTTCCACCAGGGTTATGGAACAGCTTAAAGAACCAGTTCTGGATGACACTGCCCACGAGTAAGAAGTTATTATTTTTTAATTCTACCTGCCAAAAAAATTTTTATGCTCCGTCATGGGGTAGTTGATTAAATGAAGATTACAGTTGTTGTAAATAGTTTGATTCTTAGGCGTAATAAAAGATTAATGTGTTTGTCGGGCACCATCCAAGAATTAAATTACAATTTAAAAATAATCGGGACAACCGATGTCAATTCGATTATATTGCGCCATTTTAATAAAATTCGTTAAACAAATATAATCTAGAGACTTAAACGGCGACAAATGGATCAGTTTGGTTTCTTTTGTGGTTAGGACAGCAATCGGTACTCCTTAAAAATCTGATTTAATATTAGATAAAGAAATTTTCAAAGAAATTCAAAAAGCCCGATATTAGTTTCACATGTATCAAGACTGCGGACACCCGGGCTCCGGTGTAGCTTTGATATTAATAAAAAATCCATTTTTACCATTGAAAATGGTATTTTTCATTAATTGTAATTAAAACAATGACCTTAGTAAACAGTCGGTATCGGTTGACATTGGACGCCCCAGACATATTCGGGATCGTCGAGCGATAGATAACCTTTGAATATACTTCTAACAGAGCTAGCAGTCGCTAAACAATCCTCGTCTTTATCATTGTTTTGTGGAATAGAACAATGACTCAAGAAACAAGTGGTAATCTTTCAAATCATTTGTCAACACATTAGCTGCCTTATTAACCTTGTAATGTGGTGTCGTGGATTCGATGAATGGGTACATCATGTCTGTGATCTGTTAATATTTCGTTTAGAGTGTTACGTGCCGTTCAATTGTATGTCTATATAACCATGCTTTCCCTTAAAAAATAATGTTTTATGTTAATAAATTACTTAATCTACTCAATAATCAACTTTCCTTATGAGTCAAGCTCTGTAGGGTTCCCCGTTTAAAGTCAAGGCAAGTCACTTTTTTATTATCTATATTAAAATCAAATCTTGCAATAAACACTATTTTACTATATATACGAGGGTGGTCCGATAACTACATATCCTCACCGTCTGATGGCGCCACTGTCGCAATAGAAATTTACTATCTTATAGTACATTCTTTTAGACAGCTACTGTCAAAATTTATGCCGAATCGGATTCGTAGTTTTGTTTTGACCGCGTGTGGAAGCGGGCGTGTCGGCGACATTTTAGAAAAATAGAAATTAGAGCAATCTCGATCGGTGATTCGATTCTTGTTTTTGAAAGGGAAATCGCGCAGCGAAATCAAAGAGCGCTTGGATGCTGTGTACGGTGACTCTCCTTCGATGGCGACAGTCTAAAATTAGTTTAACAAGTTTTAACGTGGTCGCACGTCGGTTTTTGAGGAGCGCGAGCGCACAGGTGCCCCGAAAACGTCTACCACGGATGATAAAGTGACAAAAATCCACAATCTTGTATTAACAGATCCCGATTGAAGGTGGATTGAAAGCGCGCGAGATAATGAGACAGTAGACATCTCAAAAAACTGCATGGGTCGTCATATCTTGCATGCAATATTGGGCATGAGAAAGCTGTCGGCGCGAAGGGTGGCGTTTGTTCACTCGGGACAACAAGCCCAACCGTAAGACCACTTCAGAACAGTGTTTGACGCTGTTTAAGCGTAATCCCAAGGAGTTTTTGTGTCGTTTCGTAAACGTCGACGAAACATGAATCGACTGGTCTACGCTAGAGACCAAGGAACTGTCGAAACAGTGAAATTCACCCGACGAACGTGCTCCGAAGAAGTTGAGTTGCAAAACCTGCTATAACAATATTTTTAGAAAACTTGTAAATTGAACTTAACCCATGCTGATTTAGTGGAATTTGAAAATGCAAAATATGTGGTTGTATATAATAACGGAATATATAGGATATAGACGCATTTTTGCAATAGATTGTTTTCTAACGACAATATCGTCATTTTCGCCTCATTTGGGGTCCAAAAAGTATATCTATTCTCTTTTACCGATTATCTCACTGAAACGTGTTTCTAATGTTTGCCAGTATCGGTCGGTAAGAGTACTCAACGGTCCGCTTTTAAATACTTACACACTACTACAGGCTGGACCCAGTAGCGAAAGCCGTTTTAATCACTCAGATAATGTTAAATTACAAAACAGTTTAAACTGATATTTCCTTACATAAGGAAATAATATAAACAATGACTATCACAGTAATTATTTATGTTGCGAGGGACATTGACATTGTTCTGTCTCATACTTTGTATAGTTATGACAGACAGCATTCGATATCGTAAATCTGAAATTAAATAAGATTTCCCCGTCCAGGTGCGGAATAAGGATACTAATATCTGCGGCCGGGGTCGGCATGTCGTAAAAGGCGACAAAACAACCCTACCTAGGCCCTACGTGGTAGGGCCACAAGCCCGTCTGAATGGCAACCACCCTTTGTCTATAAGTATGCCGCCATAATAACCTTGTGTTGTGTTTCGGCATTAATGAGCAGCAGCGTGTTCGCGGCGTTCTTAGTGTCGTATACATCTATAGGCGACGATAACTGCTTACTAATAATTGGGCCATCGGCCTGCCTGCCAATACTTAAATGTGACAACTAAATAATATAAGTAAATAACTAAATTTCATCAATTAGGCCCCTTAAACAATGACCGGGGTTGACAAATTTTTTTTATTGCTGAGAAACGGCAGATAGGCTGGCAGGTGCCACCGCCTATAGATGTTTGCGATGCTAGGTTCATCGCTAACAAGCTGCAGTCCGTGTAGGGCAACTAGAACCTGGGTCACTTATGTCCAAACACAACACAAGGTTATTATGGCGTCATACTTAGGTCATACCAGGTGTACGATGCTGGTCACGGACCCAGATTCCACCGTACAGGAATAAGAAGGACAGCTCGAGAGCAGTGGACTGTATGATAGAGGATGGGATAGGAGCGGTGGCTAGAGACGCGATGTCTTGCAACGGGCAAAGAAATTCGCACTGACCTTGATTCCACCCCTTCCCGGTTCGGTTCAGGTCGCTGAGGAACTGTTGCACGACACCAGCTAATGTCACAACACAGAACACACAGATGGTAATGGCACGGCCAATATAAGTTTAGAATAACCAGGGAGGTCGAACGTCGACCGTCCCGTCAGTTACTTTGTTAGTATTTATAAATATCGCACACGGTGCAAAGGCGGTTATCTCATGTCAAACGTTGACACAAGAAGCACTATTTTTCCGTCCCACCCTCGCTTACCATTATTACCTCACCGAAAGTGAGGGTAGATAACAAAAATCAGGTGGCGGGATTTCAAATACCCTTATGCAAGGATCGAACACCAGGGGTGGTTGCTATCCAGTCTGGTTTGGATCCTTACCATCGAGTTAATAAGGTTTTGTTGTCCCTGTTCAGAGAGATATGCTAAAAAATAAATTTTCCAATAATTAGTGGAGTGTAAGTATACCCCAAGTTGTGACAATTCTAGAAATTAAGAAGGTTTTCCAGCTAATACGAAAAGGACGCAGTCCATCGTATGTTTACAATAGTCAATTTTTTTCAGATATCATCAATGATAACGAGGAAGATCAGGAGGAGAAAACAACTGATGCTAGAGAAGGTAGCACGGTAAGTTCTCAAAATTTAAATCATGATTTTTGACACCACGAACTACATTGCTCCTTAAACAGCCATTTCATTTTTATATTTAGAACAGGTTCATGTGTATTTTTAATTTATCAATACATTAATTAAATTTAATAACTTCTTAGTCGATTGTAATATGTTGATGTGTAATCACTAATATATTTTTTTAATATAATTTGACTGTGTTCCAATATAATATCAAAAACCTCATTCAGCTACCAAGTTTTTTTTATTATATCTTACTATTGTTGTTTGGCTATTTATCGCTGATATGACCAGTTTGCGAACCGGTGCGAGTTTGAGCCGGTCCCCCGGCCTAAACCTCCCTCCATTATCTATGTTCTAATTTGTTCATAGGTATGTTTGAAATGATGTTCAGCCAATCCTGGTATGAAAAGTTTACAGGTGTTGAGGTGTTGTAGTTTGACCCCCAGCTGTCTCTGGTGGTGGAAGTTTAACATTTACAGACGTTGGTTAGGTTTTGTTTGTACTTTTGACAAGTCAGATTATGTCAAAACCATCAGCACATGCAATTACACTGCATCTAATAGCAGATGTGCGTTCTTGTGGTAATAGTTCGAATTAAATACAAAGATATTGCATATTAAAGTAAACCTATTTTAAAATATATATAACTCGTCCATAATTTTTTTGATCTTGTATATGTTTGAATATATTGAAATTGGAACACAGTTAAATCATTTTAAAAAAAACAAATACTAGTGATGTGTAGATATTACAATCGACTAAGAAGTTATTAAATCTAATTAATGTATTGATAAATTAAAAATACACATGTACCTGTTTTATAATATATTGATAATTGCATATTAATGAAAATTTTATTTTTATTTATCAATTTCAATTTTTTATCTATTATTAATTATACTTTTTTTACGGTTCTCTGTAGCTAATTAACTATCAAAATAAATTATTAACGTAATTAACATATCCTTTTATTCTTTGGAGCTCAAGGCTCAAAATGATATTCGATGCTGTTCTCTTACATTACACGCAACTACAACCACTGACTACAACTAGCTGACCCGGCAAATGCTTTTCTGCAAAAAAAAACCTTTTCACAACATAAAGTAGCCTATGTCCTTCTCCAAGGTCCAATCTATCTCTGTACCGAAATTCATAAAAATTGATTCAGCGGTTATAGCGTGAAAATGTAACAGATAGACAGAGTTACTTTCACATATATGTATAATGTATGGATGTATTGTATGTGCTGATTCCATGTAACATTGATGTAATGTCCTCAGCCGCTAATGTCACGGGGGCGGAGGAACTGGCCGATCATGAAAAGGCCGGCCTGCGTCGCCTCACAACAGGACGGCGACTGACATTAAATAATTCTTTTAATTGCATTTAAGATAATAAAAGCACGTAAACTGATAAATTCAATTAATTTTAAATACAGCCTAGGCTTATTGGCACATTTTGATTTTTCACTCATCATTTATAAACCTATCCCTCGATTTACACCTAAGATAGGTTCCTGACATAAACTCACTAATTTTACTGCGTACAATGAAATAAATAATATGTGCTTAATTCATATATTTAAAAAATTAATTAATTTACAAACCGTATAAAACAGGTACCTAAACCGAGGAATAGGTGTATATATATATATCATTATATTTATTTCATCTCATTATTTAATTGTGTAATTTAATGATTTGTATTTTGGTGACTATGTATGGAACCTGGTTTCCGAAATAAATGATTATTATTATTACTCTTATCGCTACCATCAAATTTGGTCTTAGTTATTCAGTAGCATTAAAATACGTGTTAAGGTTCATGCTGAAAAGCATTAAATTTGATGCTCTTTGATTAGTAAATTTTTTTAAAGGATTTTATTAATTACTCACTTTGATAATTAATCAAAGTATTTTTATGCAATGTGAACGATGATATGCAGAAACTTTCCAATTTATTGCAGAAACAGGTAAATAAATACATCTATATGGAAATAATGTGATAGTTTCGTGTTATGTATATATATTTTTTAATTATAAAATTTAATGGATGATTTGAAATATTATGTTTATATTAATTAATTTTAATTATTTTAGTGATAAAATACGCAAGACAAGTGTCTCCCGCCTGTGGAAGTTTATTAGTAACCAATTCATTCTAATAACTGTCATACACACTGTACACAAAATATTAATTTTGTTAATAAAAACCTAATGCAAGGTTTTGTCATTTAACAACAAGTTCGTGGATTCTCCACCTATATTTCTGTGATTGTAATAATGCAGTTATGTCTATTTTTATTTAAGACTGATTGTGTTGCCAATGGGATAAGATTTTATTAATAAAATAAGTGCAATTTTATTGTTTTTATTTCTACTAATATTCGGTACTAGTATTTAAAAAGAGAGAGCTTACTTACAGTGTTATCTCTGTCGCACAAAGCACTAACCAACTAGAGTACTCACGATCCAAAAACCAACACCGCATAGAGAACGGTAATCAGTCACGTGACCTATTTTTGACAGTTTTTACCCCCCTTACTCCTCTTGGTGGACCATCCGTAGTGTATTAGAAGACCCTCCCGCATCAAGTTTTCACGTAGTAAGTCATAAATACGGTTTTTAATCAGTTTTAGAAAACAAAGATTAAAAAAATAATCTGGCTCATATTTCGCACGCTTAATCATAAACTGACCGATTACGATTTAGGTCTAAAGTGAATAATATAACGGGCAGCATTGTATCGACGTCCTCTATCGGCCGAACTAAGATTTATTTCGATATCTCTTTCCCACACTGAGTTACCGCTATTTAGTTATAAGTCAATGTATTATGGGATAAATCCTAAATAACAAAACATTTTTTGCGAATTCCCAAAAAACAGGTTTTTTGAGTTAGGTCAGTTTATGATTAAGCGTGTGTTTTGTCTTTATTAATGCAGCGCTTATGTGCAAAAGTGCATGTATAGCTGTAGTTACAATTAAAAACTAAGAAAAAGCTTTGCGACATAAGCAAGAGAAAGAATATAGCGGGAGCTTTCCTTTATCCTTCTTCCTGTAACCAAGCGTGATATTTTAAAAACTACCATCCCCGCTGAAAGGATCTAGTATGGATAGTGTGTTACACAGTGAAAATAAACTACCCAATCGTCTCTCCTCATAGGTCGATATGTAATACAAACCACTAAGTACTGTAAATTGAGTTTGTTGAATGTTTGCATTTTAATATATTCGTATTAC
Source organism: Malacosoma neustria (assembly GCA_963693495.1). Lineage (NCBI taxonomy): Eukaryota > Metazoa > Arthropoda > Insecta > Lepidoptera > Lasiocampidae > Malacosoma > Malacosoma neustria. Next base: position 17,890,238 of record OY856386.1, read on the forward strand.
AGAAGTAACTGGCTTTTAAGGTACATACCTATTGAATCTATTTTATGCTACAAATCAATTGATTTGCTTGTTTTCTCCGTGTATAGGCGGAGTAACAATGTTAATCCCTGCGGCCGGTTGGCCTGTCGTAAAAGGCGATAAAACAACCCACCCTAGCTACGCGGTAGGGCCCGAAGCCCGTCTGGATGGTAATCACCCAAATATTCCGCCGTAATAACCTTGTGTTATATTCCGGCACTGCAGTCTGGGCGCGAAGCAGGAAGAATTTCGTACGTTAACCTGTTATTACCTGTCTATCACTCCCGCGTAAATATAATGAGTCTCACTCGCACAGATGCAATGGCCGCCGTCCTCAGGGATTGTAAACATTTTAGTAGAAAAATGGCAAAATTGCATCAGTCACGTAAAAAAAGGGGAATCGAAAGTCTATCTAACTAGATGATATGTAGACAAAACTGTTGGTTCTTTTGTAATAAATGTGACAGGCGAGACGTCGTCGGAAAGCAGTAACTCCAATACAGAGCAATCGGATTTTGATTTTTGAATTTTCATTTTTTTTAGTAATTGTAACTCGATTTTTATAACTGTTATAATATAAAATTTAAATAAATAATTTATTATAATAATAATAATTTATTTAATAAGTTAGTAATTTTTTTTTCTCCTGCAAACATTTTATGTAAACCGCACTATTGAAAAAAATGTTTGTGACCACTGTCACTAGGTAAAGAGGTTATTGTACGAATTCTTCTTGCTTCGCGCCTGTACTTTAGTCGTTTCCGCCCGATTCGCTGGTCGATTATAGACAAATAATTTTTTCTAAAACTATTTTTTTCTCTAAAATAAAAGTAGCCTAAGTTACTCCTTGTTACCGTGTATACATCCAAATGCACTTAGTAAAAAGCGGTTATTTTGATATTACAAACAGACACTTAAATTTTATATTTGTATAGATTAGTGACCCAGGTTGCAGCTGTACCCCTATAGGACAGCAGCATGTTCGCGGTGCCCCTAGCATCGCAAACATCCATAGGCAACGGTAACTGCTTACTTATTAAGTGATCCGTCAGCCTGTCAGCTGTTTTCTCAGCAGTAAAAAATGCTATATTTCGCATAACTTTATTTCAGTTCAGCGAAGCACGTATAATATCGACAGCGTGGAGAAGGATTATCGCATCGTCGTTAGGGAATAACTTTACATTAGAACTTATTATTTCAAAAGATTCAGCATTATACTTATAATAAGCAGTCTTAAATATCTGCAAAAAGTAATTTTGTTCTTTTTAGATTTTCGAATTTTTTTACGTATTGTGTTGTTTCACGCTTTATCTCTTCTCTGTCGCAACCTCATGACTGAGGGACGTGACTGTGCTGCGTAGTACTCGCCACCAGCTCTCTTCACACACTTCTGTCTTGCGCCATCCGGATGGCGGTTTGAAGGGTGGCTCCCGTAGCGTCCCGAATATGTGTCCAGCATGTAGGAGTGCGTCCTCTGCCCCTCTTCGTCTCGACACAGCCGGTAGTAATCAGCCTCTCAAGACTGTCTGGGTCTCGCCTATGTGTCCGAAAAACTTGAGGACTCTCTGTCTGCATATTGCCGAGAGTCTGGTTTCCACATTCAGTTGCTTGAACAGCACACGACGCCAGCGCTACATTTCGAGGGCATCAATCCTCGATCGCACACGAGCTTTTAGAGTCCAGGTTTCAGACGCGTACATAAGATCGAAAATATGAGCGTCAGCATTAGCTTCCTTTTAGTGTTTAGGCTAATGCTCCTATTCCGCCATATTTGCTCCAATCTCTTAACTGCCGCTTTTAACATTTGAATTCGCCTAACTACTTCCTGCTCACAATCACCGTCGTCGCTGATCTGTGATCCCAGGTATACAAACTTGTGTACCACCTCCAGATCGCGTAGTTCGTAGGTTTTCTGCAAGGTACCTGCCCTGTCTACGAACATAAGTTTGGTTTCAAAGAAATATTCAAAAATATTCAATAAACTTTTTTAACCTCGTGAAGCGAAGTGAATTATTTGTTCAGAAACTTTGTCTTATAAATTTTGTAAGAACTTTTATGATGATGATATTAATTTATCCCTAATGGGAAAGGCAAAGGACTTTAGTCTATACAGCCAGGTCTTGTTCTTGGTAATTTGGATAGCTTTAGGACGAACTTTTATGAAATTATGATGATATTAATTTATCCATATATGGGAAAGGCAAAGGACTTTAGTCCATACAGCCAGGTCTTGTTCTTGGTAATAACTGGAGAATTTTGGTAGTTTTAAAGGCCGAAGCCACGTCTTAATTGTTCTTGATCGTAAGGCCGAAGCCATGTCTTGTCTTAGTGTTGTCGTGTCTTATTATTCACGGTCATAAGGCCTAAGCCTTCGGTGTTGTGAATTGGTCGAAGTCAAATCCTTAAGCAATAATAATAGTAGAGTCCAAATAAAAATTATTTATATTTCCAGGAGCTTGTTTCAAACCCGATGTTATGGTAAATCCAAAAGTATGTCCGTTGAATCCAATTAGTCAATCCGGGGAGTACAATCCTTTTAAATGTCTTGAACCGTATTGGAAATAAATTCATAAATGATATCATGCATATCATGGTTCATAAGCAAGTCTTGAATACAGCGCGGGATATTTTCAGGTCTTCTATGATAGAACTTTTATGAAAATGTATGATAACAAGATAAGTTTAGTGCTTGGACTGTTATATGAAAAAGGTAAGTCTCAATTGTTCATTATTATTAATATGGGACATTAATTTACATTAAGTACTGAGCAATATTTAATTAATGTAGAAACTGTAAGTCCTAGTAAATTTTCCTTCATCCCTATTAAACCCGATTTGTGGGTGAATGGGATTGCATATATTTTAGCTTTTTTGTTTAAATCTAAATGTTAATTAGTTAATTCAACATTTCTTAATATAGAATTGGCCAAGACTCAAAACATTTAAATTCCTTTTTTCATTGCTTTTGCATACAGGCTGACGGCCCGCTTAGAATTTAGCAGTTACCGTCGCCTATAGGTCTGCAACGCCAGTGGCATCGCGAACACGCTGCTGTCCCATAAGGGTACAGAAACTTGGGTCACTAATGCCGGAACACAACACAAGGTTATTATGGCGGCATACTTAAAAGATCAAAGATGGTCGCCATTCAGACGGGTTTGGGGCCCTACGATGTAGCTAGGGTGGGTTGTTTTGTCGCTTTTTACGACAGGCCGAGCCCCGGCAGCAGAGGTTAGTATTCTTTCTCCGCCCCTGCACTTCTTAAAGATGTTCTTTGATGACCTCAGGGATACCCTGAGGTCTATTCGGCTAGTGTTAAGAGCACAACATAAAAACAAACAAAATTAAATCACAAATCATATTAAAATAAATTAGAATACATTATTATATATACAATATTATAGAATACAATATTATATACTATAGTGGGGACGCCCACCACTACCACTCTACGGTTACGGTCATAGATAAAGTATTCTATATCTATGGTTACGGTAGAAATATATTTGTCATATCGCTGTGAAGTATGAATGTCAAGTGTCAAATTTGACGTCAGTCTGTCATTTCTTTTTTAGTTGAAAATTTGGTTTTGTGATGAGTAGTTGTCTGTTTCTGATTTATTGTATTTTATAAAAAAGTTAAACTCTGATAGAAAGTAATAACGTTACATAACTTAATTATTGGTAAATCGATATTCATTTCACTGATTGTGAATTAAGTTCAGTGTTTGAATTACGTTCGCCAAGTTCCTAGACATGGCATTCCACGTAAGTACTTTATTAGATAAATTGGACTGAGCCGCATTATATCAAAAGATTGCGACATATACCTCATGCCTTTGTAACATATACTTCACTATATGTAAGAGGTATCAAAAGGGAGGGCGTTGGTGATGTCAATCAACGTTTTTATGGGAGTGAAAGGCCTTGAACTAGTAAACAAGTAGGTTGAAGAAAATATGTTATGGGCGTGTAGGAAAAGTGTTTTCTGATCTAGCTTATTTGTGGTTTACCGCCAAGTAGTTCTACAACTTTAATTTTGTAGAATTAAATATGGATCTTAGTAAAAAAAAATATTCAAGATTTTAGATTTTAACCAACTTAGAGGGGTAATTTCCCAGTTTTGATTGTATTTTCTGTTATTTTCATTCATATGACTAAAAATGGAATAATTAATTATTAAATATTCTAATGAATATACATACCTTATATTCTTATATAGAACAAAAATACAAGCAAGAGAACATTTTTCAAACTCAAAATAAACTAAGATTTAATGTGAATTATTTAATTAAAGGTCCAAATTTTGTTTTAATATTATAACAATTTAACAACACAATAACAATAAACATTTTTTTTCATAATGACTCAACTAGCTTAAACTAAGCTGGCAAGCCTGGAGGCCTATATCCTGCTATGGATTTCAAAAAGTTATCTCTGCTAAATTTCGGCCGATTCTGTTCAGCCATTCTGATGTGTTTAAACATTGAAACATTATTTAGGAAGGGAGAGAAATTTGTGAATGTGTCAGACTCAAAAATCAGAATTAGTTACTTATAAAAAACATTTTATGTAACTAATTCTTTTTTTGACTTTCGGCAATAAATGATAAGAATTATTCATATATGAAGCTTTTGTAGAAATGTATCTGATAGAAAAATTGTATGTACAGCGTGAACCAACAGTAGTTGGAGTACCCAACTTCAATGCTGCTGAAGATGCAGCATCTCTTCGTGCTGCCATGAAGGGTTTTGGCACTGATGAGCAAACCATCATAGACATCCTGACGTCCAGGTCAAACCAACAACGACAGGCCATTGCCCAGGCTTTTACCCATGAATATGGAAGGGTGAGTAGATTTTTTTTAATAAGATTTTATGGCCTGGTAATGAGACATTAAAGCCAAGAGTGATTAGATTAATTAACACTTTTTCTGGCAAGCACTTTGAGTAAATGCCGAATGGGCCCTTACGTTTGGATAGTATGTATTATAGTTAGATATGTACAGATCTATATTTTTATTAGGTCCATAGTTTTCACAATATTGTTTCTTTTTTAATGGTCATTAAAAGAACTTAATTCTTTTTTCTAAATTCTCTTCATAAATTCCCAAAGATTAGAAAAAAATTGCCACAAAGTAAGTTACCACTGGTCACATGGCATTTAATGTGTTAATTAAAAAAATGCTGAATGTATATTTTCCTTTATTTTTTTATTGCTGAAGGACAACAGGCCGACTGTGCACTTAATAGTAATTGGTTATTGTCGTCTATGGATTTTTGCGACATCAATGAGAACACATTTGCTATCTGCAAAGAGATAGTGAACACTCTGTCACTTATGCTGGAACGCAACACAAAGTTATGGCGGCACACTTATAGACCCCGGATGGTTACCATCTAGACTGGCTTGGAGCCGCAGGAGTCGGTATTCTTACTCTGTCCATGTACCCTCTGCATGGAGAATTTCACAATATATAATAAAATTCATTTGTCACTTGATACAACTTCCTAAGTAAGTAATGCAGTAACTAATATTATTTTTAATAAATCTTATATTGTACACTATTTCTAAAATGAAAAGAAACTTTGCAAAACTTTGCACCTGTTCAATCATCATTATCAATGATAAACTAACATAATATACTGAGTCATAAAACATAAGAGGTAATTCACACATCGCGCCCTGTGAAGATATCAAGGTTACGTCGTTAGTCATAGTTGCCTGACGAGATTTTTTAATTATGTTTCTCATGGTAGTTTCAATTTTGTTACAACACTGGTATAGTGGTCATTCTTTATCAGGATATGACCACTTTTAATAATGTTACATGACATGGATGTTGACAACACAGTTGTTCTTAATATATTATTATTTCGGAAGGCTATGCTAGTTTATTCATCTTAGTATCACTGAGTTTACTTTAATGGGCTATTGTGATAACCATTAACTATGGCTCATTGACAAAGCCTACCATGCTTATATAACGCAGTAGTGTTTGACATACTGTTCCAGCATATGCTCTTCTAGAATAGAGTTTCGTTTATGCATCAGGGGACAACAATAACACAGCAGGTTTAGACGTGTTTCATCTGCGTCATTAGGGGTCATCTATACATTACGTCACATGTTAAAAGGGAGGAGGGTATAACCGGAATGTGACATTGAGTGACAAGGGGCAGGGGGGAGGGGTCAAAAGCTTTGTGACGTCCCATGTTAAAATTTAAAATACTGAAACGCGAAATTTATGTGAATAAAAAACCAAAAATTTACGAACTCGATCTATATTTATTACTACTTTAGCAAAGGATTTGAAAGCTTTCTCTCCGGAAAATGTCGAAAAGGTAAACTGTCGTCAATAATATCAATATGTAGACAATTTCCAACTTTATTAGACAGCAATAATTATCAAATTATTGACACAGAATGGCGTTTGCTTCGGAACACGAAAGCAATTGCGTCAATTAGTTAAATAACTGTTGATTTTATTAAAGATTATTTAATAAAAATAAGATACAAATTAAAAAAATATTGATTGTTTTTAAATACATGCATATAATTGAAAAATCTGTGACGTTACATCAGGTGGGAGGGGGTTGTGGAGTGGAAGGAGCGCCTCGCGCATCCCAGCGCGGGCCTTGCCACAATCGAAGCGGTGAGACCCGTCCTGGTCGATTGGGTGGAAAGGCGCCACGGCGCCCTGACTTTCCGCCTGATGCAGGTCCTCTCGGGGCACGGTTGCTTCGGGAGGTACCTGTGTCGCATAGGGCGGGAGATCACGTCGGGGTGCCACCACTGTGGTGCGGGCGACGAGGAGGACACGGCGGACGACACTGTCGCCGGAGAGCCCTGAGTGGCGCGAGCAGCGCCGCGCCCTCGTCGCCCAAATTTCTGCGTCTTCTTGGCCTCTTGCCTTCACCTTTCCTGTCACCATCAGTTTCTCCAGGTTACCGAAATTCATTCGAGCAATATGATATATGATCATCAAATTTTTATAACCTCCCTCTCTTTAAAAGGACATCATTGAAGATCTTAAATCGGAGCTGGGAGGACATTTTGAGGATGTAATAGTCGCTCTGATGATGCCGCCTGAAGAGTATCTCTGTCGAGAGTTGAACAACTGCATGGAAGGGATGGGAACTGATGAGGACACCCTGGTGGAAATACTCTGCACGAGGACTAAGAAGGAGATAGCTGCAATCGTCGATGCGTACGAAAAACGTAAGTTTGCGAAACAAACTATCCAAATTCTTAACTTGTAACATTAATTATTAGGTTGTTAACATATTATAACTTTTTAATATCTATTCTAATATAACATTTAATAAACTAAAATTAAAAGTATACTATACTAACAAAACAAAACAAGAAAATCATAAATAATATATCGATTCTAAATTGTTTTTAGCCGGAAGCGATCCCAATAGCTCGTTGCATTTCCTTGGATGGCAACACTTATCTTTTGCCCTAAACATAGATTAGCTTTTTGGTCCCGTGAGACTTCTATCTATCTATCTATCTATATATAGTTCGTAAAACTAAATATTTTTTTGCCTACTACCTATGAAACTTTACATATTATGTCATGTATTATTTTCTATACAGTGTATGACCGCCCGCTAGCTGAGCATATGTGTTCGGAAACATCTGGGGACTTCCGCCGCTTGATTACTCTGATAGTGGTAGTAAGTACATCTTGGAACTAGCATATCATTGTCTTTCAACTGTGGCAGTTTATAATAAAACGCGTTTTCATATAAGAAATACTTAATGTTTTTCCGGAAGCTTTAAATATTTTCCTAAAAAGTACTGAAAATTTTGTGAAAAAATGAATTCTAATTATTTTTCAATTTATTAATATGTGAGAATATAATTTAGTTTGAATTTGAATAACACATTCTAGAGGACGTAAGCCATGTCCATATAATCAATAGGTAATTGAAGGCTTACAAAAAACTATTATAAACTACAGAGTTGCGTGAGATTTTCCTGAGTCAGAATGTAACTAACATGACACAAATGTACTAATGTGTGTAGAACTGTGCTTTTGCGTTTGTTTTTTCGTTCACTCATCTAAATGGTTCTCATCATCCTTCCTGCCTGGTAATAAGTCGTATACGTTATAGATTATAAAAATAACAAATCATTCTCAAGCATTCACAGTATCAGAAATATTTTTTAACATTTACCAAAATAGTGAGTAAAAAAAGGAACGTATTGGAAGCCCTGCGTTAGTTTTTGCTATTAATTAAACGAATGATTTGTGACACAGCTTATTAACCTAATTAATGTTTCGTTCGCGAAGGCTCGGCTTTGTTTAGGGAGTGGCCGTACTTAATTTCGAAAGGAGTTATTTATTTATCTATGGCTCAAAAAGCGATGATATTTTTTTGACGCCAGGAGAGTGAGCTATGTATTTTAAAAGCTATGTATTTTGAAAATGCATTAAATTAAGGTGGCAGCACAATCACATCAGTGTAAATTTTAGCAAACGCTAAAAGTTATTAGAGTGGTATAGACAATTTTAAACTCAACACACCTACTTTAATTTATTAGCTGCAGCTACTTTTATAGCATACTCACTGTAGCTGCACTAGCGCTGCCCTATGGCGAGTTTTTGAACTATAATTTACAACGTGTAGGGGAGCACTTTTTCAACTAATCGTGCATATAAAATAGGATGATTCTCATCACCAGAGGGCCTCTACAGTCGAAGCGTATCTATGAAAATAATGATTAAAAACGGCCCTCGCTTTCTTTGAATTTTTCCATTGTATTAAAGTTTCCCTTGTGACAATAACAGCATGAGTAATCATAAAGCACTATCGATCTGTACTTTCGCTTCTGCTCAATTATTGTACAGCCTTGAATGTTTGGTGTACTAGAATTTTTTAAACGGAAAATATCTTGGACATATATTTAATTCAGAATATTTTTGTGTATCAGTCTTAAAGCTCCAACGCTGGGGAATTGTTTATTTCTTCTATTATTCGGAGAAAGAATACTGATCTCTGCGGCCGGGGCCGGCCGGTCGTAAAAGGCGACAAAACAATTCACCCTAGCTACGTGGTAGGTCCTCGCCAGTCTCAATGGCGACCACCTTTGATCTAATGTATATTTCCATAATAACCTTGTGTTGTGTTCCGGCATTAGTGACCCAAATTCCTGTACCCTTATAGGTCAGCAGCGTGTTCGCAATGCCACTGGCGTTGCGAACACCCTTTGGCGACGGTAACTGCTAAATTCTAAGTGGGACGTCAGTCTGTTTGCTATCCAATAGCAATAAAAAAAAATTAACATATAAAGAGACGAGAAATTATATTTTTTGAAATCATTTTACATTCAAGTTTTGTTTATCCGTTTTGTAAATTAATTATACATTGTTCAAGACTCTGTTTTTGTGGCCCTGGTACCATTGATAGTGACAAAAACTTGTCTTTTTTTGTCTAACGAGCAATTGGCGTCCGAGTTACGCTCTCGGGCTCCTTCTAACGGCAAATCTTGTGCGCGTATAATTTTTTTAAATTGCTATAGGATAGCAGACAGCCTGACGGCCCACTTAGGAATTAGCAGTTACCATTGCTTATTTGCAACGCCAGTGGCATCGCGCCGCTGCTGACCTATAAGGGTACAGGAACTTGGGTCACTAATGCCGGAACACAACACAAAGTTATTATAGCGGCATACTTAAGACCAAAGGTGGTCGCCACCCAGAAGGGCTTGGGCCCCTACCACGTAGCTGGTGGATTGTTTTGAGTTTAAGGTCGACCCCGGCCGCAGAGGTCAGTATTTTTTCTCTGCCTCTGCATGGACAAAAAGCAATACTTTACTGATTGGTTATTAGAGTAATGAGTTGGGTACACCAAAAATTCAAGCCTTTCTAAGAGAAAAGTAAACCTACACGTTTAACATAGTCGAGTTCAAAGGGCGCTCGAGACGAGGAAGGCCCCGTTGACCCTGTGAAGGCGAGGGAGGACGCCCAGGCGTTGTTCGACGCCGGTGAGGCCAAGTGGGGGACTGATGAGGAGGTTTTCAACAGGGTAAGTATATAATAATTATGTGATTGTACCCCGTAACACCCGTAAGATTCTTTTTCTATTTGTTAAGGCTGTTGTTGTCTCAGACGACTCGACAGCGACTACGGTCGTCAAAGGCATTCCAGCCCCGTGGGAGTGGGGTCGAGCAGCCGTGGCATCGTGCTCCTCCCCCTTCCTTTGGTGACTATCTGTAGAATATAAGAAGAACCAGCCCCACCCCCCCCCCCCCTCATAATCTACACGTAGTAAATCACCAAAGTACATATTATATCAGTTGTCTAGTACACGTAGCACAAGTGCTATGCTACTTATGTAGTTTGGGATTAGATGGCGCTGTGTGAATTGTCACAAAATATTAATTATTTATTTAAAACTAGCTGTGCCCGTGACTCCGTGTCCGCGTGGAATAGTGACGGCAGTATTTTTTTGATATGTAAGGTTAACTTAAATTTGAAATAAAACCTACAATGTCAAGCCTAAGCTGAACCCTATTTCATATGATTGATGATATAAATCTGAGGTCAACTTAAATTGGTAAAGAAAATTTCCGGAACTTATAATTTTAACAAAAACTATTATTTTTTCTAAAATAAAAATAGCCTAAGTTACTCCTTGATACATCAGCTATCTGCCAGTGAAAGTCCCGTTAAAATCGGTGCAGCCATTTCAGAGATTAGCCGGAACAAACAAACAGGCAGACAGACAAAACTTGTAAAAAATGTTGTTTTGGTATATGTACCGTGTAGACTCAAAAAGTACGACCGTGCGAAGTGGTGAAGAAAAAGCCGGAAAGCGGACCCCGGGCGCCGAAGCGAAAGTTTGGGCTGCAACTGGGATTTAACGCAAAGATGATGATTTTATCCCGTAATATTCTTTAAAGATACCAATTTAAACGATTGTATATTAGATCCTTGCCCACGAGAGTTTCGCCCAACTGCGCCAAATCTTTGAGGAGTACAAGAACATTTCGGGTCGCACCATCGAGCAGGCCATCAAGGCCGAAATCGGAGGGGAGCTCAAGGACGCACTGTCAGCTATCGGTATGTTAACCCCTTTCTTTCATCCATTTTTATAGCAGATTGACCGCTTTCTGCGGATGCATCACGTACTGCCGCATCACGCCTGCTTGATAGTCAGTGGTTGCCGTCCCGTTGCGGACGTTTGCTGCAGTAATGTTATCAAGTGCTGCTTGTTTTGACCTTTGAATCTGAGGTTTAGAGTACGCTCAATGGTGTAGGAATCTTGGCACTTCATTAATCATTTACTTGAGAGATATCAAGGTAATGTTGCCAAAAAAGATTTCACGTCTCACTAACGATTTATGTAAATATTTAAATAATTATATTGAATGAATAAGAAAATAATTTTGACATTCTTTTTTAATGCTGTAGGTTAGCCAGCACACAGGCTGACGGCCCACTTAGAATTTAGCAGTTACCGTCGCCTATGGGTGATTGCAACGCCAGTGACATTGCGAAAACGCTGCTGTCCCACAAGGGTACAGGAACTTGGGTTGAACTAATGCCGGAACACAACACAAAATTATTATGACGGCATATTTTAATATTTTTTTTTTATTTAAGACCAAGGGTGGTTGACATCATGCCATCCCGACAGGCTCGGGGCCTTACCACGTAGAAAATGCTTGAACATTTCCACCACAAAAACATAAATAAAGTGTTCTAATCGTAAGCCTTTCTAGGTATATATACTTAATATTTAAATATTAATTTCCACGCCATCCTGAAGTCCTTCCTGTTGTATTTCTTAACCGTGCACCGTCCTGGCGATCTGCACCAATTTTACAGTGGAGTGCGTGGAAAACGCATCGGCGTGGTTTGCGACGCGCCTCCGCAAGGCCATGCAGGGCCTCGGCACCGACGACCGAACCCTCATCAGGATCATCGTCAGCAGATCGGAGATCGATCTCGGCGCCATCAAGGCTGAATACGAGAGGCTCTACGATAAAACATTGATAAGCGAAGTGCAGGTAATGTGTCGAACGATTTGGGTGAGAGGTCACAAAATTCGGTAACGATGCCTTGGATTACTGTACTTTAAAACATGACAAATATGTTGAAGAGTATTTACATTATATTAGCTGAACCGGTAAACGTTCTGCCATTTAAAAAAAAAACAATTACGTTCACGTTTCATTTTCGCGATTAAAAGTAGCTTATGTCCTTTTTTTTTTTATTGCGTAGGACAGCAGATAGGCTGACAGCCCGCTTAGAATTTAGCAGTTACCGTCGCCTATAGGTGTTTGCAACGCCAGTCGCATCGCGAACACGCTGCTGTCCCATAAGGGTACAGGAACTTGGGTCACTAATGCCGGAACACAACACAAGGTTATTATGGCGGCATACATAAGACCAAAGGTGGTCGCCATCCAGACGGGCTTGAGGCCCTACCACGTAGCTAGGGTGGGTTGTTTTGTCGCCTTTTACGACAGGCCGACCCCGGCCACAGAGTTTAGTATTCTTTCTCCGCCCCTGCACGGATATAACTTCCCCAATCTAACTTTATACCGTAATTTATCAAAATTGGTTCAGCGGCTTAGGCGTGAAAACATAACGGACAGATTTACTTTCGCATTTATAATATAAGTATAGATTTTGAACTTATGAAACAAATTGAGTTTTCTGTACATTGTTGCCTAATTTTGGTACAGCTCTGTGTTGCACTTACAAATTAATCCGTCTCTACATCTTCGCACATGTGACATCATCGAGACGGTACGTAATGTTTTTCATATTTGTGGAAATATCTCTGGAGGTATACGGCGTTCCGTCTTCGTCATGCTGAATCAGAATACGTCTTCTATGATGTAAAAGGTACGTAAATGTTTGCCTTCTTTCATTTAAGGTCACATTACAGCAATTTTTACTAGACATGAAGAAAATCACCTAAATTCCTGCCAAACTCCCCGCCCTTCGCCGACCCTTCCATAATATTTTTCGCGCTAAGGGGTGCTTGTTCCACACGAAGATGGTATAAAGGTATGTATGTCGTTGCAGTGGAGTGTGTTGAGAACGCAGCGGCTTGGTTCGCCCAGCGCCTCCGCAAGGCCATGGAGGGCGCAGGGACCGAAGACAAGGCCCTCGTGCGCATCATCGTGAGCCGCGCCGAGATAGACCTGGGCTCCATCAAGCAGGAATACGAGAGGATCTATGATAAGACCCTCGAGAGTGAGCTATCGGTGAGGATCGTTTATTTTGGCTGGGATGGTCGCATATACATATATAATCACGCCTCTTTCCCATAGGGGTAGGCAGAGACCACTTCTTTCCATGTTATATTCATTTACAAAAAATAAGCATATATATGTAGTATATCAGTTGCCTAGTACCCATAACACAAGTGCTATGCAACTTAGATTGGGACTACATGGCGTTCTGTGAAATGTCCTAACATATTTATTATTATTATTTTGCTTACGGACATGAGAATCAGGATATTGCTTTTAAATTATGATTCAAGAAATGCATATATAATAATATTCATCTACAGTAGTTATATATTGAAAGACACAAATAGCGTGCAAAGGGGAAGCCCCGTGACAATTCTCAATGGTGAATAAATTGCAGGAGTTTCGCCTACGCTTTACGGAGCGGATACATATGCCGCCTCCGCCGCGCCACGGCAGTAGGGGTAGACAGACCTAAAAAGTGCTGGCTTGAAGTCGTAAAGGGTGGTTTGCGTGCCTACGGACTAACTACTGGGTATGCCGAAGATCGTGCGAAGTGCAGAAGGAAAAGTTTGAAAGCGGAGCACGGGTACCGAAGCGACAGATTGGGTCATATATAATTGAATTTAACCCTATGTATGGACCACTAAACACACAATAATCGCATAAATGCTATCTTTATTTTGAAATACTGATACACGTGTTGCCAACTCACACAGCATGTAACACATTGAAAATAAAGTTCTAATTGGTTTAAAATAAGTGTCGTAAAGATTTATTTATTTTTATTTATTTATTTATTTTTAGTAAGACTTACAGGCTAATCAAAATTACAATATGTATATATAACCTAACATTCTTAAAAACTATTGCTGATTACAAGTCTTAACATTTAGTTATTTACCACTACTCTACACAGTAAAAAGAAACGAAAAAATGAATAACAACTTATATTCAATGTTCAACAGTGTCGAAAAAGTATTTACCCATCATTACTTTGAATCTGTTAACTTTAGTTGTGAATAAATCGATATCGAGCTGGGCATCTAATTGATTAAATTCATTTGCACCTCAAATAAAAAAAACGACGCCTTCTTATTGCCATAGATGATGTGCATGGTGTATGTATTTATGCGATCATCCCACCATTGGTCTCGGGCAAAGCGATTTACAATTAAAATCACATTATAGCATGAAAGTAATGCTTATCTCCAATATATTACGGGCAGAAACTTAATTTCTTTGTCATATACCTACCACTTGAACAAATTAATTTTGATATTGAAAAATAAAATTATCGGAAGCTATTAAAACCTATTAACGTATAAACTAATTTATCTATGAATTAAAATCAAACATACATTGTCCTGTATTTCCAAGTTTGAATCAACTACAGTGGAATCCGTTTATAAAGAAAAACACGTCATACTAAACGGACGTCATACAAAACATTTTGTAGAAAATAAACAACCTCTTGTTTTTGTTAGGTATATAATATATTTATTTTTATCGAGACAAATATTAAATCAGAATATGTAAAAATTGTACGTAATAAGTTACTTATATATTTTTTTAAAATTTTTACATATACATGACATAACTGACATAACAAATCAATAATGGTTGTCTTCTTTTTCCTTACTGACTTGTAATATCAGTCTCTATTATTCTACTTCTTCTCTATATCTCTACATACTATTGTGTGAAGAAGTTTTGCTATGGTCAAATTATCATTTTCAATGTTGCTATGAACAAATCGTGATAATAATTGTACAGCCTTTAATGCCACTTCTGCGTTAGGTAGTTCTTCCTTATCACTTTCGCGTTGCTCATTAGCTTAGTTAGGAAGTTGTTAGGAATCATTTCGGTCACTATAACCGGACATAAGCGAAGTCATTATTATATCTGACTTTGTTATAAATAGTTTCATATAAAATCCAAACTTCGTTGTGTAATTACTTCATATTAAGCGGTTGGTTAATATATGCGAAGTCATAATAAACGGATTCGACTGTATATATATTTAACTACTTTGTACCAAAACCCTCTAAAATGAGGAGCGCTTGGGACTGTTATTGAAAAATAAACGTTTAATCTACATTTTGTGTAGTGAGTTCTGCCCGTGGCAAGCATGGCTTTATCAATTGCAACCATAACCGCTAATATCCGCTTTTGATGTTAATTTATGTCATTACTTTTGTGTCTATAATGTGTTTTATATTTCACGATCGCTACTTATTTGCGGTGACGGACGCAGGAGGTGAGCTTTTATGTTTACATAATCAAATCAACTAATCGAAAAATTATTTAGAAAACTATTTTTGTATTAATATTTCAAAATGATTGCAGCCCTGCTAACAATGTTTCCTTTGATCTTTATGTACCTAAAGTAAATAATCCACGAATCTCTTTCATTGCAATATTATTAGTATTTCTATTGATGCGTTTAGAAAAAAATGAGAGTAAATTTCATGAAAACTAGTAACTATATTCACAGTAGTTCCTCAAATATTCATAAATATACATAATGTATATGTGATTTTAAATTATATATGTATGATGGTGAATTATAGGCCATTGTAAAAATTCGTGATATCTTTGACTTTTATCTTATTTTATTAATTTATTATTCTTTGTACAAACAAAGTAAGTTGTGGCGTGCGGGATGAAATCTTTAGCTACTTTTGTTTTGTTACGCCAAAGATATAATTTCTTACGGTCGTACATAAGTACGCACACGTTTTTTTTAGAGTAGTTTTCTGTACAAATTTTAATTTAATTGTTTCTATATTTTTAAACGTACGTTTGTTACGCCATTAATGTTAGTTTTCATGTGATTTACATTGTGAATTGTTATTTATTGCAAATGCAACTATATTCACGTGTATACTAATCATCCGCGTTTCTCTTTCCGCACTGCGCATGCGCACCTACTACAAACAACTTTGTGGCGACTTGTAACCTGCGATATTACGCGTTCGGCAGCAGGGCGAGACTTCGGGTGACTACAAACGCGCCCTCGTCGCACTCCTCGGACCCGCCTAGAGGAACGGAATAGTGTTGTAAGACTCGCTAAGTACTATTAGTACGAGTATTGTGTATGTGTAAGCTTGTATTATTGGCAGGGCCGGATTTAGAGCTTGTTACCTCTACCATGATTGATTGGCAATAAAATACACAAATGTAAAATCTATAATGATTTATTCGTGTCTTTTTTAATCGAGATACGTATACGTGTTTACTATCGTTTGTTTAACAGTATTTATAATAAAGGTTCAACTTAACATCATTATCCGTGTAGGGGCGGATAAAGAATGCTGACCTCTGCGGCCAGGGTCGGTCTGTCGTAAAAGGCGACTAATCAACCCCAGCCAGGCGGTAGAGCTCCAAGCCCTACAGGATAGCAAATGAATAAATTTCTAAATATGTTTTTAAACATGCCGCCATAATAACCTTATGTTCCGGTACAAGTGACCAGGTTCCAATACCACTATCGTGTTAGCGATACCCCTGGCATTGCAACCACTCATGGACGGCAACTGCTAAATTCTATGTGGACTTTCAGCCTATCTGCTGTCCTACAGTATTAATACAAAAACCCTTAAAACAACATATTCTCTTTGCCTAAAGACGGTTCTGTGCATTTAGATATGTTGTATGCTTAATGTTCAATAATATTGTTTATATGAAAAATATTTAAATGGAATGTTGTCTCTTTAGAAATCTATCGATGTTTAGAATAAGTATATCTGAAAAAAAATGTCTTATTGGTAATTGCACTCCGTTTATATGGAATGTTGGTGAAATTTTTTAAATCTTGCATGATATGCATGTTTAGAATCGCGTTTTAGTGATATTTATTTTTAATATTTCCCTTTCGTGTTCATTATATTGAATTGGATTTTCACCGCTTCTAGCAAAATGTTACATAATTTTTTTCTATATTTTTAGCAGTATACCTTACAGACAATTTTTTTATTGTAATAATTACTAAAAGCTAATATATTTGTAAGAAATTAATATTTATGAATATTCTAAATTATAATAATGTTTTTTCGCATTCCACTCGAATAAATACTCTCCCATCTCAGTTATTTATATAAATTTTTATTTAATAAAATTATTTACGCAGTATATTTGTTTTTATTTCCCTACCATACATTAAACTTATTATAATACCGGCCTGGCCTTACTTTCTAAATGGCTGCAAGGTTTGTTATGGCTTTGGCATCTTTCAACCCGCAATATACTGAAGTAGTGGCTACAATTTTATGGGACTGTTGACTGATTCGCGCCTGGCGCGGCACTAGATGGCGTTGAGTGAAATGT
This sequence comes from Malacosoma neustria, assembly GCA_963693495.1. Classification (NCBI taxonomy): domain Eukaryota; kingdom Metazoa; phylum Arthropoda; class Insecta; order Lepidoptera; family Lasiocampidae; genus Malacosoma; species Malacosoma neustria. The sequence goes on from OY856386.1 coordinate 17,907,808, forward strand.
CCCCATATATATTAATATTTTTTAAAAAAGTCGCCGTATGTTGTCGAACAGCAATATTTTTGGGAATTTGATAGTAATTATATAAAAATTGCTCCCATTTAAAATAGTCATATTTTGTGACTCAGGTTTCTGTAACCCTATGGGACAGCAGCGTGTTCGCGGTGCACTTAGCGTCGCAAACATCTATAGGTGACGGTAACTGCTTGCTACGTGGGCTGTCAGTCTCCTGTTCTTCTATAGATGCATCATATAGTATAACGCCATCTGTTGTCGAGTAGGAGTAACGTTAATGATTTGATTCGCCCTTTTCTATAGTTTGGCAAATTGCATAGGTAAAAATGTTGCGTTTTTAAAATACATTTGTATGCAATACTACGTTTGGAAATCATATAACACCATATTTATTGAAAAAATAATTTGAGAACACGCAAAATAACATTCATGGAAGGCTGAAGGCTCGTGAAATCACACATCACATAAAATAATACAGTGGCATTCGTGAAGAAAATGTTATAAAAAGCAATAATAATTAATTATTTTGTTGTTCACGGTATTTTTCTAAAATATTTATATATTTTTTTTTTTACTTTTCTGTTTAATTTTCTATTAAAGCGTATTGTATTTGAAATTAGTTTCATCGTGTTATTGAAAGACAATACTCGAACTAATTACCATTTAACTGTTCATTATTGAACATTAAAATAATAGATTGGTTAACTTGCAAGATTTATTGTAATTAATGTTGCGCACGCGCACCCCTTCCTGCCCCCCGCACCTCTCCCAACATTAACTACCAATGTATATAGGAAATAAAAAAACATTTCTCTTAAGACTTATTTATTCGCCAGGCGTACTTGTCGCATTTACAGCCGTTCAACGGATTAAGAAACGCACTCATCGTCTACATTCATTACTCCAAATTATAATTCTAGGTGCATTGAAGCTCCGCAGTGTACAATTCTTATAAAATATATATATTTCCTGTCAAATATTTATTTTTATATTCTATTATCATTTATATATTATATTTATATATTCATGCAACCTTCCTTTGCTTTATCCATTTTTATCAATCACATAAGGACTGTGTCTAATAACAATTTTATTAAGATTTTATATTCAAACTTATGAATGCGTTCCTTAATCTAATACTATAACTATATAAAATAAAATTCGATAAAGCCAAAAAATAATTACTTAAATCATATTTAGTGATGTATATTTTAAAACATTAATTCATAAATAACGAAAAACAGCTAATTATTAATTAAATTACAAAAAATACAATTCTGTATACATATGTTTTGTGTTATAATTACTATATGTATTTCACTAAACTATGTATTAATTTTTGCATTTTATATCATTGATCATCCAGTTAGGAAGATGGTAGTTCTAATTAAAAACTCCTATTAGGTTATCAGAATAATATGAAAAGATAACTATTTTAAACTGTGAAATATGTAATGAAAAAGGAAAACGATATAGTCCGTTTTTTTAAAAAATATTTAATATAATTGTAAAAACAACTTTTATGGAATCTTAAATACCAAAAAGAGAAAATTAATGTTCACATTATATTAAACATAGGTCTCTATGAATATAGATTTTAGAGAACACTAGCGCCACACCATAGTCGGCAAAGTTATGGCGCATAAAAGATAAAGTGTATTAAGCTCAAGTTGCATATATGTTTAATTGTAACCACAGTAAAATTATATATAACAATATTACATAATTATAATTCATCAAGATTTAAAATAAGAAAAAAAAATACAATTATATCAAGATTTATTTCTTTATAAAATACGAAAATATATAATAGGTAAAAAGACGACAATACATGGAAGCGCGAGCAGGGTCACCTATCCTATAAGCAATATACAAAGCGACAGCATTCATTAAGTAACATGCGCGCAATTAAACGCACGCTCAACAAATCTGGCAAAAAAGAACACTATTTACACAAAACGATTTTAACACAAATTGCACTAAAAACTAGAACTAGATTATATACAAGCAGTCATTTAATTTAACACACGTCCGTTCCGAAACGCAGGCAAAGTGTACTATCTCTTTCTATGTATGTATATTGAAAAAGGACAGCACGTTTGTATTGTTAATTTAAAGTCTCAAACACAGAACTAGTGAGGTTATGTCTAACCCCATTTAGTAGTTCGTTAAATGAAGATTTGAGTGTTTTTCGGCAATTCAATTTATTTAAATCGTATTCAACGTTAAACTTTAGTATAATTGAATTTGTTCATCATTCTATTTGGCATAAAGAAATCATGTACTTAAAAGTCTGATTGAAGGTATGATTCCGAACTACGCTGCACGCAGCAATGCTGCCGCGGCACTACCGGACTGCCCGTCCCCATACAAACTCTGCCGCTGCATTGCTGCCGCGTCACTGCTGTCTAGCTCGGAATATAGAGATTGTATGGGGACCGGTAGTGTCGCGGCAGCACTGCTGCGTGCAGCGTAGTTCGGAATTATACCCTAATGCTATCAAACCAGTTTATATGATTAAAAAATCTCTTAGGGTAAATATAACGTTTGTAGTTTACAGGTTAAAAAAATAAGTTCGTAGTTCTAGAGTTAAGTCTCAAACATTATATGGGACTTGAAAAGTACATTATTTGAAAAATATTAAGGATCGAATTACATACGAACAGTATTGAGCTGTAAGTATTATAATAGCATAGAGCATGTAAACGTGCAATTTTAGCACGTTGATCTTCGTAGTGTTGCGCGCAGTGCCGTTAATGCACTCGGGAAACACGTTCGGCGTATCACTAGTGTACGTCTATAACCAGTTCATTCCAATTTTTTCATATTGTCACTTCACTAATGTCTTTACGCCTTCCATAAGGTTGACAAGTGTGACAGAGAGAGACGCAGGCTATCCTATTTCCACATTTTATTACACCACGGTCATTTAGTACTGAATCATTTTTATTGCAGATTACAAATTGTTTAGTTTTGCCGAAAAAATAAATATTATTAATCAATTCCTGAAATAATCTGAATATACTTTCAGTTAATTAAAAGTTTTATCGTTTATAATATATTTAAAATTAGTGAGAGACACCGATTATATTTTATTGCAAAATTGCATATTTTTAAAAACTACATCGAATGAAGGCACAGTGTACGAACTGAAAAAACAAAGTTTTTAATTTGTGCGTATTTAAAGACTGACAACGTTTTTTTTTTCAATCTCCCATATATTAAGTTTCCTGATGAACTTACATCATAACTATATTTTGAAACAATATAAACTTTGGAAAAATAATTAATTTTATAAATTAGTTAAATTAAATAAATTTAGTAAATATTTGCAAAACGGAAAAAATATATAACTGAAATTTTGTTAAAAATTAAACCAAGTATTCTATTCCCAACAAAAAAAAATAACATTATAATATGTAGATTCTTGTTGGCACAGAAAAACTTCTTCATTGACAGAGATCAAAACAAATGGTTGTAAAGACGAAGCCGTGGCCTGCTATTTGGCGAAAACTTAACTACGCTATCTATAGGACTTAATTATTAAACTATTTACAAAAATATTACCCTCAGTGCAAAAAGTATAAGATAAAAAAATAAATTTTACTGAAAATCAAATAGCTAAATAAAATCAACAATGTAAACAAAAACGTATTTTATTATGTTATATTTAATTTTTTTTTATCAAGCACAGTAGTATTTTTTTTTGTATTTCAATCGTAACATATCTTTTGTGCACTGGCGATATTATATAAACTTCAGTGGATGGAGGTGATATTATACAAAATAATTTTTTTATCATAAATTTCATAATTTTATTATCTTTTATTCAAGTATTTCTAGTGCATACTATTATTATAAAAAGGATTTAATTCATTTAAAATAAAATAAAAACTAAATTTTGCTTATTTTTACATTTTACAAAATGTGGCTAGATCCAGGCAAAGCTGGGACGAAAAGCTTGGTTAATACATATATAGCCAATATATTTATATAGCATTGAAATAACAACAAAATATTTACATCATATTTGTAACAAAATTAGAGAAAATATTACAAAATAATTTTTGACAGAAAAATCTTAAAATGTAACATATCACCCTATCCACTTGCGAGTCCCTATCGGGTTATTTGGTCCACTGTCGGGCGGAAAGGGCCTCAGTCGTTGGGGAAGAAGTGGGCTTGCAGTTCTGACAGCGGCATCACCTGCTCGTCTCCTAAGGCTGGCTGCTGTTCAGCTTTCGACTGTTCTCTTAATTCTTTATAAAAAAAAAATTGGAACATAAGAAAAAATCTAATCCAATACATTGTAAATACATAATTTTACTCTTTTTTAATAAAATTTCGCACAGAAGTATTGAGTTTGACACAATTTATATGTAGGACTGCACAAAGATAATGCTTTTTTTTATAATAATGCTTAAAAACCTTTAAATTAATATTTAAAAAGAAACATTACATACTACCAAGCGTTTGACATAGACACACACATATACCACAAATACAATATATTCATTTATGTTAAAAGTATATCAAATTAAGAAGGGATATAAAACGAACTATAGTCGGTTTTCAACAACTGGGTGACTAGTAGTGGGTGTAAATAAAGGGATGTATCCATACTACGTGACACGTTCAGGGGAGGGATGGATTTTCAAAATAATAAATAAATACTTTGTGACAATTCACACAGCGCCATCTAGTCCCAAACTAAGTAGCGTAGCACTTGTGTTATGGGTACTAGATTACTGATATACTACTTATTTTTTTTTTGTAAATAAATATAAATTATACATAAACACCCAGACGCGAGACGGGAATCGAACCCGCGACCTCAGCAAGCGTACTGAAGTGCGTTATCCGTTATGCCACAGAGGTCGTCTACCAGCTTTTGTACAGAGAGGAGGGGGCGGGGCTTAGGTTTGCGTCGCGTAGTCAATATCCTCTAAAGGAAATATCGCGCTTTTACCAGCTATATACAAATATAGCGCTCAGCGTTTACTTTTTACTCCTAACTATAGGCATTCATGCACTTTTGGCGTCAAGCACAGTATTAAACCCAAATATGAGCCAAATTATTCTTTTTATTAACATTCTATATGCAAAAGGTGATTGAAAACCGTATGTTTTTTTATTGCTGTAGAACAGCAGACAGGCTGACGGTCCGCTTAGAATTTAGCAGTTACCGTCGCCTATGGGTGTTTGCAACGCCAGTGGCATCGCGAACACGCTGATGTCCTATAAGGGTACAGGAACTTGGGTTATTAATGCCGGAACACAACACAAGGTTATTATGGCGGCATACCTAAGACCAAAGGTGGTCGCCATCCAGACGGGCTTGATGCCTTACTTCGTAGCTAGGGTGGGTTGTTTTGTCGGCTTTTACGACAGGCCGACCCCGGCCGCAGAGATTGGTATTCTTTCTCCACCCCTGCACGGATAAGAGATAAGATTCATGAGTTACTACGTGAAAACTGTAGGATAAAGGGGGAGGATGTTTCCTCATATACTACGGATGGTAACCATAGGAAGGAAGGGAACTAAAAATGACCAAAAATAGGTCAGGTACCCACTAGAAGGGAGGATACAAACCGTGCCAGTTCTGTAGTAGCCTGGTGTAGTGGTCCGCCCTGTCGTGCTTCTTAAGCTGCGTGAACACGTGCACTAGGCCGCGGTAGTCGTACTCCAAGCCGGAGTATCGCTCCCCGAACAGTTTTAAGCCTGGAAACGCAACAAAAAATCATCCTGGTCTTTTTTGGCTTTGGATTTAAAATTAGCCTCACCGTCAATGTCTTACTTAGTCTTGGCCTGTATTTTTGTTATTACTGTAGGACAGCAGAAAAGCTGACGGCCCGCTTGGAATTCAGCAGTTACCGTCGCCTATGAGTGTGTTTGCAACGCCAGTGGCGTCGCGAACACGCTGCTGTCCCATAAGTCATTAATGGCGGCATACATAAAACCAAAGGTCGCCATCCAGACTTGGGGCCCTACCACTTAGCTAGGGTGGATTGTTTTGTCGCCTTTTACGACAAGCCTACCCCAGTGGCAGAGGTTAGTCAGTTCAGTATTCATTCTCCGCCCCTGCACGAGTAAAACATTTTATTAAAATAACACAACTTACTGATAGATATGGATCTGCGATAGAGTGTCTCGGCGGCGCAGTGCATGTTCATGTGGTAGTTGTAGAGGGAGGCGAGGTGGCCCACGCTGAGCCCTACCTCGTAGTCCTCCGCGCCCAGCAGCTCCTCCTTTATCGCTATCGCCTTCAGGTGCATGGTTTCCGCATCCTGTACATTAATCTTTTCTTAACTTTCTATTCTACGAATAAAGCATTACTCCTGCCAGTTCATTTTCAGTTCAGAGGCGGGGACACCTATATTGCTCTAGGGTCGTTTTTAGTGGGTAGCCCAACGACGCGTATCCCTCTTGTCAACTGTGAGGGGCGTACGAAAGCATTGCACGGGATTCCCACAATACCTCGCCGCCAGCTCCCAGACGGCGGGGTGTGCATTAGCCATTTTCTACCTCACCTCTCGGGATTGGGGGTAGTCAGGTGGCATTCATTCGTGTTTAAATTTAACTACACTATACTGTTAAGAAATATAAGAGTCTGGATGAGACAGGAACGGCACCGACCGTTTTTTGCGAGGATATCATACCGCTAAAGGAGGCTGCCGAGAGAAGGCGAGAAGACAAAGGGAACACTCGCAGCCGCCATAAGTTATTTAGGTAGACGCTTAGGGATACTTCACGTTGGTCATTAGGAGTCCCCGAGAAGACGACGACATAACATCGCTGGAGACACATGATAAAAAAAAATAATTGGCACAGGTACGTCTGGGAAATTTTAGTGGCTAATGCTGAAAGGAGACTCCCCACAAAACCTGGCTGTCCCCTTTGGGGCATTAAGAATTTTCGCTGCCTTTAAAAAAAGAAAATAAGACCCTAAAGAATTACCTCTGGCATCGCGAACGTCTATAATCGACGGCAACTGCTTATTAATTACCACACCAATAAAAAAAAATAGCATGCTTAATGATATGATAATAATATGTTAAGAAACTAACCTGGAACTTCTGCATGCTCTGGTAGAGCCTGCCCAGGTTGCCGTAGTGCTTGGCGGTCTGCACGTTCTTCTCCCCGAAGGCCATCATGGAGAGCGCCAGCGCCGCCTTGTGCAACGATTCCGACTCCTCCAGCAAGCTTGGCTCTGTCCAAATATCAAGATACGTCGCTTATTTGTGTTAAAAACAGTGCAATATTTCTAACATTGACGACATTTTGACGACCTCCGCGGCATAACGGCTAACGCACGTCTGTACGCTTACGTCCAGATGTTTGTATATATTTATTTATTTATAGAATTTATATACAATAATCATCATACAAGTGGTTAATCTCGGTGGAGTTCAAAGCTTTCACTTTGGAGCATGACGTCCACTATTGAGTATTCTCAAAAAATGAAACTGTTTATTAGCAATATTTCTTGTCCTTGTTTTTTTTATTGCTGTTGGACAGCAGACTGGCTGACGGCCCGCTTTGAATTTAGCGGTTACCGTCGCCTATGGGTGTTTGCAACACCAGTGGCATGGCGAACACGCTGCTGTCCCATAAGCGTACAGGAACACGGGGCACTAATGCCTAAACACAACACAAGGTTATTATGACGGCATACTTAAGACCTAAGGTGATCGCTATCCAGACGGGCTGGAGCCCTACTACGTAGCTAAGGTGGGTTGCTTTGTCGCCTTTTACGATAGGCCGATCCAGGCCGCAAAGGTTAGTATTATTTCTCCGCCCCTGCACGGATAAGTCTTATCTCCAGATAATGATGTAAGGAAGAAGATATCAATATACTGCGTGCTATTTGACTCCCCCGTCCCGAACGAAATACTAGCACCAAAGCCTCGAAATCTTAGGTCTTAGATTTCTTTCACCACCAAAAAATATTTACTCCCAAAGATTACAAAAGATGAAAGACGTAAAAACTTTTCATTGAATTTGGACTTGGTCCTTCGAGCCGGATCGATATGTATTGATTTTACTAAAGCATGCTTTTATTATGACCAAAATTAGCAATAAATTAATAATAAATGGTATGCGAGGTCAGATTGTCAGGTATTACCACTCATATCCTGTCCCGCGGGCGTGTCCAGGGCTATTTCTTCCAGTATCAACGCCTTTACGCGCTTCGCTGACGCCAGGAGTAAGTGGTCCGGCGGTACTAAGTTCTGCAAGTAACAATGTATAACTTTTTATAGGTAGAATTAATTAAGTAGGTTATTTATTAAGTTTTCCGAGATTTATGCCAGAACAATAATATAAATGATACTGGATGATGAGATCTCAAGTTTAATTCAATTATGGCGCATTTAACGTTTAGTTTTTATTTGTAACTATGGGTATGCATCCACTTTTGGCGTCAAGTGGCAAGTGTTCTCTTACTAAAGACAAATATGAATCAAATAATCTTTTTTTAAATTTTATCTTTGCAAAAAATTATCGTAAAGCGAATTTATTATTTATAACGTCAAAATTAGATGGGAAGGAGGTCTTTTTGTATATTACGGTTGGTCACTCAAGGGAGGGGGGTAAATTCTGACTGAAAAATAGGTCGAGTACCCACATTCCCTTAACTAACCGGTTACATCAATGCACTCTGTGTGTTCCTTTACAGTTTTTCTGCAACGTATGGAAAACTGCAGAGGATATGCGAGTAATAATGTTTTTAAATGTATATTATTTACCTCAATAATGCGAATGGCGCGTTGCGCGTGCTCCCTCGCCTTGTAGAACCTGCCAGAAGAATATTCTTGAACGTAGAGGGCATACGCGAGGTCCTCCATCGCAGTCGCCACGTGCAGCGAACTCCGTCCGAACACGCACTGCAAGCTGCCTAAGGCCTCCTGAATATTAAACAATTTATTAGTTACTAACTGTGCCCGCGACTCCGTCCGCGTGGAATAGTGACTTTGGGCAGAATTTTTTGGATATATCTTATGGTTTATTGTGGATTACAAACCCTATAAACCCTAAAATATAAATGAAATATGCAAACAGTCAGTATTATCGAATGCAACTGTTACGCCATGCGCCTCCGGAATACGTACGTTCGAACCTACAAAGTCAAGCCTAAGCTAAACTCTATTTTATATGATTGATGACATAAATATGAGGTTAACTTAAATTGGAAATTCAACTTACAATGTCCAGCCTAAGCTGAACCCTATTTCATATGATTGATGATATAAATTTGAGGTCAACTTAAATTGGCTATAAAATTTCCGAAACTTATCATTTTTAACAAAAACTATTTTTTTTTTAATAAAAATAGCCTAAGTTACTCCTTGATATATCAGCTATGTGCCAGTGAAAGTCCCGTCAAAATCGGTGCATCCATTTCAGAGATTAGCCGGAACAAACAGACAGACAGACAGACGGATAGACAGACAGACAGACAAAAATTGTAAAAAATTTTGTTTTGGTATATGTATCGTGTATACGTCCGAATGCACTAAGTAAAAAGCGGTTATTTTAATATCACAAACAGACCCTCCAATTTTATTTATTTGTATAGAGTATAGATGTATAGATGGTGTGCAATTATCACTCATGTTAATCCCGGTTGCAAACAGTTATGTCACAAGCGAAACGTATGCCAGTTTTTTGCGTATCCATCCGTATGACGCATTTTCTTCTCTTGAGATATATTATCTCAGCTTCATATCAATATATCTGGTAGCTCAATGGTATTACACTCGGAGACCAAATCTAGAGGTTCCGAGTTTGAATCCCACGATGGCTTGTACCGAGTAAGCAGTTTTTCTCACTTGCCTAGTTTGTAACTTGCCGATCCGCCTTGCACAAGCGTGGCGGGTACACTTCGTTCTACTCCCGTTCCCTGTAGGGGAGGCTTGAGGCAAACAGTACGATTTTATCGGCTGTAATATATATAACTACTTTTTTTAAGAGTACCCTACTTTAGAACTTTTATACAATCATTATAATTGAGACATGCCTTGAGCGCGACGACCTTTGTGGCGTAACGGTTAATGCATGTCTGTACGCTTGCGGAGGGTACAGGTTCGACTCCCGTCTCACGTCTGGGTGTTTATATATAATATTTATTTATTTACAAATAAAATAGTATATATTATGTAGTATATTAGTTGTCTAGTACCCATAACACAAGTGCTAAGCTATTTAGTTTGGGACTAGATGACGTTGTGTGAATTGTCCCAATATTACCTAGAATTTTTTTATGTAAACTTTTTGTCTTCGTGGGAAAAAAGCCACAGATACGACCTGTTTGTTATATCGTGTCCCTGTTTCCCATGAATGCTGATATATAATGCTGTCATTCCGACATTTCAACAATTCCTGACATTGAGCATTCCACACGCATCGGTATTTTTCCATCGATGACCAGGTGCAAATGGAGATCAAGCTGGGATGAAAGAAATTACGGGTGCCAAGTGAAGAAAAACTAAATTTAATTTAAAGAGTAATTTTTAAACTGTAAAAAAGTGTGCATGTTTATCCAGCAATAAAGGCTATTTTTAACCGACGAAAAAAGCGGAGGAGGTTCTTAATTCGACGCGTATATATTTTTTTCTTTTTTTTAGGGATGACCACGCATAACTTTTTACAGAGTAGTCCGATTTTATAAGCAAATTAATTAATTACGTAAAGCGTGATGCACGGCGGCGGCGCAGCGTGACACGCCCCTTCGCCGGAAAATGCCGAGCGTTTACGAAGTTAATGTCAGCGAGACAGCAACCCAAACTGGCACAAGTGAGGTCACTGGCGTCGATTCAAAATTACTTAGGTACACTTACATTAGTTTAAGAACTTAGTTATTAAGGTTAATAAAATACTGTGTGTGTCAACTCCGACGCACGACTGGAGTTTACTACTTAAGTACGATTGTCTAAACATACGCAAAAAGAGTTTATTTAACTGAAAAAAGATTAATACCATATGAAAGAGTAAATTAACAAATTAATGAAAATAATATACATATATAAAAAAAGTTTTAAAACAGTTTTAAGTTAAACCTAATTACAACTATGGCACCTAGTAGTAAAGTCACAAATCTCCAAAACATTATCTAATACTTACGATCATTCGTCATATAAAATGAGCAAAGCAATAAATCACTCTTATCACTTACAAATGAAAAGACATATGTTAAACAACATTTAATGTGAAATCAACCTTAAGTTGTAACAAATAAAGTAATTTTTGCCTTGCGCACCAAAAACGTAACGAGGTCATTCATTAGTAGATTTTACTCTCACATTTTTCTCATACCGAGCGCCATATATATGAAAATCGATTCTTAAGGAGTAAACTCTAAAAAAAGGTTTTTATTTATTGATTTTATTACGGGTGTGTCGATCCCTCACCTCGTAAACCTTAACGCTGTGCATGATGGAGTCGATGTTGAGGAGGTAGAAGCCGTAGTCGAGGAGAGCGGCCGCGTACCGTGGGTGCGCGGGCCCGAACACCGCCCGCGCCAGCCCCACCGCCTGCCGCACCAGCACGCCGGCCTCCTTGAAACGCCTCTTCACCACGCACGCTTTGCCGCAAGCCCGAAGCACTTCGATTGTTATTCTGACACCAAAACACATAATATATAGTTATTATAAAAAAAGTGTGTGTGTGTTCAATTCACACACGGCAGAAGTGAAACTTCAGAAGAGTAGCCTACGAGAGAGTGAGATAAATATAGAGTATAAAGTGAGATAAATATAGAGTATAAGCCCGAACGAAGAGGAAACGAAGATTATAGAAAAAATTGTATACTTGTATTCTATATCATTCTCTCGCAGGCTACATCCTATTTATGATTATGTTTCGTCTCTTTTCTTGCTATCGCTTTTTCATTTCATGGAATTTACAAATCACAACGTTGCCTAAGAGGTTTTATTTAAAAAAAAAATCATATCTGCTTAATTTATTGGAATTCTAAGATATACACTTTCATATTAAGTAAATGACAAACTTTCCGACTTTCACTCGGAATGATCCGAATGTGAACGAGTGAGCGATTTCGTACTGAAATGTAACGATTGTTCAACAAACACCTGCAGGTGAGCCAACATATCACCTTGAATACAGTCATTTTAAAATTTAGTAGCAGTAATAAGTATTCTACATGTACCGTCAAACGAATTGCAGTTGGTCATTAAATATAGCACTAAACACACTTCTCTTTTCATTCGCTCCAAAACAAATATACAGTCGATTAGTAAAGTGAGCCGTAGTGAAGTGAACAAGTAAAATGACTTACTTGTGTGGTGTATGTTGTGTGAGCAACCTCAAGGCGCGCATGCTCCATTTGTGCGCAGCGTTGTAGTCGCAGCGCACGAAGAACAGCGCGCTGAACTCCTTGCAGAGGCGAGCACCCAACGAGGAAGCGCCCCACACCGCTTCGCGACCGAACACGCAGGATGAACACGATTCGGCACTATCCTCTAACCTATTGTATAATATGTATTTGTTTACAAAAGAAAAAAAAAGAATAATTATATGTAGTTTATCAGTTGTTTAGTACCGATAATACAAGTGGTATGCTACTTATTTTGGGACTAGATGGCGCTGTGTGAATTGTGCCAGTATATTTATTTCTTTAAATATTGCAATAAAATATCCTTATAATTTATAATTTTTCTCCGTTAAAATGTGGAGTAAAAGGACACCTCCGCAGCCGGAGGCGGCTGTCATATGAGCGACAAAAAACCCTAGGAAGGTGGTACAGCTCCGTCCAAGCTCGTCGAGATGGCAACTACACCCATCTTTAAATATGGTGGCATAATAAAAGTTATTGTGTTTCTACATAAGTAACTCAAGTTTCAGTTCCCTTCGCGGAGAGTAGCGTCTTAGTGGCGCCCATTGCGTCACAAACGTCCATAGGAGGTAACTACTTACCATTAGGTGAACCGCCAGCACGTCTGCTGTTTGACAGCAATAAAAAAAATGTCATTTACCAGAGGAGGACACTGTGTCCTTTATTACATGATAAAAATGGTTTAACAAAAATAATGCCAAAGATGGCTGCCGGATGGCAACTCGTTACTGCTCAAAACTATCATCAATGTAAAACCTAGGCTTCGAAGTAATTTGATGATAATAAAAAAATCATGTCTTGCGTTGGTTAAGCAAATCTATATTTATTTGAAATTCATAAAAAAGACAATCTCTCTTACCTGTGATCTAATACGACTTCATCAGTTTGCAATGCCTTACTACAAGTGTCTACAATCGCAAATGGTCCCTCGAGCAGATCATCTGCAGAGTCCTCGGTTATACCTAGTAGCTGCAACGACAAGGCGTACGTCTCAGCCGCCGCAGGAAAACAGCAGTACGCTGATTGTGTGTTTAACAACCTGGAAAACAAGACTACACTCAGTCATCTCAGATTTAATCCAGAGAAATATCTTCAAAAATATTGTCCAGTTGGTTTTTTTTAAACCAGACAGTACGCTAATTTGGCGTCGAGTTGAAGCCAGTGCCTATAATGCGTTCGGTTCCGACAAACACTCGAAGATGACAGGTCCTCAAGTACTTCAAAGTTTTAGTAAAGGGGGTGTAAAATTTCAATTTGAGTTTTACCAAGTTTTAGAATTTTCTATTTCTGTATTTCTTCTGTTTGTCTTTTCTTTTATTTCTGTGTTTTATGTATTAGATGTAGTAAAAATAAATTCATTATTTTTCCAATACACATGGCGTTAGTAATCTGTATCATGCGCTGTAGAAGTCTGATCTGGTGACGCTAGATGGCGTTATGAAGATGAGATTTCGTACTAAAAAACTCTGTTGATAGTTTTGGGATTGGTTGATTCAGTTTTGTTTGAAGTTTTAACGCGCGTCAAAGATGGATGCAAAGAAAAAATACGCTATAGTTTACAGTTTTTCTTTTTTATAAGGCGAAAATGAAAATATTACCTCTAATAAGAGATTTCTAAGTTCTATAGTAATAACTTACAAAAAGCTATACAAGGTTAGTAAAAAAGAATGGTTAGATTGTTGATTATCGTGTCGTACACAAATGAAAATGTAGTGACAAAAATTGAGAAAGGTATGCTGAGATGGTTTGGTCGAGAGAATGAATGAAGAACGATTGACGAAAAAAGTGTATAAGACGAGTGTGAACGGAAGTGTTGGAAGGGGTAGACCTAGGCGGACGTTTCGAGACCAGATCAGGGATGTCTTGAAAAAAGGCCAGATCACGAGTACCCTAAACGGAAGGGCATGTATGAAGGGAATAATGAAAGTGGACGAAGCGAAACAAGTATGTAAGGATCGTAGCAAGTGGAAAGAAGTGGTCTCTGCCTACCCCTACTGGAAAGAGGCGTGATTATATGTATGTACACAAATATATATAAAACATAAATTTATAATTATATACCTGTGACAACATTCCAATGTGAGCCTCTTGTAGTAGGTGGTCTGTGGTTGCGCCTGGCACAGGTCCCTGCACCGGAGCAGCACGCACTGCGCGTCCGCATACCAGCCGGCCTCGTTCAGGAAACCTCCTACGAGTTATATACATACATTTATAGAAAAGATGTACAAGTATTTACTTCCAAAACAATTTATTAATTCGTATATCGGACAATATTTGCTCTGGTTTCTTCCTCATACTTGTGGGTGTTGGGACCTCTAGGTCTCCCCCTTTACCCCGGCATCAACACGGTGACTGGAGGGCAATATTCAGAAGGACAGTGGGCGATATTGGAACCATTTAAAGAAAAGGTTTTTTTAATGGTTTAGTACAATGTCTTTTCTCAAAAAAAAAAATATAACGGGTCCAGTGGTTACGCGTGTGGTTTGAAACGCTCTTGTCTATGGTTTCTATTCTAATGGAAGACAACATACATTATGACGACTTTTGCAGCGTAAATGCGAACACACTTCGGTACGCTTACGGAGGTCACGAGTTCGATTCCCGACTTGCATCAAAGTGTTTATGTATAATATGTATTTATTTACAAAAGACAAGTATATGTGTATATCAGTTATCTAGTACCCATAACACAAGTGCTATGCTACTTACTTTGAGACTAGATTGCGCTGTTTGAACTGTCTCAGTATAATTATTAAATTTAAAAAATGCAAATAAATGGTTTTTATCTGTATGTCCTTTTGTCAATTGTGTTTATAAATAATCCTGCGAAACCAGACGCAATCAAACCCGTATGTATAGTTTTTATCAAATGACTTTTGAAAAAATGAAATTAACATAAGTTTGATTTGAATGAATTAATGTAAGGCCAAAGATCACTTTTTTATAATTCGATTAACTAAAAAAAAAATTAATTCAAATAAAACATAATAATAGGAAACATCAAGATATTTTCTGCGTATATATATATTTTTTTAATTTATTTATCAAATTCACAGTTATTACATTAGCTTAATAAAATAATAGCACAAAAAACCACTAAGGTTTGTACAATGCCATCGAAACTTAAGTCTACGCACGTTCAAATGACTGAGTAAATTTAGATTACAATTTCTCTAAAAAGTATTTTTTAAGTGAGGCTTTAATATTTTTTTGGGTTATATTATCTCTTATATTTGTTGGTAAATCGTTTAATAATCTTGGAACTAAAATGTATCCCTAAATTATTTACTATTACTTATTATTTATTAATTTTAAAAGATGGTGGGACTGATATGAACTTAGCTTTGCTTTCCTCTACAACAAAATTAGTAGTTAACTTGGGCTGCGAACTTTAGCTTCGTAAGCAATAGGGAAGAGGAAGCATTATAGACCTACAATCAAATAATATTTTTAAATATCGTCCTAAGCAGTTGTTAATTGAGAAATCACATGTAATAATGACTATTTGGATGACAAATTGTAAGAATTAACTGTGACATTATAACAATTCTAACAAAGACATTATTATCCTTATAATTTATTATTTAGACTTAAAATGTATTCTGTTTGATATCTTATGACATTAAATTCATGTATAACTTGATGTTTTCATTATTTATAGTTATCATGAAATAATATTGTACACCGTAAGGGGTAAACTGTTAAAACAATGTAATGTAAACCATCTCTGTATGTAAAGTATCTTATCTTATAAATAAATTAGAAATAAGTCATACCGAGCCGCAGACCGAGATGTATAAGAGCATCCTTAGAACTCATTTTGCTGTTGCATTTTGACAGATAACCACTGGACAACTCAGCCGATAACTTGGAGCCGTGTTCTATCACCGCCTGGAAATAGAAAAGAAAAAAGTATTTATTAAAAAAATATTAACAAAAAAAAGGCAGTTACGGAAACTTTGTGTTATGTTCCGGCATAAGTGACCAGTACCCCTACGCAGACGGTAGCGTATTAGCGGTGCCCCTGGCATCGCAAACATCCATAGGCCCGTGGCCTGTCAGCCAGTCTGCTGTCCGACAGTAATAAAAAAGGACACACTTCAGACGTCTCCTTTTGTGTTTCTGACACGAGAAGTGTATTGTGGTGTCAAATATCATGCTAAAAAAGAGTTCGATGTATAAAATACAAGAAACAAAGATTTCAATTAGAAATAATCGTTTTTTTTTAATATCATTTCTTATATACATATAAAAAAAACATGTGTGCAGCTCAGACGTGATAGAAGTGAAACCTTGAAAGATGTAAATTTCAATATAAAAAATAAAAACGACAATGAGTCAGGATTCGAAAACAGGCGGATCCGATGTCTAAGAGCTAGAATCCGCTTGGATTTACCCGTTGAAATTATTCAAGTTATATATGTATATCTAATATATATCTAAATTTATGTTAAATTAAAAACATAAACAGAAAAGGAAAAGTTTTTGGAGTTATGCATGTTGGGATTCGAACCCGGACCGATCCGAAACCAACCTACAACCCAACCTATGAGCTACAATCCGCTCAAAATTTTGGGGTGAAATTATTTAAGTGTTGAATTCAAAATTATATTAAATTATTCCCCAAAGTAGATTATAAAGAAAAAGAAAAAAAAAACAACTGTTATTCATTGTAATAAAGTCGCATTTCGAATAGATATGTGTTTAAGTAATGCAATCATTTAAAAATTACAATAAAGAATAAGCCATATAAAGCCATTATTAGATAATAATAAGGTTGATATTACTGGAGCAAAAAAATACTGTCTTTTTTTCGTTTTATCGAGTTTCAGATCACAACGATGTTATAGAAGTTTTCGACGATATGCAAATATGTTCGGTATTTAGTAAATAAAAGCAAATCAGTTTTCTATCAGTACACTAGCAGATGACTTAAGGAAAAGTAAATGTAGTACCATGTTAACATTTTTATCGAAACATACCACGAAAATATACGATATATGTATACAAAGATACAAAACGGGGCAATTTCACATATTTTCACTTTGTCGCTTACAACATAGTTGAAGTTTAATACACTTTAATATGTTGGGTTTAAACCGGCTGTAGGATTTTATAATGGGACATAATGTTGACTTTATTAGAGCTAGACGTATACAATGTCTTGGTCAGCTTTTCGTTATTTTTTTTTGTTGCGGTATAGTATCCAAGCATTCGAAATTTTTCTTCAGCTTTCCTTCAAGGTTTCGTAAAAATATAATACTAATAACAGTCCATTGCATCCCACAGCTGGGCTTGAGTCTCCCCCTAGATGGAGCGGACAGCAAACCCGCCACGCTTGTCCAAAGCGGATTGACGGGTTACACATACTGATTTTATCCGTGCAGGGGCAGAGAAAGAATAAAATATAATAAGAAAACAACCCACCCTAGCTACGTGGTAGGGCCCCAAGCCCGTCTGGATGGCGACCACCTTTGGTCTTAAGTATGCCGCCATAATAACTTTGTGTTGTGTTATGGCATTAATGACCCAAGTTCCTGTACCCTTATGGGACAGCAGCGTGTTCGCGATGCCATTGGTGTTGCAACACCCATAGGCGACGGACGGTAACTGCTAAATTCTAAGTAAAAACAATAAACCGTACGAGATGAAACAAAAAATTGGTAAATACAAACCGGGTATTATGGCGAAAAACATAATGAACTGTGACAATTTAACACGTTTTTAACATGTGTTCTTTACTATAATAATGCGGTATCGAAAAAACATTACCTGAAAGCACTGTAGAAGCCTGATTTGTGAATCACTGAATCGTAGCAACCTCTCGAATACGTCCAGTTCCGAGAGCTCCGCGCCGAGTATGCAGAGCCTCTTCTCTTGCATCATCTGTAACAAGAAACCATTTCATCAGATCCACCATATGGTAGTTTGTGACGATAACTCCTTCCACTGCAACAATAGAGGTATTCCACTAACCTTTGTGTTACTGATACTTTTTTGGTTTTATTTCGCATAGAATTTAGCAGTTACCATCGCCTATGGGTGTTTGCAACACCAGTGGCATCGCAAACACGTTGCTGTCCCGTAACAGTACAGGAACTTGGGTCACTAATGCCTAATACTTAAGGCCAAAGGTGGTCACCATCCAGACGGGCTTGGGGCCCTACCACGTAGCTAGGGTGGGTCGTTTTACCGCCTTTTACGACAGGCCGACCATGGCCGCAGTCAGTATTCTTTCTCCGCTCCTGCACGGTTAAATACCGTAATAAAAACCTGATAGCTCAGTAGTACAACCGGAGATCAATGTAAAGGTCCCGGATTTGAATTCCACGCTGGCTTACACCGCTTAGGCAGTTTTTGTCACCTAATGTATGTACTGAGGTGAAGGAAAACAATCGTGACGAAGCCTGAATACCGAGATCACCGCTATGAGGAACCCGCCAATTCGACTTGGACGGGCGTGGGGGGGGGGGGGTATACTGTCCCTTCCCTTTAAGGGGAAGCATGAGCCCAGCTGTGGGACGCTATGGGCTGTTATTAATTTATTTTTGAAGGCAAGCAGCGAATGCCTGAAGACCCAGGTCTTGCAAGGATTAAACCTGCGCCAGAGCACTGACCGTAATTCAACCGGCATATTATATAGTAGGTGATAATTTTACTTTGTAACGATTACAAATTTACACGATTAGTTCGCAATGCGGGTAATTTCCTATTATATATAACTCGCATACTCCCTCCCCCCGTCTTTGTATGATATGACGAATGGGGTATATTAATCAAGGTTTATCAGGAGTTTTGGTTATTATAAAACGAATCAAAACCTCAAACGTGAATTTTGTCCAATTAAAATTGATAGTAATAATAGTGGGACCATTCGCACAACACACCATTTAGTCCCAAAGTTATTATTTATTTTATGGGTACTGAACAGCTAACTCCTTGTACTCTTCTTCTTCCTGCCTTTATCCATTATATGGGGCCGGCACAACAAGTTCACTACATCCCCTCTTTTCTGTTAGCCGCCATCTCAACATTCATACCTTTTTCGCCATTTCATCTATTACGCATTCCGTCCATCTTTTCTTTGGTCTACCTCTCCTCCTATCATTTTCGTAGTTATATGGCACTCCTCTCCTCTCTTCTCATGTACATGGCCAAACCACGCTATTCTGTTACTTTTAAGTTTTTCAAGCACTGGTGCTACTTTCGTACTTCCTCTAATAAATTTTCTTATTTCATTTCTAATTTCATCCATTTTCGTAACTTCACACATCCATCTCTTTGTTCATAAATATATATTATACTAGCTGTGCCCGCGACTCCGTCCGCGTGGAATAGTGACTTTGGGCAGCATTTTTGGATATATCTTATGGTTTATTTTGGATTACAAACCTTATAAACCCTAAAATATAAATAAATGAAATATACAAACTGCGTTCGAACCTACAAAGTCCAGCCTAAGCTGAACCCTATTTTATATGATTGATGATATAAACCTGAGGTAAACTTAAATTGGATTAATAAAAATCCGAAACTGATCATTTTAAATTAAAACAATTTTTTTTTTCTAAAATAAAAGTATCCTAAGTTACTCCTTGTTACATCAGCTATCTGCCAGTGAAAGTCCCATCAAAATCGGTCTAGCCGTTTCAGAGATTAGCCGGAACAAACAGACAGACAAAAATTGTAAAAAATGTTGTTTTGGTATATGTAAAAGCGGTTATTTTAATATTACAAACAGACCCTCCAATTTTATTTATTTGTATAGATTTAAACACCCAGATGCTGGACGGGAATCGAATACGTGCCCTCCGCATGCGCTCCTATGTGCGTTAGTCGTTATGCTAAATATTAATTAAACTATATTCATCAAATCAGGATTGTATAATATAATAACACTTTGATAAGACAACATTGTATGTCACATAAATAACAAAAATACAATGTAACATCGCATAATTTAATAAGGGTCGTCTAGGTATGGTGCTCACACATGTCGACTACAATGTACGAGGTATAAATATTTACAATATCACTACAAAGTTATTCGCAATAAACGCAATTTTGTACGTCAACGAACGCTCGGAGCACAAATGTAACAAATACATTGTTAAAATGTACACTGTAGTTTATACTGACGCATACGACGCGACTCGTAGTTTATTAAGTTTGGAAGGGACATAGAATGGACTAGCTCTCCATGAAGCAAAAGACCTAATCTTGGACAAGTAGAGTACCTCTACTTTTGTTTCCAGTTGAGACTAAAAACAAAATGAGATGTATACAGCGTATACAATATATAAGAGTTAAATCTGTATAGGATTTTGTATACATATATCCTTGCAGGGGCGGAGAAAGAATACTAACCTCTGCGGTCGGGGTCGACCTGTCGTAAAAGACGACAAAACAACCCACCCTAGCTACGTGGTAGGGCCCCAAGCCCGTCTGGATGGCGACCACCTTTGGTCTTAAGTATGCCGCCATAATAACCTTGTGTTGTGTTGTGCATTAGAAACCCAAGTTCCTGTACCCTTATTGGACAGCAGGGTGTTCGAGATGCCACTGGCGTTGCAATCACCCATAGGCGACAGTTACTGCTAAATTCTAAGCGGGCCGTCAGCCTGTCTGCTGTCCTACAGCAATATAAAAAAAAGGATTTTGTAGGGTTTTTTTTTATAAATTCATAATACATCATTAAAATATAAGTTAGAAAATGTATAAAAGTAAACCGAATGGTAACAATCGATCTGTATTATATATATATATATATATATATATATATATATATATATATATATATATATATATATATATAATATATATATATATAAAATAAATATAATATATTTATTTATGGTATATAGTATATTTATTTTATAAAACACTCTTTTTAAACACAATAATATATATATATATATATATATATATATATATATATATATATATATATATATATATATATATATATATATATATATATATAGCGTCTAGGTATTTATGTACCAATTTAATACATTATGCTACTTTAGATCCCAGTCATTCCCAGTATACATAAGTTACAAGTATATATACATAAGTTACAATGTCACCAACATAATTATCTAAGTATGCTTCCATCAAATAGGCAAAGTACTGTTATCATATTCGTTTATCCCGTCTTCACCCGACTTAACATGAATCATCTGGATCACACTTGTACAAGGAAAGGATCAAATCGGTTCATTCGACGCAAGGTTATTTACATCGACGGATAAAAACACAATGTTACAAGACTTAATATAATCGTACGTGTCCATATGCGGTCATAATTGTTCAATTTAGGCTCTTGTTTACTCGTTAAGCCCAATATAACGGGCGTCTGTGTAATTCTATTAGACCAGCCAAGTGAGAGAACTAAATAGTTGCTAAAATAAACACGTTTAAGATAGATTATAGGCTAGAGGGCATCGTATCACGAGTCTTGCGAGTTTTACTCGTAGGTAGCTGACACGATTCCTTGTGTACTTAGGTCATCAGTAGTGACGGTTTTGACGGTTTGCCATCCCGACTGACCGCGATAGACGGACGACAAATATGAAAAGTGTAGCTTCTTAATAAATTTATTTAATTTACATAATTTATAACGTTTCAAATATTATACATAATTTTATAATGCCAATTACGAATTATTACTTTTTAAAATAAATAATATACTAGGACATTTCACACAGCGCCATCTAGTCCCAAAGGAAGTAAGCTCTTGATTTATGGGTACTAAATAACCAACTTAATACATACATATATATTACATACATATATAACACTCCAACGCGAGACGGGAATCGAATCCGTGACTTCCGCAAGCGTACCGCAAGACTGGGTTCCCACTACGACGCCCGGACTTTTACTGGCCCGGCAAATTTACCGGGCCAGTAAAACTGCCGGAAGGGCTAGTGGCTGTATAATTTATATGAAGCTATTCACATTATTCACGGTCCGGCAAAAATGCCGAACTCGGCATTTTTACCGAGCGTTTCGTCACTGCGAAGTGCCGGTAAAACCACCGGCCCGGAGTAATGTGAATGAACGAGTTTGCGCCGGATCTGTCCGTGCGCGCCCGTGCTTCCCTCGCGGTATTCGGCTTCGCGTTCTGTCCAATTTTCTTGTGGGATCCGGTGTAATGTAATCACATCTGTCCGGTGTCCAGTTTCCGGTAAATCTGCCGCTCAGTCGTAGTGGGATTCACTATCATCTAATCACAATGTAATCACAACGGAGGTCGTCTAATATATACTTGATAAATTTCTTTAAAAAAAAAGACCAAAAATGAATCTCTTCTTGAAGAGAAGTCATCTTAGTAGACTATGTTTTAAGTTGTCATCAATGGATTTCGTCCAAAACACTATTAATAAGACGCGTAAACACAACACAATACACAACAGCGAACTTCAGACCTCAAAATAAAAGCTTCGAATGCAATCGAAAAGAAACGTTCAAATAAAGGAGTTCAATCTATGAACGTATCTCGTATAAATCACTATATATATACTTTATATATACTTTCATCACAATCCCACCATAAAATACTTTTTTAGTAGTTTTGTAATTCTACCGCTTAGGTATACTTCGTAATTTGTTTTCTTATTTGATTCGTCTTTCTACGAGTAATCCCTGTGTCTTCGGCCTCTTACACACTCCTCGAACAATATTACTACAGTCTTCGATCAACATTGTTGATCGAAGACTACAGTAATACAACACGCGTATTGGTTGTCCTAGTTCCAGAGATCTGGGTCATGCCAGTGATAATTTATATGTCAAGGATTGGTGAGATTTCCAATGACGTTAACAACTACTAAATATATACATAAAGCTTGTACCTACGATTCAGCTGATTCCACTTTAATAATAAAAATGGTTAAGAAACAAATATGGCGAACATTATTAACGAATAATCATCTGTAATACACGGCTTGCAGTAAACTTTAGTGAATTTCGTAACTTTTTTTAATCTTTTAGAATAGCAGAACTAGGAACTTTTGAGGAGTGGCATCGAAAGAATTCTTATTCAAAATATCTTTATTACCATATGTAAGCTCAGGTTAACATTGATATTGGTGATTAAATTTTTTATCTCTGTAAGTATACAGAGTATATGTAGTCACATACAGTAGCTTACAGTTCCTTCTAATTTATGCATGAGTAAGTACTCCAGATCCGAACGAACACAAAAGATTGGAAGATATTAATTTGCTGATAATAACGAAGACATGCCAAAGAAGAAGATTTTTTTATTGCTGTAGGACAGCAGACCGGCTGACGGCTCACTTAGAATTTAGCAGTTACCGTTGCCTATGGGTATTTGCAACGCCAGTGGCATCGCGAACATCCTGCTGTCCCATAAAGGTACAGGAACTTGGGTCATTAATGCCGGAACACAACACAAAGTTATTATGGCGGCATATTTAAGATGACCGACCCCGGCCGCAGAAGTTAGTATTCTTTCTCCGCCCCTGCACGGATAAAATGATAAATAATATATAGAATGGGTTAAATAATGTGAGCAATATGTATTTGGAACCGTCATATCATGATTTTTTATTAAAAATTCACGTTTATATATATATATATATATATATATATATATATATATATATATATATATATATATATATATATATGTAAAGAGAATATCATCTCTTTAATGTTATTGTATTATGGTTAGGTTGTGTAACCAGGACATAATCCCTTTTGATTTAACGCGCTTAATGTCATGTGTCATAGAAGTGTGACACATGACATTTGCCTACAAAAAAGTAAACAATATTTACGTTATTACGTTACAGATTTGATTTAAATAATTTAATTAATAGATAGAAAAGCAAGAGTTATGAGAGACGAGTTATCAACTTTAATTGTCGTTTTATAATATTATTTATTTGTTTCAGTCTGGATGGTCCGAATAAATCAAACAAATCTGTTATTTTTACAGAAAATCATATTATCAGAAAAATTCAGTATTGATTTAATTAATAAAATACACAAGGAATGGTGTCACACAGGAATAACACAAACACAAATGAAAATATGTCCATATTATACTGCTAAAAATTTAGTGAAGAATATAAAAAAAATTTGTAAAGAATGTTATATATGTATTAAGAATAAGTCAAGAGGGCAACATAAATTCGGCTCAATGTCACAATTAGGACCAGCGACCAAAGCTTTCGAAATTATGTCCATAGATACAATTGGAGGATTTGGAAGCACTAGATCAACAAAAAAATATATTCATTTACTTGTTGATCATTTCACGAGATATGCGTTCATTTCAACATCAAGAACTCAAAACGCCGCTGATTTTATAAAACTAATTCAAACTGTGTTAGACATAGAAAACATCGGAACAATCTTAACGGACCAATATCCTGGAATAAATTCGAAAGAATTTAAAGATTATTTAAAAAATAAAGGAGTGCAATTAATTTTTACTGCAATAAATGCACCATTTTCTAATGGTCTGAATGAAAGACTGAATCAGACATTAGTAAATAAAATAAGATGTAAAATAAACGAAGAGAAAAAGAATAGAGCATGGACATCGATAGCGAGAGAATGTGTGAATAAGTATAATATACTAGAACATACAATAACGGGATTTACACCAGAGTATCTATTATATGGCACAGACACCAGTAACATACCAGAAGAATTTCAAACAAATATAGAACATTTAGATAAAGATAAAAAAATGAAGATAGAAAAATTGATAGATAAAAACAAATCAGTGTTTGCGAAAGACAAGTATGATATTGGGACTGTTAACGAATATGAAGCTAGAATTGACTTAATAGTGGAGAAATACTGCAGTAAAAGACCCTATAGATGTAATATAAAAGACAAAAAAGAAATAGAGAAACAAATAGCCAACTTACTAGAGAAGAATTTAATCGAAGAATCTTATAGTCCTTTTGCTGCACCCGTCACACTAGCATATAAGAAAAATGAAGGAAAGACACGTCTGTGCATAGACTTTAGAGATTTAAATAAAAACATTGTCCCTCAGGCACAACCATTCCCTTTAATAGATGATATAATAATAAGAGCCAGAAATTGTAAATACTTTACGACACTGGACATTAACTCAGCTTTTTGGTCAATACCACTAAGAATTGAGGATAGGAGGAAGACGGGATTTGTAACACAAGATGGTCACTATCAATGGACATGTCTACCGTTTGGCTTAAAAACGTCTCCAGCTATATTTCAACGAATTCTGAGTAGCATATTAAGAAAATATGGACTAACTGAATTTTCAGTGAACTATATAGACGATATCTTAATACACTCACCGACGTTTGAAGAACATCTAAATCATATTGAAAAATTATTAAATGCAATAAAAAAAGAAGGACTCAGGTTAAAATTTAAAAAGTGTACATTCGCTGCTAGTTCGGTTAGATATTTAGGACATGTAATAGGAGAAAATACGGTTAAACCGTTGAAAGACAACATAACGTCAATAAAAAATTTCCCAATTCCTACTACACAAAAGCAAATTAGACAATTTCTGGGGAAAATAAATTTTTACCATGAATATATAGAAAAGAGCTCAATATTACTAGATCCATTACATCAACTATTAAAAAAAAATGTAAAATTTATATGGACAGAGGATTGTGAAAAATCTTTCAGAAAGATAAAAGAAATGCTATGTTCCCAACCAGTGTTGGAGATATTCGACAAAGACCTTCCAATCAAGATATATACAGATGCATCACTTGAAGGTATAGGCGCAATACTAAAACAAACACAAGAGGATGGAAAAGAAAAACCTGTGGCCTACTTCTCAAAGAAACTTAATGAAACGCAAAAAAGAAAAAAAGCTATTTATCTTGAATGCTTAGCTATAAAAGAGGCAATAAAGTACTGGCAACACTGGCTGATAGGGAGATACTTCGAAATATACTCTGACCACAAACCACTGGAAAATATGAATATAAAAGCACGAACAGACGAAGAATTGGGCGATCTAAGTCACTATCTATCTCAATACGATTTTAAAATTATATACGTCCCAGGTAAAGATAATAAAGAAGCGGACTGCTTGAGTAGAAACCCTGTTCTAGAATCAAATACAGAAGAAGAGGATTTATTAAAAACGGTAAATTTTATTGAAATAGATGAAATAAAATTAGATCAGATGAATAATATACTATTACAGAATAAAAAAGAAAAATTAATAGAGAAAAACGGAATATATTATAAAAAAGTGAAGAAAAGAGAGAAAATCATATTACCAGAACATAAATTCAGAAATGAAGAAAAGAAACCATGTATGACATGTGAAAACATGGGTAAAGGTATAAGATATCATCCAGAAGAAAAATGCTGGTTTAAACTAGAGAAAAAAGAGAAACCTAAAGCTATAGGAAGCAATTCAGTAATAGAAGTAAATTTAAATACAGAGAAAAAAAACTAATAGTCACACCATTGATCAGACTTAAGCTACTAGTTGAGAATCAGATAGAGATAATGGGAACATATGATCCAGGTTCTCAAGTATCCTTGATAAACTCGAAATGGATAAAAATAAAAGAGAATAGAGAAGATTTAAACAAGATATTCTTGAGGTCTGTCAATGGTGTGAATCAGACAAATGGATTGGTAAGAATAAGAATAAAAATATTTGATATAGAAAAAATAGTAGATATATATGTAGTTGAAAGAGAGGATTTTGAAGATTTTATAATAGGATTAGACTTAATTCCTATGTTTAAGTTGAGGTTGAATGAAAATTTAGAAATCTCACAGAAAATAGAGAAAAAGTTAGAAAAACCAGAGATAACATTAAGTGAAGTTACAAATTGTTCAATTAATTTTAATGAACACGTGGAAACAGAAGACACCATGAATTCAACGAAGGAGATATGGTATTCATAGAGAATGGAAACAAACTCAATAGGAAAAAGCTAGAAGAACTAAGAATCGGCCCATATATAATAGAAGAAAAAATTTCAAACTCAATTTATAAAATAAAAACTGGAAAAAGAAATCAAGACACGAGTCTATTCCACGTGACAAAACTAATTCCAATGTTTGAAGTTGAAGCTGATTGAAAAATTATGCAATTTTCATATCGTGGAGGGGAGATGTAAAGAGAATATCATCTCTTTAATGTTATTGTATTATGGTTAGGTTGTGTAACCAGGACATAATCCCTTTTGATTTAACGCGCTTAATGTCATGTGTCATAGAAGTGTGACACATGACATTTGCCTACAAAAAAGTAAACAATATTTACGTTATTACGTTACAGATTTGATTTAAATAATTTAATTAATAGATAGAAAAGCAAGAGTTATGAGAGACGAGTAATCAACTTTAATTGTCGTTTTATAATATTATTTATTTGTTTCAGTCTGGATGGTCCGAATAAATCAAACAAATCTGTTATTTTTACAGAAACAAATTTGTTTGATTTATTCGGACCATCCAGACTGAAACAAATAAATAATATTATATATATATATATATATATATATATATATATATATATATATATATATATATATATATATATATGTTGTGCATCTTCCAAATCATATTGTTGTGGATATAAATCATCATGCACTCAAAGCGCCGAAACGAGTAGGCGAAGTGCTAGGTAACCCCATACTACGTGACTTATTTTATAATTTTATTACCACCCTGCCTCCCTCTGGTGACCATTCATAGTACATGAAAAGAGAAGGGGGGTCTCTCTTTTAGTTTTCACATAGTAAATTACAAACACGATTTTTAACAATTTTTTGCAAACAGAAAGTAAAAACATAATAATTTGGCTCATATTTCTCCATAATAATACAGCGCTTAACGCGTGACACAAGAAGTGACCAAGCGTGGTATTTTGAAACGTGGGTATGTTCCCTAGAGTGCGAAGTGCGCCCAATAACATTATGATATAAATATATTCGCATTGGACATTTAAGAAACATTATATTATATCAATAATTCAAACCACACAACGGGTCTTTTCAATTAAGATTTCTTGAGCATGCTCTCAATTGGATGTCAAAGAGCAGTGTCGAACTTGTTACCGATTCATTACTATGACGCATTGAAAGGACGGTCATCGGTGTTATCAACTGTATTTCATTGTAACTTCAATTTAACCGAAGGATAATAGCTATAATTGTTTACTTTTAAACAAGTCGACGGCGTGATATCCACGCATCACTATGACATAAGCCCAGCGCTAGGCAGCTTTTCTTGATATATATTTATCTAAATAGAACACCGACATGACATACATTACACAATCATAGATTAGTCAGACATAGTTTCATTGGTACACTTAAAATGTTGTCACAATTATAGACGACTACTGCATGCACAAGAAGTAAATTGCGAAAACAGAAAGATGAATTTATAAATATAGAATGATCTTATATAAAATACCAGAAATTCAAAAATAGCTATTGCTTTAGTGAATAAAAGTATATAAAAACATAATTACCACCTAAGGACAGGAAAAGAATCACGAGATATTCTGAATACACGGATCACCTGTGTGTGGAATTCGCTTTGGACAAGTGTGGCAGGTGTATTGTTCGTTCCTTCCCATCTTCCGTTGTACATGAGTCAAAATAAAAATAAAATATTGACTCGGTTTCAGACCATACACGATGTGATGTGATTATGATTACAATATTGAATTTGACGATTTGATTGATTATACAAGACAATTTCGTTTCGTGTAGACTACGAAAGGAGGGGTAGACCAAAGGAAAAGATGGATCGATTGCGTAAAAAATTATGAGGCGAAAAAAGGTGAGAATATTGAGATGACGACTAATAGAAGAGAGTGGAAGAAGAGAACATGTTGTGCCGACCTCACATAGTTCAAAATAAGGGCAGCAAGAAAAACAGTCGACTACTGTCAATATTTGAAAGATAAATTAGTAGAACAACCGTGCTCAGGAATATTCACGTTCATAGAAATCTAATAATTTATCTATGAAGGGTTGTTTCTTACATATATGATAAAGAATGATCGATCTGATAGACGAATACACCTACAATGTAAATCAAGGAGGTCATTGTCAAGTACAACAAAGAAGCACTGACGTCAATCGGTCTAAATATAGCTCGTGTTGTAGGCAATTTAATATAAATCCACCGAACTGAGAGACTGTTATATGTTCCAGCGTATTCAAAAACGCAGTCCTCTCCAGATATCACTGCCTAGTACTGCCAAATCAGTTTGGGATAGTCTTTCATATCGCAAAATTAATCGGCAATTGGTTGAACTACTTTATTAAAAGTAATCTATATAAATAAATAAAAATGGAGGGTCTGTTTGCAATATTAAAATAACCGCTTTTTACTAAGTGCATACGGACGTATATACGGTATATATACCAAAACAACATTTTTTACCTTTTTTGTCTGTCTGTTTGTTCCGGCTAATCTCTGAAATGGCTGCACCGATTTTGACGGGACTTTCACTAACACATAGCTAATGTATCAAGAAGTAACTTAGGCTATTTTTATTTTAGAAAAAAAAAAAAATAGTTTTTGTTAAAAATGATAAGTTTCGGATATTGATAGTCCAATTTAAGTTGACCTCAGATTTATATCATCAATAATATGAAATAGAGTTCAGCTTAGGTTGAACTTTGTAGGTTCAAACGTACGTATTCGATAATACTGACTGTTTGATTATTTCATTTATATTTTAGGGTTTATAGGGTTTGTAATCCAAAATAAACCATAAGATATATCCAAAAAATTCTGCCCAAAGTCACTATTCCACGCGTACGGAGTCGCGGGCACAGCTAATCATTACATATGAACGAATTGAAAGTTTTTTCATCGCAATGATTGTCACCGTTATCTTCAAGAGCCTCTCTTTGGAGGCCTGTCCTACGTTGATATAGGCGATTGCCATTAGACCACTAGTTAGGTTAGTCCTTAAAAGGAGCTCTGAGACCTTTCGCCACCATCGGAATCGACCTCTCGCTCCTGGCCATCATCCTAGCCAAGCCGGATGAGACGCCGTCGCCTCCCTCTGCGTAACATTCATGTCCGCAAAGTAGGCAGCGGAGAGGAAGCAGCAGGGTGTACGGAGATCGTTCACTACGGCGTTTGACCTCTAGCCCTGGGATAGGGCTGCAGCCCGCACACACATAGCCGAGAGAAATACGCAAATGATCTGTGCTTAGACATTTCCACCGCCCAAAAAAATCCTTAAAGGAAAAGCAAAGGAAGTTCAAGAAATGTCTTTATTCAACAGCAGCCTTATTGCAGATAGGGACCTAAACACATAACAAGAGCTCTGAAGGCTTTATTGAACTTGAACCGTAACGATTGTGCAATAAATATAAAAAAGCTACGATGATATTATTGTTTAGCATTTAAAAAAGCAATGAATACTAGGAAAACTATAGCGGAAAGCCCGTCAAGTGTTTGTTTATGATCTCAAATTATTTTACTAGCATTAGAACTCGCGAGCAGTAAATAGCAATAGCATATATTTGCAGAGCTAATTACCGCAATTAGCATAGTGAACCGTGCACACAATAACATCTTACTATTGTTTGATGTCAACTTTGTTGCCGATAACTGCATCTAATTGGAAATTACATTTTTATAGAGGTCATCTAGGTGCATGCACGAAGTGTCATACATCATCATCAGCCATCATTAGGCAACTTTTTGCAAAACCCCGACGGTTTATACAACATTAAGTTTAAACTATTATTAATATGCCCTTAAAAATAGTTGTTTTTTTTTAATTTGCTCTTGGTAATCTAGTTACTACAAACTTGCATAACCTATGTGTTACTTCAAGTATGATGAAGAAAAGAAATATAAATTACTATACACACTATTTTGGAAATACAGTGTTGACCAGATTGCAGTTTTAAGATATAATCTGTAAGAGCATAATGGAGAAACGATCTCCATATAAAATCTTGTAATTTTTTTTTATTGCTGTAGGACAGCAGACAGGCTGACGGCCCGCTTAGAATTTAGCAATTACCGTAGCCTATGGGTGTTTGCAACGCCAGTGGCATCACGAACACGCTGCTGTCCCATAAGGGTACAGCGACTTGGGTCACTATTACCGAAACACAACACAAGGTTATTATGGCGGCATACATACAGACGGGCTTGCGGCCCTACCACGTAGCTAGGGTGGGTTGTTTTGTCGGCTTTTACGACGGGCCGACCCCGGCCGCAGAGGTTAGTATTCTTTCTCCGCCCCTGCACGGATAAAACGGTAATAATGAAACAAGTTATATTATAAAAATAAAACATAAAACACGTGAAATTTTCACATCTATTAATTATTATAATTAAATGTATTTTTATGAATGTTAAGGTCAATTATTTTATTGTTAAAAAAAGAACAGTGGGAATCCGTTGCAAAGGTAAATAAATTTCACATAAACGCGCAATGCAAATATCATTTACATGTGTTTTAAAGTTTAAGTGTCCATTAAATTTTATGATGTCTTATATATAGGTTTTGTTCATAAATATTTAAAAGGAAAACATTTCATACTTAGTTGCCGTGCACATCGATTACAGCTCTCGAAGAAATTCCAAGAAAAGGTAACAGTTAAAATTTATTTAGAGTCAAGTATAAACTTTGTAAGGATTTCCAGAAACTGCAGACCTATAATATCATTTTATTTATATAGATTTTCATCCCATTTCAGAGCTAATTCCCAGTTGTATTTAAAACTTAATGGTTGGACAGTGAGATACCATTGGTCCCTGTTAAAACTTGATTAAATTAAAGGACACTGAATCGAATTATTATGTTATATAAAAATTCATAGTATATTAACAAAACATTAGTTATAATAGAAATACCGTCATGAGAGATTCTTATTATTTAACCGTTAACATTGTTCAATGAACCAAAATCAAAATATATCACGTATGCAGCCTGCGCCCCTAGCATATCAATACCTTCGATATAATTTTATGTACGGGTTACGTTAATAATCGAGAAATCGTTTCGAGAACAATCCATCTTTTAATGCAATTAACAGTACAAAAATCTCGCATAAATAATACGATCAGCTAATTAATTCGATCAGACGATATAAATAAAGGAAAGTTGACAACTTTTAAAAGTCTGAACTCCAGAAAAAGTATCTGCAGAGGAACACCTATTAAAAGAAACCAGTCCACCTGTATGGAAGTTACAATGTTACCAACAGATATTTGAAGAAAGCATCAAATATAAATAATTTCATCAATAAAAAATATTAAATATTCGGAAATTAATTAACAGATTAACAAATAATAAATTTATAATCATCATTATATCCCAGCGTTATATCCCGGTTGTAACCCAAACTTTCCTTTCGGTGCCCGGGGTCCGCTTTCCGACTTTTTCTACTCCACTTCGCACGGTCTTCAGCATCCCTGGTAGTGAGCCCATTGGCACGCATATCACCCCTTACGACGTCAAACCAGCACTTTTTGGGTCTACCCCTCCTACCGGGGCCCGGCGGAGGCGGCATGGCCAGACATTTGTTTCCCACGTAAGCATCCGATTGCCGTAAAACGTGGCCGTACCAGCGAAGCCGACACTCCTGCAATTTATCTGCGATGTCACGGACGTGAAAACTGCCGCGAATAATAAATAATAAATTTATAATAATATCATACAATAACAGTAGAAATAGGTATAGTAGTACCGTGAACTATAGACAATGGTGTCAATGCGCACTCAATGTCATCAATTGGCGTCATCTATTGCGTGAATGCGTACGAATAGTGTCTCTTTATACGTATACAAATATGTATGTACTGTTCCAATTAAAATTACTTAACATTGTCGTCTCCGTGCGGGGGCGGAGTAAGAATGCTAACCTCGCAGGGGCGGCCTGCCATAATCGGCGACAAAACAACCCTAGCTAGGTGTTAAGGCTCTAAGCTCGTCTGGATGTAACCACTGGTGTCTAAATATAATAACCTTGTGTTGTGCTCCGGTATAAGTGACCCGGGTTCCGGTAACCATACGCGGATAACGGCGTGTCACTATACGCGACGGCAACTGCTTACTATTAAACGGGCCCGTAAGCTTTTTCTCAGCAATAAAAAAACATTGTTTTAAGATTCAATAATTTTATAAAAATGTTTAATTAACACTAAAATAAATGTGATTTTATAGGCCGAACGTATTTTATTACAAGTAAACAACATTATAATAATAGGTCAAATTTCTTAATGTGGTTTTGATAAATGAATTTTATAGTACAATGATTTCACAATATGTGGAATCAGTGTAAACAGTGAAACTATTATGTAGATAAAACTCTATTCATACAATACGAAGACTTATTTAATATTAAAGAAAGACGTATTTATTCCTATTGAATCATTTCTTCTTGTTAAGCTGATAAGCCTAAAGGTTTACTGTATCATGGTACTAAAGTCTTGTACCTAGATAGGACTATTTTATTTTACATTACACTTTAAAAAATATAAAACTGCGAAAGAAGGGAACACCTTATTACCAACATAAGCTGATGCTGTAACATACGCATACATTGAAATCGTAGAACCGAACCGTTCTTTATAACAAGCTTGTTAGAATCGTCATCAGCGTGGTACGATGTTACGAAGAAGAACATATTATTTAATTAAACACAGAATCCGCATTGTTGCCGAAATAGACCAAACGTGTGGCCAATTGGCGGGCTGCAGACGACCTTGTGTTACGAGACGAGCGATATTCATCAATGTTTTATATCGATTGCATGCTCATTAAATATCGAGTTCCTCGATACGTTCTTAGTAGTAACTTAGTCGTTCCCGCCCGATTCGTTGGTCGAATAACAGAAAAAAGTAAATCGACAAAATATGAGAAGTTATCGTACACATGCGCGCTACACCGCTTGCCCCACTGCTCCGCGGCATGAAAACATCACTGAACACGTAGTTACGTACACGAAATGCTTGTAAAAATCATTGTTTCTCAAAACTTTAATAATTTTATATTAAATTAAGGTATCGCAATATTTTTTTAGATAAGGTTTAAGGTTAAGGTTAGTGTTCAAGAAATAAAAATTAGAAAATTTAATTGAAATCTATCCAATAATTTCGCCGTGATGCGCGTACAATTGCAGACCTCTATCATTTAATTTATATAGATTTTAACCCATTCAGGACCATATCCAAGACTAAATATATAAGTATGCAAATGTTTTGATTTTAGCGCTAAGAAAATTTGACAGTTATTTTATTAAATGTTCAGGAACACATTAGTTATATTTATATATCTATGTTTTATTATGACATCCAACAAAAATATCGATTATTTTAGGTAATAATTGATGAATCAATTACGAATTATACGGAAGGAAAAAAATTTCTCTTGAGCGCGAAAGCGTTAAGTGCCAAAGAAGACTTAATAGCCAATCTTATATCTTTTGGATTCCAAACTGTGCCAATCCATCAGCAACCAACGCCCGTTTATAACGTATAATCGATTTACTGCGTTTGACGTTTTGATATTATGTTTGCCAAGACGTTTTCTCAATCAAGAATTAATAGGCTCAAGTAAATCAATTATACACCCACATCTGTTGAACAACGTACAAAATAGATTTTCGACTTTTTTCGATTTCGAACAATTGGGTACAACCGCTTACGAAAAATCAGACATTCATATTAATTTTTTTATATTTCTGTAGGACAGCAGACAGGCTGACGGCCCACTTAGCATTAAGCAGTTACCGTTGCCTATGGGTGTTTACAACGCCAGTGGCATCGCAAATACGCTGCTGTCCCGTAAGGGTACAGGAACTTGGAACACTAATGCCGGAACATAACACAGAGTTACTATGGCGACATACTTAAGACCAAAGGTGGTCGCCATCCAGAAGGGCTTGGAGCCCAGGCCCTACCACGTAGAAAATAACTAATGCATCCAAAATTTAAATACACTATCGTTTTGGTCTTGTTTATTCAGTCTTGGTCTTGCTCGTGTAAAATTGATTTTGCAGTCTTTATCGCAGTTTTACTCATCACTACAGTTTAGGCGTGAAAACGTAACGGAGAGAGTGACTTTCACATTAATAATTTTATAATATTAGTATGTATTTTTTCCGGAAATGTGAAGAAATATTTACAGACTTTGATAAACGTTAGTTGTTTAATTATTTAATACTAGACTAGCCGATCACGCCCGCTCTGCTGGGCGAATAATCGATGAAATCCAAAAAATAAATAGCCTATAACCATATACGAAAAATTCGAATGGTAGTAGTCTCATCCCGATATATTTGTAGGTTGGCAGCTCAATTAAACGCTTAAGTAGTTCGTACATTTTATACTTATAATAAACGGCTCCAGCACCCGCGCCGCACGGACGTATTCACGCCTGCGCTCCCGAATCGCTATCGAGCCCCCCACTCCGCACCTCGCCGCATCGGTCGGATACCCGCCGCACCTCGCCGCACCCGCCGCATCGGTCAGCCGCCGCGCCCGGGCCTAGCCTATTGTATTGTATAAGTACAATAGCAGCTAACTCAGCGCAGCTGCGAATTGTTTCATTATATTGCCGAACGGGTGGACACAATCTGTTGCGAAGTTACATTCGCAATCGATTGCGATCCGCCTTACGGGCGATTCGACCCCTTACAAATCCACGCGAGTGGTCAGCCAAGGGATACCCAGCGGTGATAACGCACTTGGCTGAGGCGTGCCCCGAGCGCCTGCCGTTCCCCTTCAGGGAAAGGCAATCTCGGACGGGTCTGGACCACCCGGCCTTGGGGGGACCCCTAGTCGGGCCCAGATATCGCCCGTTTTTCCCACCTTCCCATCCCTCTTTCCATTCTTTGGGGCTGAATTTCCCCCAAAGCAGCTAGGGGCCTTCGCACAATAAGATCGGCGAAGGAACTATTCATAGCTTAGGGCTCACCCTAGTACTCACCCCTCTGCCTACCCCGGCAGAGGGACTTTCTTACACATCCACGCACATCCCCGGGCTGTCCCACCCGAGGATGGACGGGAATAGGGACCTGCTATCGCTGTACTCGCTGGACGGAATCTTGAAATTCGTCCAGCGAAGCGACACCAAGACGCTGATGTTGCTTCAGAAGCACATCAGTGAGCGTTGCAACGCAACGCAACCCCGCCCCGCGACCCCGCGAGAGCCGCTTACCCCGGCCGAAATCGCGCCCCCCCCTTCCGTCGCGTCCGCGCTCCGCAGAGCCGCCGCGCTTCCTTCACCCGCCGCGCCCGCGCCCCGCGATCACGCGCATGCCGCCGCGCCGCCGACTCCATCTTCGAATGCTGCTGTACCGACAGCAGCAAACGCGCCGCGTCCCCCCGCCGCACCCGCTCCGTGTGGATCGGCGAGTTCCCCCGCGACGCTCCCCCCCGCCGGCTCCGTCCTCAACGGAACGGCGCAGTCTTTGAAGGCTCTCATGAGCCCGTTCGCTTCAGGGTCTCCGGCTTCACCGGAAAAAAAGGGCCCCGAGGCCCAAAAAAAGCGCGCCCCAAAAACGGCATCCGTGTCGGAGAGCGACACGGACTCGTCCGAGTCGTCCTCCGACATGGAGGTCGACCCCAATGTGGACTCGGAGGGTTTCCGAGTCCACACCAACAAAAGGAGGCGTAAGGCCCCCTCGTCAACCTCAGGCTCCGATGCTGCGCCGGCCAGCAAGGAGCCGCGTCAGGCAGAGCCGACGGCCCCAACACCGCGCCGCGAACGCCCCCCACCCCCCCTCATAATCAGAGATAAACATCTCTGGAGGGACATTCACGCGGCCCTCCCGCGTAAAGCGATCCGTCTCGTGGAGGCACGAGACGTTAATAATGGTATTAGGGTGACCGTACAGTCGCCCGAGGACCACCGCAGCCTCACGCGATACCTACTGGAGCACCGTATAGGCTACTATACGTATGCGCTCGAGGAGGAGAAACGTCTCCGCGTCGTCATCCGCGGACTCCCGAAGGAGATAGGAACCACCGAAATTCTGGAGGACCTCCGCGCGCAAGGCCTCCCAGTCCACGAGGTGCACCGGATGCACCGCAGTAACACCAAAGAACCATATAATATGGTTCTGTCGATCCTTGACCTCACAAAAGAGGGCAAGGAAATCTTCAACATTAGATCGGTGTGCGGGCTCTCAAAGCTTATCTTCGAGAGCCCACACAACAAATCCACGCTCCGGCAATGCCACCGGTGCCAGCTTTACGGGCACTCGGCGCGCAATTGCCAGTCCCGCCCCAGGTGCGTGAAGTGCCTCGGGGACCATGGTACCGCGGAGTGCACCCGCACCAGGGACTCCCCCGACCCACCAGCCTGCGTCCTTTGTGGGAAGACTGGGCATCCCGCGAATTACCGCGGGTGCTCGGCTGCCCCTAAGCCCAAGATTAAGCCCAAAGGCAAGCCCCCAAAGGGCAAACGCCCAGCGGCTGCCCCCAAACCGGTCTATGTGCCGGCACCTGCCCCGGCGTTCAACGCCTGGACAGGGCTGCCCACCCTTCCACCCCCTCGACAGGCTATAGCTGGCTTCACAGCTAAGCCTGCTCCCAAACCGGCCCCAGTCGCGACCTCCGCGGCACCGGTCACCGCGTCCCCCTCTGCCGCAGAGGACCTTGCACTTGCGACCAAGTTCGCAAAGTCGCTCCCATTCGACCTCCAGGAGGTCAGGATCTTAGCGAATAAGCTAAGACAGGCCAGGTCTGTACAGGACCAGCTCCTCATCGCCATAGAGCATGGGGAGCTGCTTCAGATCCTCGCCAGTCCCGCAACCCATTAATTCCCAATGGATTGCGCAAGTAGGGAAAAACCCCGCTCACTGACTCTGGCTACGTACAACGCTGACGGCCTGCGTGACCAACGGGAGTTGGTTCATGAGTTCCTGAAAGAAGAAAACATAGACATTCTTCTCGTGCAGGAGACCCTTCTCAAACCCAGCATTGGCGATCCTAGGATCGCCAACTACAAGATCATTAGGAACGACAGGCGTACCGCCCCTCGGGGAGGCACGCTCATCTACTACAAGAGGTCACTGCACTGCTCCCCAGTAAATGTGCCCCCGTTAGATAATCTCGAAGTTTCTGCCTGCAGATTAGCGATGACAGGCCATCAGCCCATAGTCATCGTCTGCGCGTATCTCGCTTGCAAGCGACCGCTACTTCAAGCGGAGCTTGCATCTCTCTTCAGTCTAGGCCCGTCGGTTATCATCGCCGGCGACCTAAACTGTAAACATACTAGCTGGAACTGCTCCAGCTCCAACCCTAACGGCAGGACCCTCCTTCGTCACTCTGACGAGCTGCTTTTCGGCATCCTAGCCCCCATTACGCCCACCCGGTACCCGTATAATCGGGCCACCGGAGGCTCGCCCAACGTTCTCGATTTGGCGCTACTGAAGGGCGTGTCCCTCCAGTTCCGCTCAATCGAATCCCTAGACGACATCGACTCGGATCACCGCCCGGTCGTCCTTAGACTAGGCCCTTCGCCAGACCAGACGCCTCAGACCAAGTCAATCACCGACTGGTCCAGGGTCAGGGACTCACTCCAACGCGGAGGACTCGCTGACCCTGAGCAGGCCCCAGCCCCCATTAGGACCCTTCAGGACACGGAAGGGGCGATCGAAGCCCTCACCGGCCACCTCCAAAACGTCGTTCGGGAGTCGACTCGGCAAGTCCCATGCGGGGACGGCCGATTTGCGCTCCCGAGGGACGCGAGGGAGCTACTGAGGAGGAAGAGAGCCGCCGCCCGAGCCTATGACAGCTTCCCATCAGAGGAAAACCGAGTCGCCTTTCGTTCACTTCATCGGGAAGTGAAAGCCCGCATTCAGGAGCTCAGGAACCAACGCTGGGAGAGCCTGCTCTCGGAGATCTCCCCAACGCACCAGGCATACTGGAGGTTGGCGAGATCGCTGAAAGCGGAATCCCTCTCGTCCATGCCGCCTCTCGAAAAACCCGACAACACTGTCGCGTTTGACGATGACGAAAAGGCGGAGTGTCTCGCCGAGAGTCTCAGGGAGCAATGCTCCCCCAACACCGCGCACGTCGACCCGGCCCACCTGCGCGTGGTGGACGCCGAGGTCGAACGGAGATCCTCTCTTCCCGCGGAAGACTCACTCGAGCCTGTCACGGTAAAAGAGGTACAGGACCTAATAAAAGGCCTCAGGCCCCGGAAAGCTCCCGGAGCCGACGGCATCTCCAACAAGCTGCTCAAGCTACTCCCTATACATCTGTTGATGATTCTGGTGAGCATCTTCAATGCCGCCATGGATAACTGCTCCTTTCCCTCCGCCTGGAAGGAAGCCGACGTCATCGGCATCCGAAAACCAGGAAAGCCCGCTGCGAAACCCTGCAGCTACCGTCCGATCAGCTTGCTCAGCGCGCTGGGCAAGCTGTACGAACGCCTCCTCTTGAGCAGACTCAGAGACTTCGCTTATGAAAATAAGCTGATCCCCGACGAGCAGTTCGGCTTTCGAGCCCTACACTCGTGCCCCCAGCAAGTGCTCCGCATCACGGAACACGTGCTCGCGAACTTCAATCGCGCCTCCAAACCCTGGAAGACGGGTGCTGTCTTCTTCGATGTGGCGAAAGCCTTCGACAAGGTCTGGCACAACGGCTTGATTTACAAGCTGTACAAACTGGGAGTGCCGGATAGACTCGTGCTCATCTTACGAGACTTTCTCCTTGATCGGAGCTTCCGCTTCAGAGTGGAGGGCACGCGCTCATCTCTCCACCCCATCAGAGCCGGAGTCCCCCAGGGCTCGGCTCTGTCCCCCCTACTTTTCACGCTGTACACCAGCGACATGCCCCGAACCCCACAGGTACATCTCGCCTTATACGCAGATGATACCGCCCTCTTCACTTCCGATATCAGTCAATATCGGATCTGCAGTCGTCTCAACACGGCGGTTGAGACGCTGGGCAACTGGTTCCGCACTTGGCGGATCGAGTTGAATCCGGACAAGAGCGCAGCGATCATGTTCGCTCGCGGCCCCCGCACTCAAAATGAGAGTCGGCCGACTCAAACGAGGCGGCAGTCTCTCGTCCCCATACATCTATTTGACCGCGTCATCCCTTGGGTTGACGAAGTCAAATACCTAGGAGTCACTTTAGATAGAGGCCTGTACTTCAGCAAACACATCAGGACGGTAAGGAACAGAGCACACTTTGTGCTCGGTCGCCTCTACCCAATGATATGCGGGAAGAGTAAGATGTCCCTTAGGAATAAGGTGACACTTTACAAAACCTGCATCCGACCGATCATGACGTACTCGAGCGTAGTCTTCGCCCATGCCGGCAAATGCTACATCAACTCGATGCAGCGGCTGCAGAATAAGTTCTTGCGCATGGCAGCCCAAGCGCCACTTTACATGCGCAACGCGGACCTTCACCGCGACCTGGAGCTCCTTCCCGTGAAGGAGTACATGGTATCCCTTTCGCGATCCTTCTTCGGTCTCGCTCCCCACCATCCCAATCCACTGGTGGTGGAGACAGTCAATTACACGCCCAACCGCCGAGCACCCCACGCACGTCGTCGCCCGCGTAACGTGCTCACGGATAGACGCGACCCCATTTCTAGGACGCTAAAGCGAATGCTCTCGCGGACGCAATCCCCTCCAGTCCGGCATGGACCAGCCCGACGAAACAGGTTTAGGGATGCCTTCCGCCCCCCATAGCCTGTAGACGCACACAAACCACACAGTACATAAATACACGTAGAATAGATGTGTTGCGGGGGAGTTTCTTTCGCCGTTTCTTCTCCCCCAGCTATAAGCACTCCGAAACGGTAGTAGATTAGAGTAGGATCGGCTTCACCGGTGAAGTCGATAGTCCCCAATTAATAGTATTCTTGCCATTCGTGGCTGCTATCAATTATCCCCATGCAGCGTTCGAGCCGGGAGCGCGCCTCACAGGAGGCGCGTGACCGAGCACGCTGCCACGGCTGATCGACCCCGCTCCCACGGGGTCGGAATGCCTTTTCCGCCCGGTGTCGCTGTCGTTAGTCGTCTGAGACGATGACAGCTTTAGCTTTAAGAAAAAAAAAAAAAAAAAAAAAAAAAAACTTATAATAAATTTTAATATAGAAATATATTCATTTATATCATTAAAGCAATAAACAATTTTGACTTGTAGATGACAATGTATGTCAAATCGGACGAGTAATATTTATTTTTTTGTCATAAT
This sequence comes from Malacosoma neustria, assembly GCA_963693495.1. Taxonomy (NCBI): domain Eukaryota; kingdom Metazoa; phylum Arthropoda; class Insecta; order Lepidoptera; family Lasiocampidae; genus Malacosoma; species Malacosoma neustria. The sequence goes on from OY856386.1 coordinate 17,949,350, forward strand.
ATCAAAAGGCATTATAGGTAAAACTTTTTTGTAAAATATTAGATATAATTAACGTACACTAATGTTACACTACAGGCTTAACTTGTAGCCTTACTGCATGTTCAGTAGTTTTGTTGTGATGGTGTGTCATAGGACCCCATTTTCCTTTTATTTTATATGTATAGATTTATTAACAGAAATACAACTATTGAAACGAAATTAATGTTATTTTCCTTTCGATATAATACATCGATATTTTTTTTTTCCAATGTAAACGGCCATCTCTACTGAAAGTTTACGAATTGATATCCTCACAATGATACCTGCATATATACGAGCTCAAATAGGCACTTTAATCATGTATTATGTAAAAGTTGTTTTCCTCAATTATCATATTATTCGATAGATAGAATGCATATCATTTACGAGTAAATCTTAAGTACCTACGATTTATTGTTATTTTTGTGATTAAGTAAAATATGGAAATATATTATTCAAATTAACCTGCTAATATTTTTAGAAGGACATTTTCATATTATATTGAAGTCGGAATTTTAATCAAATATCCTTTCTATTTACTGTGCTAGACAAAAAAAAAAAAACTGTTAACCTAAACAGTTAAAGGCTCTTCAAGTTTGACCCGGTTGACCGGACAGACCTAGTTTTAAAGAACGCATGTTTATTTATAATATTTGCCCAGCATTTATAACCTTTTTGGACTCGAAATGTCTTCAAGACACGGGGATAATAATTATACTCAAAATTGTTTTAAAGACCTTTCCTAAAGTTTCATCCATATTGAATACCAAATTTTCACATTGGATACTTAAAACTTTCACCTCCTTCTTAACGTCTCCTTTCCAGACATTGTTATGGCAAATATATGTCTAAACTTGAATGTTGAAGGTCTTAACATGAAATAAATAACCGAATAGTGCCTATTTTCGCTGCTTTGCAGTTATGCAGATGATGTTATCAATTTACCTCTCTTTATTCCACTTCTTAGGATTGAGATGATGTGTACTGCAATAGCACAAAAATAATTAATTTATAAGCCGAATGAATAAGTTTTTAAATTAACAGTCATTAAGTACGTTATCAATTCAAAATTATTTAAATATGAAAGGAGCGCAAGAATTCAGTTATTAGTAATAAAAATCCTGCAGGAGTAAAACTAATTACTACAAATAGTAATTAATTTTATAAAAAAATGCAGAATTATACATAGTGTGACTTCTAAAACATTCATGATCTAGCTCAGATAATAACATTCCAACCGTATTATTGAGAATCAATGATATCGTGAATGGCCGATGGCCTCGGATAGGCGAAACAACAGTTGCAACGGCTCCCGACGCGTACGCGTGTTGGATTACAACACTTGCGCCGGCGCACCGCTCTTGCGCAATACGCTCGCTCAGATTTATTAACATTACTAGCAGCCCGTCCCAGCTTCGCACGGGTATTTAACAAAAAATTAAAAATTAAACCCTTCTATTTTTTTTCGGTCTCGGGGAAAAACCTCTCTTAACGGGTTATCCAGGCCCGGGGGGACCGAGGGATATAAGGGACTCCGGAAAAGATGTTCGACCCACTAAAAAACCCCGCTGTTCTTCTATCGTCTACGCCCGGGCCCACGGATATATGGCCTGCCGATCTCGTGGCCCGGGCCGGCGCCGGCCCACGCTTTGTCTTAAAGCGGGCTCCTTCTAAAGTGCTGGCGCCAGGGGGTCAGGGTTTCGTCCCCCCGGCGCTCTCTTGTAACAACTCTAGGAGTTGAGGGGGGCTGTGGAACAGCACACGGCCTTCTCCCTCGCGGCAATAGTGCGGGCGGCGGATCCTCCCCCGAGGGGCCGCCCGCGGCCGTTTTCTACGGCGGCCGGAGATCGTTGCCCGCCCTCCGGCGCCGACGACGCGGCCTACGTTGGCGGGAGGGGAGTGCGGTGGCGGACTCCCGCTCCCGTTCCGCCGCCTCCCTTGCAGACACTACTGCCTCGCAAAAGGAGGCGACGGCGGTCCATCCAGGATCGCCCCCGACCATGGACAGAACCAGGGCCGGGAGTGACAGGTCCGCGGCCAATTCCGGACGGGACTCGCATCCCCGTCGCGTGCTAGTCAGGCGTGGGTACGACTACCAGACGACACTCCAGAAAAAGCAGAGTCGCCTGACGTCGTAGCCGGCCCAGCAAGACCAACCGACAGCGAGGATGCAATTCCCGCCCCGGGAACACTCTGTGCAAGCGCAGTCGAAATAGGCATGGTTTCGACTACCAAATCAGGTCCCAGGGTAGAACCCGGGACCCCAATCAGTATTCGCAATCATCCCACCGGGGACCACGCCACGAACAGAGAGCTAAGTTGGAAAGGATGTAAGAGATAGACGGAAAGAAAGGTAGGACTCTGTCGCCTCGAACGGAGAGGGGAGGGTGCGCACACCCGTGCACTCCTCGGACAGAGGAGCGCCCCTGAGGGCAAACCCTTCTATTTGCGTCAGGTTACTAAAAAAATAAAATTATAAAGAAAGTTTGAATATTATTATTTCTATGAGCTTTTATTTTAATGATTTTTTTTGTTATTACTTTTTATTTATTTTTCGTTATTTTTTAATAAGTATTCTAATTTTTGTAAAAACCCCAGTGACGCACGCCTACATTGCATAAGGTGCTGCCTAGCTAGCTGAACAGGGTGAGCGGCTACCACGCAACATTTTTCTAATACTTACATTTTTAAACTCGTGATATTTTTCGAATGGAATATCCGAATTGAATAATTCAAAAAGTTATATAAAGGTATTGAAACAGTTTTGAATATGAAGTAATTTATTTTGATAAGGATTAATACCAAGATCCAATTAAAGAGCCTTTTCTAGGGGCGGCATTTTAATTAAATTTTTAAAATAAAAGAACACTTATTGTGGCATAACTATAATAGTTAGACATATGCTGTCGCGACACTTTTTGTAAATAATGATGTGTTCTGCAAAGTTGTAGTACATTATTTTATTCTATCATCAATAGTTTTCGCAACGCACGCGATTTAAATAATATTTTAGGTAATTTTTTTACACTTTCTGTTACATTATTGGAGTTTTAGTAAGGATCCCTAATTTTTTTGAAAATATAATATAGCTTATGTCACCCGGGGATAGTGTAGCTTCCCAACAATGAAAGAATTTTTTAAATCGGGTCAGTAGTTTCGGAGCCTATTCAAAGCAAACAAACAAACAAACAAACAATCAAATCTTTCCTATTTATAATAGTAGTATAGAAGTATAGATAGACAACGGCATGAAAACTAGCGAATGTTCAGGAAAAATATTGGACGAGTTATCCGAATGGAGCGATTATTTTATATTCATTTTATAACTCAAATTTTACGTGTTTGTATTATAGTAGGCGGATAGAAGACTGTCAAAATCAGGATGTAAACCTTGGTAAAATGAATAAAACAATTACCCACTGTGCTTTTAAAATCCAAGTCAAAAAGATAAATTAACGTAATAATTTGCGATTAAAGCGCTAATATCTCTACCCGAAATGTCAATGTAAAATCTAAGCGCCAATGTCAATGTGACGCGCGGGGGAGTGGAGAGCATGATTCATGGTTATACATTATATCTTGCTAAATTGTGGTTTATCTTTTCTTGTTATACAATGCATATAGTAGCTGGTAATCAAGTGGTCTAGTTTGAAGCCTATATCATAGCTTCAATAATAATAATAATCTTTATTTGTAAGAAACATGGTGAATACATAGGTGACTTGTTCAAATTTTATAAATGTACAACACGTTTCGCCATTTCTGGCATACAAATTTCTTTACAAACCTAAAAAATAAAAATCTTAACATTAAATTATTTTATATATGTTACATATTTTTGTTAATCTCTTTCCCTGTAATGTCCATAAAGATAATATAAAGTATGTCAGTATTATTTAAAAATAAATGTCATCGAATTAATTATTGTCATTGAATTATAATTGGATTAATTACATGTTCTTTGGTTACAATTATATATATATCATGTCTATAATTAATTTTTCCATTGAAGTGTTCACAATACCTGAGTCCGCGTGATTACAATCACGATATCAATACAATCACGAGAACACCTTAGACATGTATACTGCCAGTTCCCTTTAGTGTTAAGTTCCGGTAAAATCCCAAACCTTCGCTTCAGTATCCGGCGCCCACTTTCTGAAGATTTCTTCTCCACCACGCGCAGTCTTCGACATCCTTGCTAGTGAGTCCATTGGCACGCATATTGCACCTTACGACATTAAGCCAACATTTTTTAGGTCTACCCTCCTGCCGGTCCTGTCGGAGGCGGAATGGCCAGACATTTGTTAGCCACCTAAGTAGCCGGTTGCCGCAACACATGGCCATATCTAATAAAATAGATTTGATAATATGATCAAACGATAAAAACGGAACCGGAATAACAACCTTGCATGACATTGATAATAAATTAGTTATTACTTCAACCGTTTACAAAATATCGTTAGCGTTATCGCGATGTTCGTTATATTTGCCATACTTGTTCTCAGTTCGTGTAATAAGGAAATGATAAACTTGTGACACCGATGAAATTTACGTCATACAATCGAATCATAAAAAATGTAGCACGTACATATTACATTTTTTAGTATGTCTGTATATACATATAGCAGTAAAACTATGGAATTCCTACCTTTATACGAGTACATCCGTAAAGGCAAAAGCCTATCTTTAAGAAATTGGTCTTTAAACATAACCTGTTACTACAAAATCGGTAAAGTCATCCAGATCTCTATTTTTCTAATTAAGTCATGCTTATTCATTTTCTCATTCACTGTTACTACTATTTTTCTTTCTTTCATATATTATGTGTAAATAGATTTAATTAATATATATATTTTTAACCGTGCAGAGTCGGAGACAGAATACTAACCTCTGTCGGTCGGGTCGGCCTGTCGCAAAAGGCGACAAAACAACCCACCCTAGCTACGTGGTAGGGCCCCGAGCCCGTCTGGATGGCAACTGCCTTTGGTTTTAAGTATGCCGCCATAATAACCTTGTGTTGTGTTCCGGAATTAGTGACCCAAGTTCCTGTACCCTTATGCACAGCAGCGTGTTCGCGATGCCACTGGCGTTGCAAACACCCATAGGCGACGGTAACCGCTAAATTCAAAGCGGGCCGTCAGCCAGTCTGCTGTCCGACAGCAATAAAAAAAAATGTATGTATGGTGTAAAAGAAACGGTATAATATAGCAAAATAAAATCCGTTTGCGTAACTTGTTGATTTATCAGGTATGGTAGGTAGTAAAAAACACTGCACTGATAACAACAAATTAGTTTATAAGCCATTGTGAATATCAATATTTACGCTTTAATTCAAATGGACAAACAGCTTAATGTCTCTGCAAACAGATAATACCACAAACTGTACAATAAAGGAGGTAAGATTACAGTAAAAAAAAAAATTATACTGTTTTTTTTAAACTATGTTTCACGAGTTTTAAATTTTTGATAATTTTGAATGTGAATGTTTTAAATACTGCAATGTAAATAAAAGCTGCCAAAACTCTTTATGTGAATGAAGAATATATAAAAGGCGACATTGAGTTATATATATATTCGGAATCAGCTACTTTTTCTGCAAAACTTTAGATTGCTCTCCAGTAATGTTTATAAAATTTCATCCCTGGAGGGGTGGAGAAAGAATACTGGCCTCTGCGGTCGGGGTCGGCTTGTCGTAAAAGGTGACAATACAACCCACCCTAGCTATGTGGTAGGGCCTCAAGTCCGTCTGGATGGCGACCACCTTTGGTCTTAAGTATGTCGCCATAATAACCTTGTGTTGTGTTCCGGCATAAGTGTCCCAAGTTCCTGTACCCTTATGGGACAGCAGCGTGTTTGCGATGTAACTGGCGTTGTAAACACCCATAGGCGACGGTAACTGCTCAATTCTAAGCGGATCGTCAGCCTGTCTGCTGGTCTACGGCAATAAATAAATAAAAAATTCGCTTGAAACAATTAGCCTTTCATCCTTCAATTATTCGATGCGGAATCTTTCGTAGATGGTTCTAGGCTTACTTTTTGGATTAGATTGACCCTCACTCATTTTTTTTTCGATTTACTTTTTTCTGTTGTTCGACAAGCGAAATGGACGTGAAAGGTTAGTAAGGAGCCCTCCATAAATTACGTCACAGGAATTTTAGGACTTTTTAACCCCTCCCCCCCCCCGTTTTTGTCACAGTTATTCATATTTTTCCCCCTTCCTCCGTGATTTGACGTGACATATTTTTCAATTCTATGCATGTATTTAAAAAATAATCAAAAGAAAAAAGCTATTTCAATGTTTTTCTTATTTTTATTGAATAATCTATAAAAAAAATCAACAGTTATTTCACTAAACGACGCAATTATCATATGTGTCAATAATTTGATAATTATTTCTGTCTAATAAATTTGGAAATTGTCTACATATTGATACACGACGACTGATTGCCTTTTCGACATTTTTCGGAGTGAAACTTTGCTAAAGTATTAATAAATAAGTATAGATCGAGTTCGTAAATTTTTTAAGTTTTATTATCCACATATGAATATCGCGTTTTAGTATTTTAAATTTTAACATGTGACGACAAAAAGCTTTTGAATGCCCCTTATCACACAATGTCACATTCCGGTGATACTCCCCCCCCCACCCCCGTATGACGTATTTTATGGATGACCCCTAATGTGTAATAGGAAAGATAAACAATTTCAAGGAAATGTGTGCAAAACTTGATTTGGTTACTGACTAAATGGACTGGCTAAGAACCCACGCGATATTCTATATTTAACATCCATTTCTGTCTTGCATGTGTGATAAAACACACAGACACACACATACATTACACATATACACTTGTTATTGAATATAACATCTGTATAAATGTTACATTCAATTCATAACAGATACCTTTTAGACTTTAGCTATAGTTTCTTATTTCATTCCAAAAAAAAAAACTGCAAATTCAAACTTATTTCGGAAATATGCATTCAAAACTTGACGACATAATATAATAAAGACGCCATCATATTCAGCCTTTCGACACTAATTTGTATTTTTCATTTTGATCTTTAGTATCTCTTTATAGCTAGCTGACCCGGCAAACGTAGTTAAGTCATATAAATAAATAAAAATTGTAGTGGAACGAATCTTCAATCTACACCATTTTCGAATCTACTAGAAAACACAAAAAAAAAATTCATCAAAATCGGTACAGCCCTTATGAAGTTCTCTCACATACCATACACTTACACACGCACAGAATAGCTTCTTATAGGCAATCATCATATGATCTGTAAGATTTCATATTGAAAAAAAATAATTAAATTTTGATTTGATTTGATACATTATTTTTGTGATGAACTGTATTTTATAAGTCGTACGTGAAAATGCCACACGTATAGTGCATTCCGCGCCAAATCAGCTCCTCGACAACTCAGAATCGGCGGGATGAAGTAACTTTGATCAGTTGGAGGGTACAAAGTACATACGTAGTATAATGTTCTGATCATCAGATTTAGCCAGTATAAAATGCTTGCAAGCAAAAAACATAATAAGAGCAGTACTGCATACATATATATTATTATAATGTACGAACATATACCTAAGGGAATAGGTACACACCACAACAACACATACCGCGTGACCAATTTTAGACAATTTTTTACCCTCTGCCTCTCTCCTTGGTGACTGTTTGTAGAACATGAACAGACCCTCCCACCATCGTCATATATCGGACGAAATATATCTATTGTAGATAAGGTGATTCGTTAATTTCGGATCGATGCGATATATCGCATACTGTATATCGATATTTTATAAAATATCGATTTATATTGTGTACTCCTAAGCTGTAGGTAGTTTTTCTGTGATAGAATTGTTTAAGTAAACTAGTTTGAAATGAATATCAATGAACTTTCAGCTGGACGGCAAATGGTCGAACAAAGAAACGCCATATTCACGCCTAGAGCATTCAATCGAACGGAGTAGCCACAGCTTTAATGAAGAAAGTTAATGGAAATGATATTTTTTTTTATTATATGGGTTTCTTCTTCCTATACCCATTGCACGGGAAACACTAGTAGAGCATCAAGCAATTTCACTTTAAAAAAAGTTTATTGATAAGGTAGTCAAGGCGAAGTTGTAGATTTTAGTACCTATTTATAAATATGTATTTAATGATTAATAAGTTATCTTATTAAAAAATTGTAATATTTTTAACTTCTTAGTTCGTTCTAATATTGGTTGTTCTTTTGCGTAGAACAGTGGTCGGCAACCCGCGGCTTGCGAGCTCCATGCGGCTGTTTGACTCTTCAGCTACTGCTCTTCCGCGAAAGTTTTCGTCCAGGCACGGAACATTACTTATTATTAATGTATCCTAAAGCATATGTTAAAAATGTCCCTGAATAAATTTTAATCGTGTATTATCTATATTTGCAATAAATAAAAAATAAAAAATTATCTCTATTGGATGACAAGGTTGCCGACCACTAGGCGTAGAGGAACGAACAAACATCACACAAATGAATCACTTCTGTCACCTCCATGTGATGAATTACTCAGTGTTGGCCACAGGGCGATGGCAATAACCGTTCCGGCAGGCTAGGCGGCTGAACTTTCAAGGCGAGCTGACTCAGATTATCTCATCGTGGAGTAGAAACCGTGTCCTGGACATCTAATCAATCCACTGCCAGATGTTTTTACCGCTGTGACAGGCAAGGATATTTGCGAGCGAATTGATTTATCGATCTAATTAATCTTATATCTTTAAACGAGCGATTCTTGTATATATAATTGGAATCTCGGAATCGGCTCCAACAATTTTCATGAAATTTAGTATACGGGGGGTTTCGGGGGCGCTAAATCGATCTAGCTAGGAATCATTTCTAGAAAATGTCAAAAGGTGGCGTTTGAGTAGTCCCAATTTAAACTGAAAAATGACTCTTCCTGACATCTATCGGCGAATAATAATACTATTTTTTTTAAATTGCTTTAACGACACTACAGCACTAAAGCTATTCCAGCAGATGGCGTTGTTAAGTAACACGAAGTCAATGAGTGTTTGCTTTGAGGTTAGACTAAGAAAATGAATTGTTAATTTCCAAAAAACACAATATACCTATAAAAAATACCGTCATCCGGATATTATTTATAATATAAGTTTATATATATATATATATATATATATATATATATATATATATATATATATATATATATATATTATTGCTGAGACCCACTTAATAGTAAGCAGTTACCTTCGCCTAAGAATGATTGGGACGCTTGTGGCAACGCGAACACGCTGTTGTCCCGTAGAACTACAGCAACCTGACCTGAGTCACTAATGCCGGAACACAAGGTTATTATAGCGGCATGTTTATAGACCAAGGGTGGTTTGGCAACCATAGCGACACCGGCCGCAAGGGTTAGTATTCTTACTCTGCCCCTGTACGGTGTATTAGTAAAAATTAGGCGCAATCCTCACAGCAGATGATCATGATGATGAATGATAGTGATGAGGAGCAATCCACTCTTTACGCCAAGAGAGATATGTAGACCGTGAGATATAAATAAATATAAATAATTTAAGAAAACAAACTAAAACTCAACATAATACAGATGCGTCAAATACATCAAGAACACATTGCCCAATGTTGCTTTTCGTATTAATAGAAAAAAATATAAATACAAAATTTTCAAACTGAACACAATGAATCACACGCCGTGCGTGTTGAAGGTCTTTGTGACCTTGACACCGCTTGCACAATTGGGGGTCAACAAACGTCCACTTGTAAAAACAGTGACCGGTGAAAGAGTGGCTACGTGTACTGTCTGGTTCACAAACGTGCCTTCGGATTAGTTCGGATACATTTGTCGGCCCCTTCTGGACGACATCGTATGACAATTTAAATATGAAGACATTAGCCCAATCTTATTTTTTTATTGCTGTTGGTGCCCGGGCGCCGAAGCAGTTTAGGTTGCAGCCGGGATTTAATGCCAAGATGATGATTACGATGAGGACAGTATTCATGCTGACGGACAACTTGTTAGCGCCTATGGATGTTTGTGGCGCCAGGGCATTGCTAACACGTTACCGTCTGCGAAGAAGTACTAGAACCTGGTCACTTATGCCGAAACATAACACAAGTTTCAATAATCTTGGTGGCTTATTTTGAAACAGGGGTGGTTGCCATCCAGACCACCTAGCTAGGGTTGTTTAGTCACCTTTTACTACAGGCTGACCCCGGCCGCAGGGGTCAGTATTCTCCTTACACCGTGCGAAGTGAAGAAGAAAAGGTCGGAAAGCGGACCCCGGGCTCCGAAACTAAGGTTTGGGTTACAACCGGGATTTAGCGCTGGGATAATGATGATGATGAGGAGCAATCCAGCAATTACACCAGATATGTAGACAACAAAATATATATACACAATTTAGGATTATCTGTATGATAGATACATGACGGAGCAAAAGTACGAAAACCTGGCACTCGGAAACGAGAGCTTTATAATAATAGTAAGCGTTGTGAATTAATAGTAAAACAATGCAAACTCTAATATGCAAATACTAGGATATAATGTAGAATCAAATTCACAAAGTACACTTTGTTTAACAAGAAAATTAAACTCCGATCTATCAAATTCACTTGAACCAAATAACTTACAAACTTCAGACAGGCTTTTCATTCCGAGAATTTTCAGCGGTAACAACAGAAAACGTATCCAATAAATATTAGCGAAAATATCCGTATAAGATAACGGCAACAATTAAGCTCCGATAATTAGAAATACAACGGAAAATAGAAATATAATGAAATACAAATAGGCACAGAAATTCAAAAGTTACGCGTCACTTGCGGAACATCACGCTCTTCTAATTCGTATAATTAACGTTAAGATAAATATTACACTTTAAATTACGACTCGTTCATCTTATTTATTAAAGTACATGTCGGAGCAAGCTATATTGAGTTGGTTGTTATGAGCTGTAGTCGCGTTGATAGTCTCTTTGTATGCGTAACTCGTAATATTATTTGTTTAAATTATTATAATTAATTTTAAAAATCTTAATTTAATTTTATAAGATTTTTACATGTTTCTATACTGTAAAAGAAACCTTTTTAATTTGACGCAGGAAGCTATGAAGTTATGTTGAATTGGTTGTATATGTTGTGTACCAAAACGGGAGGGCCGTGCGTTCCGATCCAGGCTTCTTGTACGTTACGGTTGTTTTTTTTCGCAATTAGAATAATTTTTATAATATTATAATAAAATATAAACAAATATTAATTAATAGTAAGCAAAAAATAATCTAACCTAACCTACCCTTTGTGCCCGGCTAACGGAAAAATAAAGTTAATTGTGTTTTGGCATTTTACCCTGAAGACGCCCACTAAGCTCGCCACCACTAATGACGATGTCGAAGCAAACAATGTTTATCCGACATAATGGTACATTAAATTAATCGTTAAGTAATTGTTTAGTGTGGCACTACATGGTTACTCCCAAAATACAAGAATAGGTTAGGAAAGTGGTCGGCAACACGATCGCGAGCCGCGTTTTCTTTGACTCCTCGGCTACCGCTCTTCCGGCGAAATTTTTAGTACAGGCACGGAATACTAAACGGAAAGTAATTATTTATTATTATTTTCGTAACAATGTCTCCTACTAAATACAGGCCTATGTTATAAAATGGCACTTTGAATAAGGCAATTCAGATAACAGGCTCAGTCTTATGAAAATCAAATCAAGCCACACCTATTCGCGCTATTGCATCAAAATTCTCTCCAACAACAATGGACACAAACCGACTGCAGTGCACGGGCCACCCCTAGAGAAAAATGTGATACTTTTTTTTTATTGCTGTAGGACAGCAGGCCCGCTTAGAATTTAGCAGTTACCGTCGGCTATGGGTGTTTGCAACGTCAGTGGCATCGCGAACACGCTAAGGGTACAGGAACTTGGGTCACTAATGCCGGAACACAACACAAGGTTATTATGGCGGCATACTTAAGACTAAAAGTGGTCGCCATCCAGACGGGCTTGCGGCCCTACCACGTAGCTAGGGTGGGTTGTTTTGTCGACCCCGGCCGCAGAGGTTAGTATTCCTTCTCCGCCCCTGCATGGATAACGGATTCAGGTAGTTATTGGATAGGTAAATTATGAACAGTAACAAGAAGTCTACGGAAAGTGTAAAACTAATTCAGTTGTTTAGTACCCCTAATACAAGCGCTCTTCTGTTTATTTTCGGACTAGATAATACTGTGTCACCGTCATAGTATATTAATAAAAATTCCTGTGCATTAATCAGTTGGAGAGTACAATATCTAAAGTAAACATCACGCAACTGTTCTGCACTAAATATAATCGAATTTCGTATCTAGGTCACTTAAGTAAATATATAGATCGTATACGATTCTGCAAAGTTCAGTGCGCAAGGTCAATAACAATTGAAAGGAAAGGCGCACAGTAATAGATGTACACGAATATGACCTCCGGTGTCATTCATCTACTTGAGTGAAGCGAATAAATAAGAAAAATTAAGTTTTAAAGCAGATAAGTAATTCAGCGACAGTTGACTGATAATATCATTATGATAATATAAACATATCGTAGGTGTCAGTATATATGTCTATTAAGAAGATAATATATTTTAAACAAATACATTGTACCATATATATAACAGATTCAACTGTGACAGCATTGATTCTCAAACTTTTTTAGCTTGATTCAACTTTATCGGTGAAAAAATACTTCTACGCACAGGTGGGTAGTCTTAAAACTCAGTCTATCTTTATTGATTTTACCCTCAATCACCAAACGCAGAAATTTGCCCCTGTATCTGTTTTTTATTATGTACGTTTAAAATGCAGACTAACAAATATAAGTAAAAGAAAAACGTACAAACCTGATTACAGAATTGCTAACCTCGTTATTTTTGAGCCGACTTTTCCTAATTATTGCTGCGGTACGCCTGGCATACGTTTGCGGCATCAAGTTTGCGAACCCAGGTGTTAGAGTAATTTAAATCGAAAACAGAAATTAAATTTTCAGAAGAATAAAAACACTACTGGACGTCCCCCTAAAGGGAACGTACAGTATAAATCGTATGGAGGTTTCCTCACTGTTTTTCTTCACCGTAAGTACCTTTAACTTTTCATAATATCATGTGCAATAGGAATAAAATATTTGTCGTTTATCTAGTGGCACAAGAGTAGAACTGAAAATTAATTAACTTTAAATAATCACGTAATTTGAAACTCTAATTATCATACATTTTATTACCTTTTGTATTTATGACGTCAATGTATAAAAAAGTACCGAGTATTTATATCATTTTAATTTTATCCAGATCGCATATATCATTATCTTCTTAGTTAAATTCGTATTTTATTTAATTACATAATAATATTTTTATAAATAACACACTGCTTGCATAGGTATATTGTTTCTTGAAAGTTTATATAAGCAAATTCATCGATACGATAACAAAAACATTTATTATGTATAAACAAGTCATATGAAAAGATCGATAGCAATAACAATGTGGGTATACTATCTTTAGGAATGTTACAGCGATCATGACGCAAAATGTGATTCAGATAATATTCAAACATGTCCTTCAATATTCACCTATCGCTCTGTTTACGAGAACCGAACGGCTGTAATTAGTCGAGGAATATTTATTTAACTACCAATTATTACCTTGGGTACTACGTAATCAACAATTTTTACTGTTATAAACATGTAATAAAAATCAACGTGCATGACATCAACATATTAAAAAATAACAAATATGCAAGGACAAAATAACAAATATACCGGTAAGTACACTTGTGTTATAGGTACTAGATATAACTAATATACTTACAAATATATATACTTATCTTTTGTAAATAAATACTTATTATACATAAACACCTAGACGCGAGACGGGAATCGTACCCGTGACCTCCGCAAGTGTACCGAAGTCACGCGTATTCAACAAAGCAACATTATAAATTTTTTTTAGCTCGCAAAATGATAAAAGGACTTCTAAATTAAACTCAACTCTGGACCCCGCCTGGAGTTGTGTTTGACCTGGTCACCGGCCAGCAGTTTTCACAAAGGCAACTCTCCTCTCCCCCGTCTTCGTCTTCTCCCCGCTTAACTCTGACATTAAAATCTGGCGACAGTTTCGCCCATTGTTTACAGTCTTAGTGGCCGGTCAGGTTTGTTTAGGACCATAAATAGGTCATAAAATACAATTAAAAGTAAATAAAACATAAATGATTTTATTGTTTTTTATAAAATTGTTAGCAAAGACAACTTGAATAAATATTACAAAAAACATTTCTCGAAACATTTCAACACAACAATAAACGTGAAGTAATTTACATCAATAAACCATTGCTACACAATGTAATATAAAGATACCGAGTTTTATTATACCAAAGTATAAAACCACAAAACACTAGAAATACAGAATTTAAACATCCACACCGCGTCCACTTTAGTACAATACATGTAAGTATTCAATGCCTTTTTTTCTTCTACCAGTCTTCAAAGGCAAGGAAGGGGTCGGTGCAGGAGTGCGGTAATTACCGAGGGATTAAGGTCATGTCCCACACCATGAAGCTCCTCGAGAGGGTTAACTCTCGGATTCGGCAAGAGTGTACTGTCTCGGGATGGGTTTCGCCCTGGTCATGGGACCATGGATCCTGTTTTTGCCCTAAGGACTGTCGCGGACAAATACAGGATGAAGAATACGCCTCTGCATTGCCTGTTTCTTGATTTGCAGAAGGCCTTCGACTGTATTCCTCGCGCGATAATCTAGTGGGCATTGCGATCCAAAAGGGTTCCAGAGGCCTATATTGACATCATCCAAGACATGTACCGTGACTCCGATTCCGTAGTGCGGACCGCTGTTGGCGACACAAAACCTTTCCCCATCACCGTCGGGATGCACCAAGGATCCGTCCTTAGTCCGTTTCTGTTTAGCGTGGTATTAGATGTATTGTCAGACAGCATCAGAAACTCACATGAACGGGGGCTGCTCATGTATGCTGATGATATCGCGCTGGCAGATTCGGGCAGGGGTAGGCTGGCGCGACGTGTGAAGGCGTGGAAGGAGTCGCTTGAGAACGGTGGTCTGAAGCTCAATGTGGCGAAGGCCACGGCCTGTAACTCAACAGATCCTACACCCGTACGCATAGGCGGCAACACCGTCGAGCGCACGGACCAAGTGAAATACCTGGGATCTGTGTTTCCTGCGTCTGGTGACATCGATTGCGACGACAAGGCACGCATTGCGGCCACGTAGGTCAAATGGCGAGAGGTAACTGGTGTCATTTGTAACCCCAAGATGCCGGTAAAGTTGAGTGGACAGGTCTATATGATTATCATTCTGTCCTTTTATACGGCTGTGAAGCGTGGCCGGTGTTAGAGCGACACAAACAAGAAATGCGTGTCACGGAGATGAATATGCTGCGGTGGATGTGTGGAGTGACGCGGAAAGACCGCGTTAGGAACTCCCGCATTCGCGGCAGTCTTCATGTCCGTGACATTGCGGATAAATTGCAGGAGTGTCGGCTCCGTTGGTACGGCCACGTTTTACGGCAACCGGATGCTTACGTGGGAAACAAATGTCTGGCCGTGCCGACTCCGCCGGGCCCCGGCAGGAGGGGAAGACCCAAAAAGTGCTGGCTTGACGTCGTAAGGGGTGATGTGCGTGCCAATGGGCTCACTACCAGGGATGCTGAAGACTGTGCGAAATGGAGTAGAAAAAGTCGGAAAGCGGACCCCGGGCACCAAAACGAAAGTTTAGGTTGCAACCGGGATACTACGCTTAGATAATGATGATGTAAGTATTCAATGCATAAATTAAGGAAGCACTTTCTCACAAGCCAAATTGATGATCTGTATTGTACCTGAATTTTTAAATTTCAGCTGTCTCATTGTTAAAAAGTAAATAAATACAAATTAAAGAAAAAACGAAGAAACAAACGTCAATGCCATCGATGACAGACGACGCGGAAAAACGAATGAGAACGAGGGTTCTTCATTCTCTTTGCGCTCTGCAATCCTATCCTAACACACATACACTCAAAAATCTTAGCTACTTGTGCCCTAGCACCAAGCCCGTCTGGATGGCAACCACCTTTGGTTTTAAGTATGCCGCCATAATAACCTTGTGTTGTGTTCCGGCATTAGTGACCCAAGGTCCTGTACCCTTATGCGACAGCAGGGTGTTAGCGATGCCACTGGCGTTGCAAACATCCATAAGCGACGGTAACTGCTAAATTCTAAGCGGGCCGTCAGCCTGTCTGCTGTCCTACAGCAATAAAAAAAGCGATAAAATATAGGATTGCTGACCCCTGTTGCTGAACAAACAGTATCAAATATTAAAATAAAAACCATATTATGTATTGCGAATAGACTTTTCGAATAAATGTGTGTGTGCGTGCGTGCGTGCGTGCGTGCGCGCGCGCGCGTGTGTGCGTGCGTGCGTGTGTGCGTGTGTGCGTGTGTGCGTGCGTGTGCGTGTGCGTGCGTGTGTGTGTGTGTGTGTGTGTACGTAATGTTATGCATATTGGTTTATATATAATAAACATATGTACCTTAGATAAATAGTAAATATATCATTTTCTATTAAAATATTCTTGCTTTAAAGGTATAATAACATCACACCATTTGGCATTATACGGTACGCTATATTTGAAACTATGACAATAAAAAATATTATAATAGTGTGCCGAACAGATAACTTCAGCAGATTTCATATGGAGGTTAATAAAATTCACTGGACAAGTAATCCGTGTGTTAGATTCAAGTTTAACTTAAATAGGTATGGACATTTCTTAAATTTATGATGTCATTTGTAAATAACCTAAATGTAGAGGTAGGTTTCCTTATCATAAACTAACCGGAAGTTTGTAAATGTTAAAAACGCAATGACCAAAATTAATACAAAATACTTATAGAAATAATACAATAATTAATGCCTAAATAATTTTATGTTCACATTTTTAATTTAATATTATAATATTATCATAATTTTGCTATGGATATTAACTAGCGGAATTGTTTCCGTGTCTGTTATACATATTTTGGTAGATATTTAATGTTGGTTATTGGCAAGTAATGGCAGGAGGAGAGACACCTGTCGACGGGAAATAAAAACTAGCGACAGAATATTATAAAAGACGGTGTAATACTAAGAAATGGACAGTGTAAGAAATATAATTGTGAAGTAAATACGAAATATATGTGTGGTGATTAACGTTCAAGTTAGTTTTATTTAATACGTGGGTTTTAACGTGATGGAAGCAGAGCGAGGTGTTCATAATTAAAAGCTTTGTTTATTTAACAAGTTGAACGCCATGACGGACACCGTGTGTCCGACAGTATACTTTCTCTTGTACCATGTATCAACCAACGTCTAAAAATCGTTGGGGTGTTTTTTGCATACATGTTTGGAAAAGGCCCTTCCTTGTCGTACTAAATTCAGTAGAAAAGTTTCCCTCGGCCGCCTCAGTGGTCGGAAACTCGCGGCTCTTTGACTTGTGTTAAAAATGGCTGTTTGCATAAATTTCAATTATGTATTATCGTTAATTGGCTCTTTTGGATGACAAGGTTGCCGACCACTTGGCCTAGAGGATTCGGTAGTGATAGAGGGCATGCGGGCACAAATGTCCGTCGCGGCCCACTGGGCTAATCATAACTTCTAGCCTAGAGTTCAACGTGTTAAAGTAACATAATAGAGCGTGCGTTATAAATAACTGTAACATACGTTTTGTAAGACTGCTTGAAATCGTGTTAGGCACGTAATAGTAAGAACATTGTAATAAAGCTATTTAAATAGATCTTTTGTGATCGACTTCTGTCGCAGAAACTTCCTCGTGTGTCAATTAAACGACGTATTGACATTCGTTTTGCGTTGCCAATAAAACAACAGCGGTGTTTTATTTGAAAGTACGCTCGGTGCATATCGATTAGATGTTTGTTCCAATCAAATATGTCATCCAATACACATTTATTATTATTTTGTTTTTTATTGACTAACTCATATTACGATTGGTAACAAACAATTCACTCCTCGTGTTTATTCTGAGCTGATACGTCGTAACACTTTGTACACATTTCCCCTTTTTTAAAAAAGTATCATTTTGTATATATAGTAAAAAGGCTATTTTTTGTGCCTCTCTAAATACCAAACGCAGACAATAGGAAGTGAAAACTAATAACAATGCCGCGACCTCAAATATTATATCCGTACAGGGGCGGAGAAAGAATACTAACCCTCTGTGGCCGGGGTCGGCCTGTCGTAAAAGCCGACAAAACAACCCACCCTAGCTACGTGGTAGGGCCTCAAGCCCGTCTGCATGGCGATTTTTCATTGATCACCTTTGGTCTTAAGTATGCCGCCATAATAACCTTGTGTTGTGTTCCGGCATTGGTGATCCAAGTTCCTGTACCCTTATGCGACAGCAGCGTGTTCGCGATGCCACTGGCATTGCAAATACCTATAGGCGACGGTAACTGCTAAATTCTAAGCAGGCCGTCAGCCTGTCTGAAGTCCTACAGCAATAAAAAATATATATGTAAGATTTTAGTATACTCGTATTTGAACAATATTAAATTGTTCACCAAAATTACCTAACATACATTCAACAATACCTAGTCAGGTCATAAGTATTGTCACACAGTAAAAACTTTTCTTTTAGAATGCTGGCCACAAAAAAGTTTATTGAATTCGAATTTCGAATTGTTCATGAAAATAAAAATGTATAACTTTTAGAATTTTACTCATTTTTAAATATGGAGTGGACGCTTAAAGAAGACCGTGTTGCAGTTATTGCGTTGCATCGTTACAGTTACGCGCCAATTCAAATTTTTAACATACTGAAAAATTTGAATATAACCAAAAGATTCGTTTATCGTACCATCAAACGATACAATGAAGACTCTAGTGTAGATGACAGGTCAAGAAGTGGTCGCCCTCGGTCTGTTAGGACTCCAGCAGTGATAAAAGCTGTGAAGGCACGAATTCAAAGAAAGCCCAAACGTAAGCAGAAACTGTTGGCCCTTCAGATGGGGTTAAGCAGAACCACGGTGAAAAGGGTGTTAAATGAAGACTTAGGGCTTCGGGCATATCGAAGAAAAACAGGACATCGTTTGAATGCTCGTCTAATGGACCTGAGACTGAAGAGATGCCGCGCTTTGTTGAAGCGGTACGCGGGAAAAAAATATCGGGAAATTCTTTTTTCGGATGAAAAAATGTTTACCGTAGAAGAGAGCTACAACAAACAAAATGATAAGGTGTACGCACACAGTAGTGAAGAAGCGAGCAACCGTATTCCGCGTGTCCAACGAGGTCATTTTCCATCCTCGCTCATGGTATGGTTGGGAGTTTCTTATTGGTGCTTAACAGAGGTACATTTTTGTGAGAAAGGTGTAAAAACGAATGCTGTTGTGTATCAAAATACAGTCCTGACGAACCTTGTGGAACCTGTTTCTCATACCATGTTCAATAACAGGCACTAGGTATTCCAACAAGATTCGGCGCCAGCTCATAGAGCGAAGAGCACACAAGACTGGCTGGCGGCGCGTGAAATCGACTTCATCCGGCACGAAGACTTGCCCTCCTCCAGTCCAGATTTGAATCCGTTAGATTACAAGATATGGCAACACTTGGAGGAAAAGGCGTGCTCAAAGCCTCATCCCAATTTGGAGTCACTCAAGACATCCTTGATTAAAGCAGCCGCCGATATTGACATGGACCTCGTTCGTGCTGCGATAGACAACTGGCCGCGCAGATTGAAGGCTTGTATTCAAAATCACGGAGGTCATTTTGAATAAACTTTAATGTCATAAGAATCTATGTTTTGTTAAGTTCATTTTGGTATATGAATGGTTACATAATTAATAAACTTGTTACAATTATTTTACATTAAACATGTGACAGAATTTATGACCTGACTAGGTATATTTTTTATTACTGTGGAGAGGTTGACCATACACATAGCAAACAGTAACTGTGGCCTAAGGATGTTTTCGACGCCAGGGGCACGACTAACTCGCTGCTGTCCGCATAGAGGAAGTGGAACCTGGATTACTATGGCGGTATATTTATAGCCAAGGAACGATTGCCATTTAAGCGGATCCGGAGCCCTACCATCTAGCTAGAGTTGTTTTGTCGTCTTTTACGATAGGCCGCCTCCGGCCGCAGGGATTAGTATTCTTACTCTGCTCCTACATGAAGAACGTAGTAGAGGAGAAAATGGTTACATCTCATCTGACTCTGTATGTTAGAATTTACAAGCGTTTTTTTTGTAAATAAAGTGACTACGGTGAAACGTCGCTTCAGTTAATTCACCTTCATCAATGAATGAGTGAAGAGAACTAAAACGATTTAAAAATCCCGGACAATGATACTAGTAGCATCACTATTGAATTTGTCGTTTATCACCTTTACTGTCAATCAAACATTTTCCGCGTCTTCGACATGTGAGTGATGCATACCAATATTGTGCATTCGCAATTTCGATTCATGCCAATGGTGATTTTAAAGAAATTATCATAATAAGCAATCTATCCTTCAAATGTCAAACCATAGACTATTGATTTTAAAATGTATTTTATTTAATTACAATTGCTTACACTAATTGAAATTCTGTAAAACAGGATTTTACAAAATAATAAAAATAATCAGAGCCCGTAGCGTCCAACCGCTGGCCTCGGGTGGCCTTGGGCCTCCCCCTAGAAGGAACGGACAGCATACCCGCCACGCTTGTCCAAGGCGGATTGGCGGGTTACACATACCGGTGATCTCTACATGCAGCTTTCTTCACGATGTTTTTCTTCCCCGTCGATACATTTGCAATTATGCTACATTAGGTGAGAAAAACTAAACCAAGGTTCCTGTAGGTACCCCTATGGGACAGTAGCGTGTTCACGGTACCCCTAGCGTCGCCAATAGGTAGCTTTACAAATATACAATTGTAAAATACATACGCAGATTTGAACAAAAATATTTGCAGATCGTGTAAATAATAAATATTTTGTTCAATGTGGGGATTGAACCCAACTTATGCTTGTACGCGATCACAGTTTACTTACATGGTCAATGAGCCTTTATACTTCATTTTATACATGTTCTATATCCTGTTATTTTTTTACTGGCGGTAATGTGAGTATATAATGGTTTTTTGGTACGCTTTATTGACTGGAATACACGACGCTAAGCGACATGTGAAATGTAGAAGAGATAAATGGTATAAAATTTTAACATGAGTTAAGACATAGTATGTTAATTGATAGGTGACCTTTATTAAAAGTTACTACCACTATTAGAGTTCACTTATAAATAAATATTTTTAATGACTCCCGCCTGGCACCTCTCGGCACCGAACCTTTGTATTATCAAAAGGAATCCATGTGTTTTTTGTTAACCCATCTTTATTCTTAGTCGCGACCACGTATACGTGTACATTCGTACATATGTTATGGAACAAATCATTAATAGTGCCAGTATTGATAATGATAACGCCAGGGCAGTTTAAGAATAAATCATCATCATCATCATTACAGCCAGAAGACGCCCACTGCTGGACAAAGGCGGGAGGCCAAAGATCTCCACGACGATCGGTCTTGAGCTGCCCTCATCCAACCTATTCCGGCGATCTTGACCAGATCATCGGTCCATCTTGTGGAGGGCCTACCAACATTGAGTCTTCCAGTACGCGGTCGCCATTCGAGGACTTTACTGCCCCAACGGCCATCTGTCCTTCGAGCTATGTGCCCAGCCCACTGCCACTTCAGTTAAATAAATACTGATAAAATTAAATTGACCCGCCCAAACAAATGAAAATCGCAGGGCGATAAGTCGAAGCTGTAGGGAGGTTGTTCAAGTTGAGTCCAATGCATTTGTTCCAAATTTGACATTGCTAGAGAGCAGTATGGGGTCTGGCATTGTCATGGAGAAGGATGACGTCTCGAATCCGTTGTTTTCATCTTTTGCAGTGATATGCATCTCTCACCTTAGTCAATAACTCGCTAGATGCATCTACGATAAATTACGCGTCGAATAGTCGCAGTTCCTACTAATAAATTGAATATTAAAGTAGATAAGAGTAAAAATCTATAGTGTGGCAGAAACGTCAACAATGATCAAAATAAACAGCTGTTTAAAATTTTTGTGATAAACATGATGTTTTGATTTATTACCTGTTTTATGCGACCTCTACATTTTGAGGATATTTGAACACAAAAGGGTCAAACGCGCATACAAGGAAATATGATTTTCAAACAGAACCTCTGAAGGTTTTCTTATGTACACGAAGGTTGAAGGTCTAATGATTTCTTAAATCCTTTGTGAATTTAAATTTTTGACGTGTTTATTTTCTTTTCTTTTTCTTTGTCGTGGTTAATTTATTTGGAGACAATATGGAAATGTTAAGTGGGGGAATTAGTAATTTCCAAGACACCAAGACACTTCGGTAGTGTATCAACAAATTAAATATAATTAAGGATAGTTTAGATACGAAATAATATACTGAAAATTTATAATAATAATAATATGATCGAGGGGAAGACGAAAACTATTTGTATGAGATGTATTTCATCTTTTTATCAAACGTATATCGTATTTTCAACGGTCCTGTCAACGTTTCCTCTGGCAAAAACAATTAAAGACGGTGGCTGCAACGAGCTGTTTGGACTACGAAATTTGGTAAAATAATTCGCCCAATGATGAGCAATCAAGCAGTTCAACTAAAAAGGGTAGATCGATCCAAAAGCTCAGAAATTTCTTCATAAGCAACGAATGAAAACATTGATCAAAGAGCACTGTACCGATGAAAATGTCAGAAAGAACACATTTTTCTTAATTTTGCCACATGTGACAATCATGCTTACAAGACATGTCCTTTGTCATACAGATTCTGGCAACCTTTATGCATATAGATACATACATAAATGATGTTCTGCGCATGCCCTTGGAATATCCCTGACCTTTCACCTTTCAAGGTCATATTCACATCTCATTTATTCCTCACGGATACAATAAATTATTTACATACCAAACTGATACTTAAACTTCCAATCCAATTTAAAACAAAAAATATTTATAACAAAAAAAATCGTACGAAAATATGATCGACAAAAAATTAAAACAATTATACTGTCATCTAATATGCATGGATTTCGATTCGAAGATACAGTATTTATTAATAAACGAGTATATATCAAAAAAATTGTCTGCGAGAGATTGTCAACGGTGGTGCAATTCCGAATACTCCAGTTCTTTGGACATGTGACGCGACGCGGGGGAGGGGGGGGACTCCGTGGAGCGGCTCGTTGTGCAGGGCCGGGTAAATGGCAGCAGATCGCGAGGGCGTTCGCTTTTGCGATGGACGGACCAAATCAAGTCGATGACACACACATCCCTAAACGACTGCGCAAGACAGGCTTCAGCTAGGGACAAATGGCGCGCGGTGGTGAAGCGCTGCCGGGCGTCTTGCGTGACCCCGACTGCTCTGTCAAGAGTATCCGAATGAGAAGAAGAAGATCAAAAAAATTATGCGACTAAACAACCCTAGCTAGGCGGTAGCCCCAAGCCCGTTACCCTGGTTTTAAGCATGCCACCATAATGACCGTATGTTGTGGCATAAGTGACACAGATTTCAGTACCCTTATGCGGAGAGCAACGTGTTAGCGATGCCACTGGCGTCGCAAATATTTACAGGCGACGTTAACTGCTTAATATTTAGCTAGTCTGTTTTTCCGTAGTAATAATAAAATTATGCGCACATTAATAAATATTTTTAACATATTCATTGTTGTACCTTTTAACTACTGACGTCTGTTTACCTACAAGGGTTAAATGACTCACAACTCTATTTATTATTCATATTTGATAATGGCATAAATATAAACACAAATATTATTGGTAAATAATTAATCTTTACAACTCAACTTTTAGGAATAGAACGATCGAGAACGAATACGCTTTACTCATTAACCATCGGACAGTATTCTATTCAAAGCTGTTATGCGGTAGAAATTGCGGATTTGATTATGGAACATACAAGCAAATACTAAGTGATCAGTTCAGAGGGGACGTCTTTAAAATACTACGCTTGGTCACCAAACGGAGGGAGGGGGGTAAAGTAAGAGGACGTTCCCTTATCAGCAATTTAATATCTGATCTACAATCGACCCTATATATTTTTCCCTTATTACAACGGACATAGTTCGTTTAATTTGAGAATGTATCCATACTAATATTATAAATGCGAAAGTAACTCTGTCTGTCTGTCTGTTCCTCTTTCACGCCTAAACGGCTGAACGGATTTTGATGAAATTTGGTATGGTGATAGATGATAACCTAGAAATGGTCATAGGCTATAAATAATCACGCCATCGTTCTTAGGGGGTAGGCAGTAGGCAGATAACTAAATTGAGTTAGTGATTTTTTGTGCTTATCCGGTATCTATGAGAATCGGCCAACATCTATTTTTCATCCCCCTAAATGTTAGGGGTAGTCCACCCCTAAATTTTATTTTTTATTTTTTGACATTTTATTATTTTTATGGCAGAACAACGTTTGCCGGGTCAGCTAGTTGAGATATAATTTTAGACTTATTTGGTATTATTGTATTATTATCATTTATAATTCTAACTTTTTATTTTATTCATCATCTTATACAATACTTCTCTAACCAATAAGATTCCAAACTTGCTGATACCCGCGACTTCTTTCGCGTGGAAATTTTTATCCAAGTTAAATTTCAAATTTTTATATTCATATAAGTATATGTCGATATGATCGATGATGTCGAGTAGCAGCATCATCAATATTCTACAATAATATTACAGTACTATCAATAAATAAATTAAATTAATAAATATTATACGACAATATTGCGAACCTTAACGTGTTTAATAAGGCGTGAACATATACGTCGCGTCTGTCGTAAAAAGATGCGTACGCGCAAGTGTGCAAACAGGCCACCGGGTTACCGCTTGGCCTGAACCTAGAATGCCTATTGCGCATCGCCTAGGCACAGTCTAGACTGTGTGAAACGCGCGGCACACTAAGCATCTAGGCATTGGGCATAGTACCATATATATTACACTGTCGAAGTGTCAATTATTATAAACGCATAATGATTGCATAAATTCTAGCATTTATAAACAGTTTTACTATAAATAACTGTTATATTTAACACAGTGCCATCCAGTCTCCCTGATATGTATTTCTTTTGCTAATAAATTCATAATAATAAATAATAACAGCTCATAACGTCCTACTGCTGGGTTCTGGCCTCTCCCTAGGGGGTGCGGACAGTGTACCCGCCGTATTTCCAAGCCTCTCGGGGAGGATCCGCCGCGTGCTGTTCCGTGGCCCCCCGTAACTCCTTAGAGGTAATAAAGGAGAGTGCCGGGGGGACGAAACTCTGACCCTTGGCGCTAAACACATGGACGAGACGCCGCGCCGGCTCGGGCCACGAGATCGGCAGGCCACATATCCGTGGGCGCGGGCGTAGGCGATAGGAGAAAAGCGGAGTTTTTTAGTTGATAGTTGGCCGTATTTCGAAGGCGGATTGACGGGTTTACAAATACCGGTGACCTCGGTATGCAGATTTCCTCACGATGTTACATTTTGTTATATTTATCGCTGAGAAGCGAACTCATCTACATTTATATAACACACACGACTTTTAATGGTTTATTTAATTTTAACAAACGTTACAATCCGCAGACATCTTCCTTCAATTACACTTTTGACATAGACACAATCATAGATAAAAAAAATCTATTAAATACATGTAGACTGATATTCTAACATATTTCACCACGTGTACAAGGCATGTGTGTATGTTTTAATAGTCATATTAGCTGAGAAAGCTTTTTTTTGATATGAGGTGGAAAATGCTTAATGCACACCCTACCTGGCGGCAGGGTAGTGCGGGAATCGCGTGCAATGCACCCACACGCCCCCCATAGTTACCAAAGGGACGCACGTCGCTGGGTTACCCACTAAAACCCCCCGGTGGTCTTTTAGCCCGGAGCCTGGGAGGGAGGGATATGCTTTCGCGTGCGCTTCCCACCCAGGCGAGCTGGGCCGGCCATGTTGGCTTTGGCCGGCCTCTCCTGTGTATACTTACTCGGCCGGAGTATGTGTCTTAGCCGAGAAAACCTGCCTAAGCTGTGCATGCCATGGAGCGTATTACTAAGCTAACTAAGACCTGCTATAAGCCCATATAGAATACCTACGACTCTGAAGTGAACTACCATAATTCTATGAAAACGCTTATAAAGATTAAACAGGACTTTAAACAATTATATATATTATTAAAACTTTTTAGCACCGTTGTGATTTGAAAATTCGATTAAACGAAAAAGCGACACCAGAAAGAGATAATAATATTCATAAATACGATTTAACCCGCGAGTGAATGTACAGTGTACAAATATACAGTGAATGTACAAATATACAGTGTTTCCTATAATCTTTGTCTCTTCGTCGTTCGGGCCTTCGTAGCTTATATACACTGAAATGCTTAGAATAATTACACATTATTCTAAGCTGATATGTAATATTTTGTATTAAAATGAGTATCCGACCGAAAGTTCGGTTTTGGTTTCGGCCAAAAATCAAGTTTCGGCGACAGTTTCGGTTTCGGCCAAAATTGGTGAAACTTTTGCCGAAACCGAAACTGATTTCGGAAGTAGCAATACAACTTAGTCAGTGCGTTATCGCCCGACGCAAGACTCAGTCTTACCTGTCGGACATATACAGTTATTGGAACAGCAGTCAATATCCTATATTGGGAAGTGCAGTTTTAAAATACCTTTCAGCTCTACCTACCAGTGTCCCGAGTGAACAGCTGTTCAGTGCTGCTGGCCAAATATACTCGGATCGTCACAATAATTTACGTGGCGGAAACATAGACAATAAAATAAATAAATAAAAATCTATGCGGAACCGATTAGAATCCGTAATAAGGGCACGTGGAGGTAATACATCTTATTAAAACATAAATAAACCCTTGCATAAAGTTTGTGTCTATTGTTAAAACCAATTTTTTAATTAAACCAATTTTCCTTAAATTTCTGTTTTTTCTTCAAAAAAGTCTTAAGGTCCTATCCAGTACACAAACTTAAGGATATGACCCTACGCTGTTTTAAAGTTCACGAACCAATCTAGAGGTTTCGATTTAAATCTGTATAGAAAGTTTGCATACTTGGTTAAAATATTTAATTCAAAGTCGTCATTACTTTGATGCATTTTATGAGTCCGTCAGCGTATTTAATGAAACAGTAACAATTAATGATTTGATTATTGATATCTGATAAACATTTTGCTATGAGAACTTAATTTGAAAAAATAATAAAAATATTATTAATTTTTTTTTATATTATATTAAATAAATGATTACAACAAAATTAATATACTGTGTTTCCATTTCATGTCCTAATTTTAAATAATAATGGGTAAAATGCACCAAATTTCAGTATTTTAAGGAATTTTATACTCGACCACGTAAGTTTCGGCCGGAAAACCAGTTTCGGTCGGACACTAATATTTATTTCATTCTCTCGTAGGCTACTTTTGTGAAGTTTCACTTCTGCCGTGTGCGAGTTGCACAAACTTTTTTACATATATAAAGCTGCCGGATACCAGTTTTAAGTATTCCTTCATAAAACATACGAGTATAACGCATACATTGTTAGTACATCGGTTGATATATACATACATTCCGAGAAAAGATAACTGACATTCCAAACATGAACTCGGAGCTGTCTAAGAGCCAGCATGTGGTTACAAAGTTATAGAAAAATACCTCATTATTCATTGCATTTCGAAGAACATTCGCGGTATAATACGAAAACCTTGCATTGTTTAACGTTATAATAAAATAAATAAAGATTATAAATTACATAAATCCTCTTTTTACAGAATCTTAAAATTAGTTACGGCATCCATGTTAAAGGTTTTTTTTTAATTACATACTACATATTTGTTTAAGACAATCTGTGATAATAAGTTTTGATATAAAACGTGTTATATTTTATTGGTGGCATTTTAATTTTGTCAATGAAATTAATAACTGTTAAATATTTGAATAATTCACATGAAAATAATATACTACACATATTTATTTCAGTAAAGAGAAATATTATGCGTGGGATTTTCACTCGTTCGATTATTAAGTTCGAAATTTAAGGGTTCCAATCGAGCCCTTCGTGGGACGATCCAAACACAATGGTGATGCAGCCTTCTATACGAGGCTCTGATACGAGATTTTCATTTCAATTCTGAGGGGCAGAGGACATACAACGACGTCCGCACGTCGAAACGTCTGCGGGGTCACAAGTGAAATATTTATTTACAAAAGTATATATTAAGTAGTTAGTATCAGTTGTCTATTAACCACGACACACGCGCTCTGATGCTTACTTAATAGATGGCGCTGTGTAAATTGTCACAATATTTTATTTAATTATAATTAATTAATTTATCTGCCTCTTTGCGAAAAAAATTAAGTATCAAGGAGAAATTTTAATATCATTATAAATACAGAATAACTGACAACGTATTCCAAGCTGAAAGCTTCAGGAGATGAAGACCTAGTACTGGACCAAGATGAAAATCTGATAAGGAAAATCAGAATAAGGAAAAGGGAAAAGAATAATTAGAGTGTACCAGACAGGTTAGTCGATAACGCGGGAATTCTCGTAAACAACAAACGACGAAACCGACCTATTTAGAATAGGAAACGGCGAACGCAGTATCGGGAGCAACAAAGCATTTAAAGGGTGCAATAACCCATTTCGATAACAATGTTTGATAACGAAGTTGAATGTTACGTTTCTATGAGCTGTAGTTATTACATGAAAGAAATGAAATTTATATCAATCATTATGGATAGAGGATGTGGGGAACAAAAAAGAATAAACCATACCAACAATACCAAGAGTAACCGTTTAATTTGCACAAGTGAAATTGGAATATGATAGGTAAGATCTACTTAGAATCTCTGATGGAGTGCAACAAACCAAAAATAATGTCAATATTAGAATCTAAGAGATGCCCTTAATTTCTTCGACTCTCAACCCAAAAGACATGCACTATTTTATGTAACTGTCTGTTAACCATGAAACCGTACTAAACAGAAGACTTGGTTCACGCTTGGCCTTATCCCAATCATTTGGTGTCAGCACAATGTTTTTTTTTCTATTATAATCTATCTTGGCATTCCTTATCTGTCACCTGACAAAACCTCTTATCGCACATCACACGTTATTTCCATCGTCTTTTACTTTTACTTTAATTCTCTATTTAATTTCTTCTGGTAACGTGGTCCGCATTCTTTCTCATTACATACCCTGCCAATCTTCTTAATTTATCACTTATACTGATGCTACTTTCAGATATATATACCCATTTCTCACCTTATCCACCCTTGTCACTCCACCAATCTCAACATTCTCATCTCAGTTGAATGGAGACACGCTTCTGAGGTTCCACTTTAGTGGCCCAACATTCAGCACCCCGTAAAACATGATTGGTCTTATTGCAGATTCATAAATCTGGCCCTCTAAGTGACATACATATGTCTCCGCTTCAGCCATCCCGCATTTATAAAAAAAAAAGCTTTCCATCTAACCAGGAATATAAATTTGCATAGCATTTAATCTCATAATAATGCAATTTCTTAATTTAACCAGTTATTGTTGCTATTATTGAAATCGACTGTTGATATGACACTAAACTTGTGAACGTGGGTGTTAAGTATAAAAGAAGTACAGTTGCCCACAAATGACACCTCTCGAAACCTCTAGTGCAGTCCGTTAGATAAGTAACGGTGTAGCGGTTTTAGATGATAATTGTTTCATTGTGTTGCACTACATCATGATATTTACTTTCTTTTTGTCGTATCAAATACCAAAGACAGTATTTGAGAGATGAACAAAGCGAAAATGTCCAAAGTAAGTTTATGGATTTTCACGCTAAGAAGATAACTGACTACATAATAAAAATTAATTTGGCCTGAAGATATTCTTGTGCTAGATATAATTGTTTAAACGAAGAATAAAACGGTCGAGGTTATATGGAAGGCGATTCTTTTTGAGTGAAAGTCCTTCTAGAAGTATAATAAAAGAAAAAGTAATGAAAGATGTTTTGTTTGGAACATAATTTAATTTAAAAACTACTAAATGTTATACATTGTTAACGGCACAGTAAGTATGTCACAAATAAGGATTTGAACCCAGCGGTGTGTCTAACCAGCGCTATTCTTGCACCATTCTTTGTTGGTTGCTGTAACCGTTCGTTGTAGTTCAAAGGCAGCTCTTATTATCTTTTTTCTCGGGGCGGAGTAAGAATATTCACCGACTGATAGACAACAACCCTAGCTGTGGTAGGGCTCCAAGTTTGACTGGATGGCAACCACCTTTGTCTCAAATATGCCGCCACAATAACCCTGTGTCGTTTTCTGGCATGAGTTACCCAGATTCCAGTTCTATACGCAGACGACAGCGTGCTAGCGGTACCTCTGGCGTCGCAAACCATAGACGGAAATTGGTTATTGTTAAGTGGGCCGTCAACCTGTCGAATGTTCCAAAGCAATAAAAATGTACTATCATTCTTACTTATAATTTATATACTAAGTTTCTGATGACAGGGACCTTTTAAATTAATAAGATCCTCTGCTGTGATTTGTAACGGCGAATCAAATTTTTACCAAACGTCTGAAGAAAAGTTATGAATCATAAATAGTGAAATACTGCGCCTTATCGGTATTACTTTATTAAATTTTCTTGAATCATCTGCTTTCAATTTACCTGCAACAAAGATATGTTCATTAGATTCTTCTTCGAAATCAGTGAGAGAACTAATATTCACGATAATTTATTAACTGTCTACTGAGTCCAGGAGAAAAAATATTAAAGCAGCAAGCTTCGAGTTCCACTTCCTATCTATCTATATATCTGTATTGAGTATGTTTCATTATTTTTCTTTCATATGCAGGCCACACCAACGATAGCGTGTCGCATATTTTCTCTTGGAACATCACATACAAATGTCTCGTACAACAACCACGTTAGGTGCTCAAAATCCCATCGAAAACGGGTTTATCGCAATGATAAACATTCATAATTCTTTATTACTCATGCATTTTATATTCGACGTTAATTAACATTATGGCTTTAAAGTATTAAAAGCATTTTTATGTTAACATCATTTAATGACGCATGATGACTTAATTATATACCATTGTATGTCATCATCATCCTTTTCTTGTAGGGATACAAAAATAAAATGGCTAGCTAGATCTGATATCCCAAACCCAAGAAGAAAAATACTGAAAATTTTACCCTAATTTCGGTAGGTACATGTGAGCCTGGCATCCATTTGTCCCCATTTACTACACTCAAAATACAATAATAAGGAGGTGAATTAGGTAAGATCTAACTGAGACCACTTCGTACATATACACAATACATATTTTGCCAATACACAATTGAAAAGTTCCTTAATGAATTAATAATATTTTTTCCACCTTAGAGAAATTATTAGTTGGAAGTTTATTTGAACTAAAAACTAAAAAAGGGAAGGTAAATGAGTACTAATCGCTTGATATCGTTAAAAGGTAGCTTTATATAAGAGTCGAGCGAAAGTGAAATTTTCGCAGCGCCTCCACCACTTGGCCCACACGAGTTAAGGCGAAACGCATACCACAGGAAAATAATTATAAAAAACATCACTGACAAAAAAATTACGCATTTATACTTTATTAAATGAATTCTGCGCCGGAAAAGGCTTGTTACCACTCTAGTAAAAAGTATTAAAGATATACTGATATAATTCTTTGTTTTATCCTTTCGGTGACTAAAGCGGAAGTCTTATCGGCGATACGTTAAGGGGTTTTTCAAATAAGGCATTATAGAATTTCTTAGAGGCCGGCAGCGCGTAATGCCTCTGGTATTGGGAATGTCCATAAGCGACGGTGACCATGCTATTGGTTGCGCCGATCCGTCTGCTGAATTCCAGCAAAAAACAGCCTTCTCCTTAAAAGTCAATTCTCTATTTCACCACCTATCTAAAGATAAATTCTATGACTGACTGAATTCTATTCTATGAATTTGTCAAAGTCAGAGAATAGTGAGGGATTTGACATATATTAAACATAACAGGGCAGCCATTTGAAAAATACACAAGCGTAACTTAATAAGAGCGCCTTCGTCGCTATTCCGTCATTCTATCGACTGATTAATTTAAAATCCAAAATACATATAATTTTTTCTGTAATGTAGCAATAATAATTGGACTATGTAGTATCGAAGTATGATAAAAAGACAAAATTCGTATTTTCTTTTTAAAACCGACATTATTCTACGATCATGACGAATTGTCTTTGACAACATTCTTCAATGTACATAATATGTTGCTATTTTCAACGTCAAAGTCAAAATTTTTTTATTTCAAATAGGCCTGAGTAACAAGCACTTTTAAAACGTCAAAAGCTAGGTGTCTGTTCCAAAAGTGAATCCTATGGAGAAGAACAGAACTATTGCATGAGCGGTCTCTTCAAGAATCAATAATTTATATAAAATGTTTAGAACGGAGCTTAAATTTAAAGGTAAACTAGTAACATTTCATTAATAATATCTATTAATTTAAAACACTAGTAAAAAGTGCAATAATAGACAAAAGGCATGCAAAACTAGTTTGACATAGAAAATAAAAGCAACTGACTTTTAAATCAATTTCACAACAGTTCCGTCTGGCTTTCACTATTTTAATCGTGTAGCGTGCAAAAACTGCCAACGCTCAATTTAGACTGACCTTAACCTTCTAGCAGTTGTAACAATGGAAAACAAAAGCATAATAATTTTAAAATGTTTCACGGGTCGGTTTCTATACACATTGCAGAGGTTAATTGGAACAAACATTAATTATTAACAAACAAAGAGACGTATCATTAAATTGTTCCATTTTATAATAAATATGTATAATTTAATAAGGACAATGATGAAAAATGGTGCGAATTTTGAGATGACAGCTAACAGAGGAATGTGGAAGGAGAGAACATGTTGTGCCGACCCCACATAGTTGGGATAAGGGCAGGAACAAGACGAATAAGGAAAATTTTATAATTCCAATTAAATTAATATTTTACAATGCTTTTAATATTTATGTCGCTCTGATGACCAACGCACGCTGTTTTGATTAAACTCTACATTTATTAAATATTATTATTTAATAATACTTACATCCAAGGTTCACAATGTTCTATTTCCAAGTGATTTAATATGTTTTTTCCAGGGATCATACACAACGAAACCCTGATGTTGCTGTAACCAAAAGTAAACCACTTATCTTACGACTATGAAAATGATCATATAGTCCTATTATTATTTTAGCAAAAAAACATTCGGTTAAAAGGATAACTGATATTATTAAATTTGTAATCCCAAATTGAGTTTTGTTATACATCGAAAAATATGGCAGAAAAAGTTAGAGCTACCCTAATATAGGTTACTTTTTATTAATAAGTCAAATACTTCAAATTTTATTATTAATACATAAATATATAAACATAACAACAACTTTCAGACAAAGCACTTGGGATAGAATTTCAAACAATACAACGTCTTCGATGTTGCCAACATTTCAAAAACAGTATTATTAACCTAATTATCTACAATAATGAATTCAGTTGTTACAGGGATACTACCACGGCATGACATGTCGCCGGCACAAACAGAACGGTTACGAAACAAATATAAATATATATAATATATAAAAATCATATCGATTAAAAATGGACTATTCCAACACAGAAAATTTATTCATATTAGAGCATAATACATATTTATATGCTAACTAAAAAAACCACTCCTACACATACGCACATGCACATACGTACACACACATACGCACGCACACGCACAAACGCTCCCTCGCACTCACGCATAATCACTCACACATTGTAAAATATATAATATTCATTTTTACAGAAATTAAAAATGGTAGAGGAAACTTGCCCCAGAGATATGTTACAGTTAGATCAAGTTCTGGAGCAAGTGGAATAAATTATTTTATCTACTTTTAGTCATTTTATATAAGTTTGTAGTATTTAAGTTTCTTCTTATAATGTTTGGTACAATAAAAGCAATTTAATATATGAATAAAAAAGCCACGTCTATGTACGACATCGAGGCCGACATGGAATCTAAGTAAAAGAGCCCTTAAACTTTTCTAATACCCCTTTACTGTACTGCATAGTCACATTTTGTTCTGACTAAAAACTGTTAAGACCTACAGGTCTTAACAGTTTTTGGGTGTACACACCCAAGACGTAATAAAATTATACGAATACATTATGGCAGGAGACACACGTAAATATTATAAAACGTTAAATAAGACTTGCTTACCAGTGCTTGTAAGATAGAAATCTTGCACATAATAATTATTTAAAGCAAGTAAATTGGACAACACTCGTGAATTAATCTGATACAAGCTTGAAAAAGTTACATAATTGTTTTCTTTTACTGACTGGATTATAACTGGTATATTGTAACAAGGCAGCAATTAAAACTGTTCTGCAACGGCACATAGGCTGTCGGTTCACTTAATAGTGAGCAGTTAACGCCGCCTATGGATGTTTGCAACGTTAAGGACGCCGCGAACACACTGCTGTTCGAATATATAGGTACAGGAACCTGGGTCACTAATTCCAGTACACAATACAAGGTTATTATGGCGGCATACTTATAGACCAAGGGTGGTTGCTATTCAGACGG
Source organism: Malacosoma neustria (assembly GCA_963693495.1). Lineage (NCBI taxonomy): Eukaryota > Metazoa > Arthropoda > Insecta > Lepidoptera > Lasiocampidae > Malacosoma > Malacosoma neustria. The sequence continues at coordinate 17,984,163 of OY856386.1, forward strand.
GTCTGGGGACCTGCCACGTGGCTAGGGTTGTTTTGTCACGTTTTACGATAGGCCGATCCCGGCCGCAGGTGTTTGTATTCTTACTCTGCCACGACATGAAGAAAATATGATAAAGATGGACAGTTCATTCTAATTTATTAATAGTAAGCTAATGAATGTAACGTAAGTTTTCGCTTTGTAGCCTTGGGTCTGTTTGATTCAGGGATTCCGCCCCTGCACGGAGAATAGCACATAGGCGATGGTAACTCCTAGATTCTGAGTGGACCTCCAGTCTGTCTGCTGTTCTACAGCAATAAAATAAAAAACAAATAAAATAATCATATTTATGTCAACATTAAAGCATGCATTGCATATGAGCCACTACCGCTTTTCTCGTTCGGCGTGGTGTGCGTATTACTCGTACATCAACCTCATTATGTATAAGGATAACGCGATGGAAGAATCGATTGATTTTAGCAGATGATGCTCACCTATCCGTCACCTGCTGGTAAGATTGACTGGTAAACATATCGGCGTACCCAAAGCTGCTAAATTAAAAAAGCAGACCACAATTGACCTATATTCTACTTCTGATTCATTCATCGGATTAATTTTTGAATCTTTCATGACCAGTCATGTAATCTATAATCAAGATTTAAATATTTGTAAGGAGGAACTATCAGAGAACAGATTTGGAAATTGAAATTTGGCCAGTATCACACTAACCGCCATTTTTAATTGATGATTTTAATGAATGACAATGTAACAAATAATATTGTAAATATAAATAAAATGTGATAAAAGATAAAACTCCAACTGGGCCTTAACGCTTAGTGAAATTCACCTTGAAAAGCGAAAGGCGATGTTACGTGTCGCTTTAGAGGGCTATGAGTTCTCATTACACGAGAAAACACATAGCCCGCCAAAGGGCGAAACATATACAAGTGTTGAGGTATAAAAAATCGCCATAATCGTATTGGATACGGTGGAGGCTTCTTAACACGCAATAAGTGATCTATGAGATTTTATATTGAATTATAATAAAAACTAATAAGATAACCATCCAAAGTAAGTAGCATTTTATTCAATTAGTCGATGCACATTCAACACATTCGGACATTATAATATATTAGAATGTTTTTGTACCTTATTGATTTTATCAGATTTCCTACCAGAAACGGAATTTTGAGTAGCGATTAATAACATTCCAACCTTGTATTTAGGAGAGTATTTCATAATTATATATAATTTATAATTATAATTTAATATTACATACAGCATAGTATATAAAATTTATTTATGAGAACTTTATTTTAAAAAAAGTACAATTAAATAATCGTGAAAGAATATACAGACTATTTTTATCCGTGCACGGGCGGATAAAGAAAACTGACCTCTGCGGCCGGGGTCGGCCTGTCGTAAAAGGCGACTAAACAACCCAAGCTAGGTGGTAGGGCTCCAAGACCGTCTGGATGGCGACCACCCCCGTTCTCTAAGTATGCCGCCATAATAACCTTGTGTTGTGTTCCGGCATTAGTGGACCCAAGTTCCTGTACCCTTATGCGACAGCAGCGTGTTAGCGATGCCCCTAACTTTGCAACCACTCATAGGCGACGGTAACTGCTAAATTCTAAGAAAAATATTTATTGTCAAGCACAATTAATTAAAAAAAAACATCAGAAAAAGTAGTTTACCAGTATGGATTTTATTTTTTAGGAATATATAATATTATTGAATGTATAAATATTGACACTACAATTTTGTACCATAATTTACAGATGAAACATTGATTACTATTACTAGTTAGTCTAGACTGACTTTCTAACACCGTTATACATTAGTGATGTATGAGTGGGCATTTAGAGCAAAAAAAAACTATTCATCACATGTGAATCATGATTGATAGGGCATTGAACCCGAGCAGCCTGATGATTAATGGTTGCGACAGAACAATAATCGAATAATTTATCAAAAGTCCTTATTAGTAATACCTCTCTACTCTTATAATAACTGCAAATAGAACATAGTTGTCTACTCAGATTCACTGAACCAATTATAACGAAATTCTCTAAACAGTTTTATGTCCAAATTCCGCCACTCTTCGTATTTCTAATTTGATAGCCACGTTTGAAACTTAATCAGGTATTCAATCGTTTTGAATTTTCACATTTGACTACTTTACTTATTAAATAAAAAAAAATATTTTTAAATCAGACCCAAGGCTATAGAGCGAAAACTTACGTATATATGCGTATTATAAAATTAGAATACACTATCCATCTTTATTATAAATCTGTCTAAAGTGGGATGGAAACAATAGTGAATGTACATCACTAACATCTACATCAATGTACAATAGTGAATGTACATCAATGTGAGATTATTGTCAATTACTGACACACTGGACGTAGGTATAAACGTCATGCTGGCTTTTGAGGATGTTGTAGTACAAAGTAACTCATTCACCAAAGGCATGAGCCACGAGATTGACGGGACCATTCATCCGTCGGCCCAGGCGATAGTTGATAGAACGGCGGTGTTTTTTAGTGGGCAGTCGGATGTCGACCATCTTTCCCGGAGTCCCACATACTCGTCATTCATTATCACCATTGCCATATGAACGCAACATGTATAATCGTATTTTCGTATTATTATATAAGGCGTGTAGTTACAAAACCTCCTAAAACGTTTTTTTGACAAAATGACCATATATCTTTAGAAAACACTCTAAACCATCTACATCGTTATCAACTTTTTATTGTACAAAATATTTTTTATATTCCTATGTTATAATATAACAACAACCTTTTGTTTTGCGTTTCTAATCAAATCCCATTAAATTAGAATGGGCTTAGTTAAATTTACGAGTTTCCAACAATATTGTTATAGCGAATTTTGCAACTATGCGCCTTATATATGTTTTACAATTATATACATTATTACAAGATTTAGTTAACCATTATTTAATTTGAAAACAATTATTTTTAAAATTTACAGAAATAACAAGTGAATATTATGAATGAAAAACAAAAATAAACTTTAAATCCATTACCGAAGAGATTGTATGAAAGATTTACTGCTAGTAAGCAGATTCTTTATATTCTAGTAAGAAGATTAAAATAAAGATTAAATTAATTAAAGAAGGCAAAATAGAGGGGAAAAGGCCCAGAGGACGGTCACCAACCCGATGGTCGGATCAAATTAAGGCTATCACGGGGCTCACTTTGCCTGCAGCTCTGAAACAGGCCGAGGACAGAGTGGTGTGGAGGCAGTTCATCAGCGTCTCCGTAAAGGCTTATCAAGACGGGCACGACCTTCAGGAATGAAGAACACGACGAAGAAGAAGAAGAAGATTAAATTAGAGTATGGGTAGTGTTATTTTTAAATTTAACACGTCGTCGTGTTGTTGTTGTTAACGTAAACAATCAATCTCAGAACCCAATCAAAAACCAAGAATATATTATTATATATTGTCAGTACAATATATAATCAATATATAATAATCAATATATAATACAATATATAACGTATCAGTATACAACATATTAATTAGCGCTCTATGATCAAGACGGACTATTCTCCTCTTTGTCTTAAATATATTATATATCCTCTCCGTGCAGGGGCGGAATAATATATATATAATAGTATATATATATATATATATATATATATATATATATATATATATATATATATATATATATATATATATATATATATATATATATATATACTAACCATTCACCCCAAGCCCAGCTGGATCGCAACCACCCTAGACCACCTTAATGATTTGCATTGTGTTCCGGTATTAGTGACAGTGATGCAGCATCACAAACATCTATAGGCGACAGTAACTGCTCACTGTTAAGTAGGCCGTCAGCCTCTCTGCTCTTTCTCAACAATAGAAAGATAATTTCTTGCTTTGTAAGAAGGTCGTACGTTTAAATAATTAAGTAATAATAAATACATATTAGAGGTTTCTAATATATCTGAAATATATAAGTTTATTTCGAAATCATTGTAGTTTCAATTTTCTTTGAAACACTACATTAATATTTTAATCGATGAAATCGTCTCAAATAAAAGCCCACCTCATTTCAATGTCTGATGATTACACGAACTGTACAAAAATCTCAAATAGACATTCAATATAATGGACTTTCTTTCTACGTTAAACGAACAAGGGAATATACACATTGTGCTCATATAAATAAAGGTTATTTATTTTGTGAATTGTTCGCCTCACGTGGCCGGTTTGCCTTCACCCAAATGCTAATGATCGTAGCGGTATGTAACCGGGCCGACCCGCAGATTTCTAACGGTACAGGATTGATGTAATAACCACCTTTATGTCTTCGAAATATTAACATACATATGTATTAGAAAGAGTTCTGGGACCTAAGAGGAGTTCAAATCCAGTTATCGTGGGTTTGTCATATGGTATTACTACTGACATAAACATTTGAGCATATTTGCAAAATTTGCGGGATATGGCCGTGGCTGGCATGCCATAGGGCCACTCCATTTAATTTATATTATAATAAAGGCTGATAATAAAAAAATATTAGGACAATATTAAGAAATAGTATTTAGTGAATTACCTCTTGCTAATTCAGCAGGGGCGAATTTTTGGGGTTGTTAAGATCTTAAGATTTTTTTACACTATTTTTTTTGCTCTTTTCAACCTCATACAACACAATCCTTTAAGATTATTTGAGCGGATAGGAGAAGTACTAGTTATTAGATAAATAATAAAAGTCCTTAAAATTATATCTACGTTTAGTATATCTCAATGAGTCTGAAGCTAGGGTTAAAATACGAAATAAATATGCTTTGACGACGTATTGACTCAGTGCCTACACATGAGCGATCGCGTCTGTGGTTAGACACCTACGGAGAGAAATCAACCTCCACCTCTTTGACGACTTCCGTGGCGTAACGGCTTATGCACGTCGGAAAGCTGGCGGGAGATCGATTCCCGTCCCGTACGTAAAGTATTTATTATACATATCATCTAGTACCCATAACTTAAGCGCTGTGCTATTTATTTCAGCAATAGATGGTATATATATATATACTGTAATGGTGGACTATCACGATATACATATCGCTCTCTTAGTAATATATGGGCACAACTCGAAATTTTGAGATTTTGACTTTTTGCGTTACATGGGCTCAATATCAACTGTTCTACCACTTGGCTTTCACAAAAACAGAAAAAAGCTAATTTTTTAATGAATACTGTAATTGTGTCCCTTTCACACCACCCTCTCGCGCGCCCACCTCTTCCTCCTAGAGAGGCTCAACTAGTAAGGCGCCAGTACGTATTTGAATAATTTTTTTTGTAATGTTTCTGCTGTTAATACTGTAAGTACGTTTATCATAGTCGACATAAAAAAAAATTCAGGGCTATAGCACTTTAAATTACGATAATATGAATGATAGAGTAAAGATATCGAGAATCTCGAATCTTTAAACGCGTTTTCCCAAAAGTTTGCTTTTGAAATAGGCCTTTACAATACTAAGGGAGTACGTTACGATACGTACGATAGGGAGTTAATGTTCTATAATAAAGTAAAATATGACGTAAAAGCCCTGGGTTTCCAGCAGGTTTAAGAACATCATTACATTTGGATATGCTGTACGACTTCCCATATCAATTATTTGAAAGTAAACAGTCTATAATAATATTAACGACGTAATGACATAACACTGATACGATTAACACAGGGGTGACGCAATTTATTTTTCGCTTTCAGATTATTACCTACGCCGCTGTTACAGCAATGCACAAAAAGATAGTATGAGCAGATAACATTAGTGCCGCAGATTCAGTGTGCATTTTTAATACTGTAGAACAGCAGACACGCTGACTTAATAATAAGCAGTTACCCTAGCCTACGGATGGTTACGACGCCATGGACACCACTAACATCTAAGTAACTGAAACCTGACTCACTGATTGTGGAAAACAACACGCGATTATTATTACAGAGACCAGCGATGGTTTCCATCGAGACTGGCTTGGAAACCTAATTAGATGGGGTTGTTTTGTCACCTTTATAGGCCGCGGCAGAGGAAAGTATTCCTTACTCCGCCTCTGCACGGGGAAAAATTGGAGACGGAGAAGTTTGAAAATTTCCGTTTATTAACAGTTACATAAAAAATATTGCGTTCAATATAAATACTGTGCTATTAGGAAATTTGAAACAATAAAAACCAATCCTAAGAAACTTCTGGCTACGTCAGAAACCACAGCATCCCATACTTAAAAAAAAAAACTGTTCTACTCATAGATATAGAATAGTATTCTATATCTATGGTTCTACTCGATTTAGATCCACTATATATTTAGATAGAGGGAACGCAGGGAGTAAAGAATGTTGTTGATGATGTTGCCTTTTTCTTGGTTTGGTTTATTCAAGGAAATAATTTTTTTTATTGCATATCGTTACTTTTATTTGAATTGCTGAAAGGTTGAAACATCGATAATTACGGGCAAGAAGGGTGCCTTTATCTGTCAGAGGTTGTAAGGGACTAAACATTACGCTGCATCCTTAGGATATGATAGTAAAGTGGAGAAAACAAAAATTTTGGCTGGATATGCATCACAAATTTAGGTGACTACCCGAAACTAGAGACAGTTATATTGTACAAGTTGGAAGAAATTAGCGCTATATATACACTGACGGACTCATAAACTGCATCAAAGTAATAGACGACTTTGAAATAAATATTTTAACCAAGTATGCAAACTTTTTATACAGATTTAAATTGAAACCTCTAGATTGATTCGTGAACTTTAAAACAACGTAGGGTCATATCCTTGTTTAAGTTCGTGTACTGGAAAGGACCTTAAGACTTTTTTGAAGAAAAAACAGAAATTTAAGGAAAATTGGTTTAATTAAAAAATTGGTTTTAACAATAGACACAAACTTTATGCAAGGATTTATTTATGTTTTATTAAGGTGTATTACCTCCACGTGCGTTTATTACGGATTCTAATCGGATCTAATCCAATCTAGAGGTTTCAATTTAAATCTGTATAGAAAGTTTGCATACTTATTAAAAAAAATCATTTCAAAGTAATCCTGAACTTTGATGCAGTTTATGAGTCCGTCAGTTTATATATCTCAATTAGTGAATTGTGATTTGGTGAATTATACTGTACATGTTAGTATTGATAACAAGAATCAAAACATCGATTAAGAATTTCCCATCACTAATGAGAGGTACACCGCTAAGGGTAGATGAAGCAACTTTTGACAGGTCAGGACAGGCGGTGGCCATGCTCTTGTTCTATTGAAATCATATATACACGGATATACGACAACTCTTAAATAGAGTTTTGTGTTATTTCTTATCTAACACTATATATTGGTATCATTTCAAATAACCGAAGCCTTGGATAAAGTTGCAACATGATTATATACGAAGGTGCATGCTAAATTATTAATTTCAAGGTGGATGCAACGCGGCTGATGAAAGTTTGACGTGTCAAGGCAAAGATAATTTACCATATTGATAAGAGCTTATACAATTATAAAAGTATGCTAGATAATATAAAGATAAAACGAATATATTTAAGCCCACCTAGCTTGAGTTGTTTAGTCGCCATTTACGACAGGCCGACCCCGGCCGCAGAGGGCAATATTCATTCTCTGCCCCTGCACGGATAGAATAGGTAGACGAATAGCTTATTATTACCAAAGATAAGCACATTATTAAATAACAGACCTAAATACTTAAGTTAAAACCATCAGTGGTCGAATTTCGACTAACGGGCAAACAGTAATTACATACACGTCCTGTATAAGTAAGCGAGAAGGCGTATCGCATACGTGATTCTCACACCTCCGTCACAACATAATAATTTATTATATTATATTTATTATACTATATAATGATAAGATATTTCACCTATTTACACCGTTATGTGAAGACGAGTGCGTGGGACGTCATCGTGATACATTTTTTGTATATAACTGAAATATTTAATAACATGTAACATATCTGTGTCGTGTTACAAATAATACCTTTGTGAAATTTATTGGAAGCCTGTGCAGCTCGTTGGCAATGCATCTGGTGTTACAATCGTCCATAGGCGATGGTGACCACCTGCTATCGAGCTGCTGCTGTTGCCTTCCAACTGAATTTTAGATATTAAAAATATCAAGACATTGATGATGGGATAGACATGGGTTTAGAACAAAAAATAAGAATATATTTTTAAGAATCTCCTTATCCTAGCTAGACGAGCTCCGTAGGGTAACGGCTAACGCACTTCAGAACGCTTGTGGAGGTCACGGGTTCAATTCCCATCAAGAGTCTGGGTGTTCATGTATAATATGTATCTATTTTTTTTAAATATATAACTAACATCTAGTCTACTATTCATAACACTTTGGCACTAGATGGCGCTGTGTCAATTATCCTAGTATATTTATTTCGTCTTCCTTTTATTGCATACCTTCTACATACTTTCTCTGTTGAGATGCATAGATTGCATTTGTGCAACATAAGTTTATAGGCGACAAAACCCTGTACATTAGTCAGCTTCAACACTAAAAAAGAATGATAGCAAAAATAATTCTAATTTACTATCAACAATCAAATTTTATTTAACAGTGTAGATAATAATCATACCAAATAAATCATTTCATATTTAACCACAAATTTCATAACCGATTAATGGTCAAGCTAATTATAATGACGTTTGATCGCGGCCAGAAATAAGAACCTAACATAGGGCTGCCCCGTCTTACACATAGACGATCGTGAAAGCCAAAATATTTAAAACACCTTTTGCTAATTCGCACAGGCGCCGTTGGGTTATCTTTTTAAGGTTGAAGGTCCAGATGTTAATCGCCCCTGTAAAAAACAAATTACGCCACACTTATTTTATTGTGGCTTTTTGTAGAGAATGAAGCGACGCTGGAGAGCACCGAAGTTTAGCTCTGTGATAATACTCTGCTCGTACTTTAAAGAAGAAGCTAAGCGAACGTACCATATTATGTGATTTATTTGGTGACCCTATATTCCTTTGGCGACCCTCCCTAGTACATGAGAACACTCCCTTCTAGTATTCACGTAGTAAATCATAAAGACGGTAGTCAATAATTTTTTGCTAGTAATAAAAGAATAATTTGGCTCATATTAGTCTTTAATAATACGGAGATTGGCGCGTGACGCCAAAAGTGCATGCATACCTATAGTAAAAACTAAAGCTAAACGCGCTATATTTGAATATAGCTCGAAAAACCGCGAGACTTCTGTTAGAGTATATTTACTACTTGACGAAAATCTAAACCCTTCTCCTTGTGACCAAAGCGAGACATTTTAAAGACCTCCTTCCCTCCTTCCTGAACAACTAGTATAAGTATCTAGCTACCAAGGTAGGGCCCATAATTCTGTCTGGATGACGACCACCCTTCGCATTAGTAACCCAGATTTCTGTTCTCCTATGGGACAACACATCAGCATGTCTGCTGTTCTTCCGCAATAAAAAAAATACATGCTAATTTATGTACAATAATGACTAGTTCTACTGTTAAGTTATAGATGAAAACACACAGAAAACTGTAATTCAATAACAATTGATATGAATCATGTTTTTCTAAATAAAATGAGTAACCACAAGCATGTCCAATGGGTTGACGGCTTTTGTCAAACCTACACAATAACGAACTCGCATCGACATCCATCCGATGATGAGAACAATGGGAAACCGGCTAAGGTAACAATCGACGATGTTGAGCGCGTATGAGAACAATACGAGTGTGTGTTTTCTTTGCATTTATTCAACAATGTTCTTTAAATATTTTCAACAAAGTTAAATTGCAATTACTTTCACAATGGAAAATCACTTAATTTTAGCAGAACATAATTGAGGCGTGTAGTTGCAAAACCCGCTATAGAAAATATTTTTTAAACTTTTAAATTGAACTAAACCCATGCTGATTTAGTGGCATTTGATTCGAAACTTAAAATAAATGGTTGAATATAATATTGGAATGTATAGAATATAGAGGCATTTTTGCAATAAAAGTTGATAGCTATGTAGATAATTTAGTGTTTTAAAACGATTCGTAATTTTTCCCAAAACCGTTTTAGCGGGTTTTGCAACTACACGCCTCAATTCCTAGACATCATTTGTTCCTATATAGACTTAAATTTATATATGTATAATAAAGTGTGTGTGTGTGTACACACACAATTCACACACAACAGAAGTGAATCTTCAGAAAACAGCCTACGAGAGAATTATACATATAAGATTTAATATAGAGTATCATGAGTATTAGGATAATTAAAAGGTTTATTATTTTTATAATATTTTTACCAAGATCAAAAAAGTTTTTTATATTTTAATGCAATATAATCACATTTCATATATTAGTGTGTAAAAGCTACAAAAGCCCGAACAACGAAGAGATAAAGATTATAGGAAACACTGTATGTATACTTGTATTCTAGCTCATTCTAAATCCTATTTATGACTCCTATGTTTGTCTCTTTTTAGTGTCGCTTTTTAGTTTCATCGAATTTTCAAATCACAACGGTGCTAAGAAGTTTCACTTCAAAATGTGGGCCCGAGCGTTCCAGATGTTCGGTTAATATGATCTCCAACGAATTGCAGAATTAAATTACATGACTTTTTGTTTTCTTAATAACGTAATTTTATCTTTACAACGTCTAGGGATTAACGTTCCACCTCCCGATTGAGTACAAGGAAAAATATATCGAAGGGTGAAAGGCTAATTGTTTTTATCGCGATATTTTTTAAACTTTACATGAGAGTCATTTAAAGTTTTTTTTTTTACAAAAAATAGCTGATTCAGAATATGCATATAACTCAATATCGCCCAAAATGTCGCTTAAGACATTAACCTTTCACCTCTCGATAGTAAAAATACTTTTCTATTATGTTTTGAAGTATGATTTTATGATCCTTTATTAATTTTTTCCTTTATTAAACCATCAGATGAACTTAATATAGTTCTAAAAACATTAGGAACATACTAAAACTCAATTCATTAACGAGCTTAATATAAGGCCTTAATACAGGCGTAGAGACAGCCTCCTTGCCGGTTACGTCAAGCTGTTTAGGCTAACGCACTTCGATACGCTTGCGGAGGTGAGGGATCGATACCCGTCTTGCCTCTGGGTGTTTATGTATAATATGTATATAAGTAGTATATCAATGGTCTAGTACCCATAACACATGTGCTATATTCCATAGTTTAGGACTAGATGGCACTGTGTGAATCGTGCCAGCATATTTTCGTTAACGTCTACTATCAATAAAAAAATACACATAAAAAGATTTATTCTGCAAAAAGCTTTACCTAGTTCAATAACCCACAATCCATTACGTAATTGACGTTAAAAACGATTACTGGATAAAAAAAAACATTCGTTTCTTATAACTTATGTTGAAATACGTGCTAAATGGTGGAAAGAAAGCTGAAAGGTGCATCCTAAATTTCGTGGAAAACTGGATCCATTTATCATTCGATGTTATTATATTATACAACACATACGTTGTATGTGTTGTATAATTAAGATTATATACTTCATATTAAAATAATAAAATGTTTGTAAAGGTGTGAATATGATGTTGGCCCTGGTGTGGGTAATTTATTACATTTAATTTTCCTATTGTGGCTTTGTGCGAGTTTGTCATGCTCACTAAAATGTCTCGAAGTTGGTGGCGTTTAACATCGGGTCGTACGGTTCCCTTCAAAATGGTTGAGCTGTGCGGCGCTGATGTGTGCGTCATGCTCGTGAACGGATGTCTTCTGCTGGAACTGGTCGATTCGCACTGATCGGGCAACTATTAAGTTAATTACTATTTACAATGCATTGACCTGCATCGTCCACACATCCCACTCTATTGTAAAATTCATTGATATATGTATATATAAAAAAAAAGATGAAACAAAGTACATCCATGGAGTTTCTTGTCTGTTCTTCTCCATAGGATTCACTTTTGGAACAGACACCTAGCTTTTGACGTTTTAAAAGTGCTTATTACTCAGGCCAATTTGAAATAAAAAAACTGACTTGACTTTGACTTTGATACATGATAATGGCGTAGTCAAATTAATAAAGCAGAAAATAGGAGATTAAGGATACAGTCATAAAACCTACAATATCCCATCATCTACTTTCACACACTCGAGGACATGAAGCGTTTGTGGAAGTCAATCGGCATTCAGTCGACGCTTGCACTTTCGTTACCACCACCACTGTATACGAATCGCAACCTACATTTTTTGTTGTAATCTTATTTCCGAGAAAGGTCCAAAAAGTTTGAGGAAAATCGTTATCATATTGTTAAAACTGGTTCCTGAGTAACGTGTGGAAAGAAGACTTGCCCTCACACGCCGTCTGGTGAACACTGCTAAACAAGATTTTTTGATGATACTTTTGTATTGGAACAAAACATGCACATGGCGTCTCACTGCTGGCTCGGGCCTCGCCCTACAGGGAAAAGACGGTATACACGCTACGCTTGTCCAAGGCCGATTGGCGGGTTGCACATAATATGGTGATCTCCGTATGCAGGTTTCAATGTCTTCTTACGATAAAAATGACTAAACGATGATATAAGGTGAATGAGAAATTCCATTTAATCATTCTAAGCTAATCCCTCGCTTTGTCCAAGACTGTGATTGAGTGTGTCTGACATATGTGTGATTGTATAATGGCCAAGGGCTACAAATTATTCCCATACCATGCGGTCGTATATTATGCAACAATTGCATCAGCGCAGTGCATTGTCCACACAATCGTTCCAATTGAGGATACGTCCGAATCGAATCATTCGAATCGAAAATTCTTGATGGATCGAATCCGAACGTTGTTAGGCGTGTACTTCTGGAAGTTTTGATGGTACTTTTCCGTTAATCGGGCGCAAAGGGTAAGTTAGGTTAGGTTAGATTATTTTTTGCTTAATATTAATTAATATTTTATTATTATTAAAATTATTCTAATTCCGCGAATAGCCACACAGATACTGGTCATAAAAATAACAACCGTAACCTACAAGCAGCCTGTGTCGGAACGCAGATTCGGTACATTTCAAACCCACCACACACACACACACACACTAACACACACACACACTTATGCTCCCTTGCTCTGTCTCCGGTGCGGCCCGGAAATACAGTCAAAACCTGTTATAATGACTACGAAGGGACTACTCACATTTAGTCGTGAAAACGGATAGTCGTAACAACTGGTGATGTTTTCGAGGTACAAATACAGCCGGAACCTCTTTGATGTTGGTCAATAAAACCGGTATGTTGTTCTAAACGATCATGTCTCTATAAACGGTTTTAATTGTATTAATTAATATTAAGCAAAAAATAATTATTTTTAATATAATCTAACCTAACCTACCCTTTGCGCACGACTAACGGAAAATTACCGTTTCGATAATCTTTCATTCAGGACAAAGCATAACAAATAGTTTGTGTTTAAAGTGATTTAAAATTCACGTTGGTCATCAAAAAAGCTAATGTGAATCAATAATTTTCATAATTAATTTAGTATATTTTCACGCTATATTTAACTATCAAAGTTCGTATATTGTGGTTAATAACTTATCAATTGTCTTTATGCACCTTTGAGATAGATACAAAACGTTCGCTTAGCCGTGTGCACTGTGCTTGCATATTACAAGGTTAATGCCAGAGCGAAATGGAGAAGAGAGTGAAAACAAAAACCGTACTGATTGTAAGGTATCTGTCATTATTTACACCTACGGTAAATGCTAACTGTAGGTAGATACGAATAAACCAGTTGATTCGCAGACTTGGTCTTGTTTTATTGCTCGCCTCCGTAATTAATATTAAATACACAACTCTGATGAGTATCTCATATATAACAATAAAGTAACAGGATTCCCACTAAATCAAGGAGAGGCTGTGACATGAGATTTTGATTCAATATTGGCGACCTAGCAGTAATAACATTAGTAAAAAATTGCCATCTATTCTTTTATGTTGATTATTTTGGACAAATCACAAAAGCGTCAACAGATGGCTGGAATTAACCGAAAGGATAACGATAATCATACAATAAATAATGTAAACAACATTCACAAAAATATTTGTCTTCAAAAACACACGATAAAACTGTTAACACGAATTCAGGTCAAAAACAAACATGTTTTTAAAAGTGATCGATTGCTAAAGAACCGAAAAATTACACATCGCTTTTGTTAATGAATCATACATAACATAATACTAGCTACTCGCCGTGGCTTTAGTCATCTAGAAAATAGCTTCTACGCGCCAATGGAAACGTCTTCTATTGTTGAAAAATATTAAAATCGGTTCAATAGTTTCTTTTTTAGTTATAGTAAAAGTATGAAATTAAAAAAAGGGATTCGGAATTAATTAAATTACATAGGTAAAAAGGTTATTTTTACGGATGTTAAGCGCGTATTTAATAATTATTACGACTACTTTCCGTCAGTGGCTGTCGTGTTGGTGAATAATGCTTCGGAAAAATGGCCGACCCCCAAAAATTATACAATGAGACGTTGATGAACTGATGATATATCGACAACGACATGATAATAATTGACGACCTCCGTGGCGTAGCGGCTAATGCACTTCGGTACGCTTGTGGAGGTCACGAGTTCGATTCCCGTATTGCGCCTGAGTCATCATCCCAAACTTTCGCTTCAGTACCCGGGGTCTGTTTTCTATTTTATCTTCTCCATTTCGCTCGATATACAATATCCTTCGTAGCTTGGCACACATATCACCCTTTATGTCGTCAAGCCAGCACTTTTTGGGTCTACACCTTCTGCCGGGGCCCGGCGGAGGCGGCATGGCCAGGTATCGCGTCTGGGTGTTTATGTATAATATGTACTATTTAAAAAAAAAAGTAAATTTGTAATATATCAGTTGACTAATACCCATAACACAAGTGCATTACTTACTTAGAGACTAGATGGCTCTGTGTGAATTGCCCCAGTATATTTTACATATCGTGTTTAAGCTTTTAAATTCTTGGATACCTCAACAATAATTATATTAGTAGCACATATGAAGGTTTTTACAAGTTTTGCATTTAAGTTGCACAGTTGTTCCGTGTCCCCGTGTTGCCTGGCGTATATTTTGGATAATTGCCAAAAACGTATTGGCAGGTAAGTCAAATAAGATCGCCTGACGATGACATTGGCTGCCTTAATATGTGTTCGTATTACATTGTAAAGGTGGCGATAACTCTCGGCATCACATCTACAGTGTCGCTGAATTAGAAGATAATTCCAATTTGATATATGTGTAGGGAAAAACATAAATAAAAACAATTAATTTATGATCAGCATAGATCGAGGAACGCTTGTGTTTTTGTTTAATATAGGCAATTTACACAGCATTTGTGTTATGGGTACTAGATAACCAATATTCCACTTATATACTTTTCTTTTGTAAATAAATACATATAGACACGCTTGAAAGTCGGCCTCTGCTTAAGCGACATTGAGTGAACTTTCCATTAAAGTTATTTGAAGTTGATATATTTAGAAAAAAAAAAATATTATAACTCAACTAATTGTTGAATTGAACGATTATATATTTTTTGTTGGATCATTGCAAGTAAGTTATTTTTAGTGAAGCTTAGTAAAGCGTCGATATTATACATAAACATCCAGGACGCATGACGCGAATCGAATACGTTTAATCTCCGCAAGCGTACTGAATACTATAGCCGTTACTACGTACAGAGGTCCGGAATTTTTTTTGCGTCGATGAGTAACTTTGGGTGGTTTGGGCAATTGAGATTAAGGCCAAAATGATGATGGAGACAACTTCAATATACATCCTCCTAGAAAGAGGGTTACCCCTCTGTTTACTTAGAATGTTGATATCTTAAAAGTAACCTATGCACTCGCCACCAAGAATTGACTGAGACAGGAAAATTGGAAAACAAAAAGTTAGAACCTGACACGAAAATGGGTAGCAACTGGGGTTTACTGCTTTTACGATGAGGCAGTAGTTTAATATATAAAATGAGATATTAAAACTGTGTCAGACAAACAAACACTTATGTTTGACACAGCCAATGTAAATAACCTAAATACTTTATTCAATATTCCATTGTTTGCAAAAACATGTAAAGATGTGTCATTGTTTGCCTACATAAATAGGCAACTGGTACCTGGTAGCTGTTACACCCAGAAACCAATCTAAAGATCCCACTTAGTCAGTTTTCTCACCTAATGTCTAATCTTCTACATAAATAAAATGATAGAGGTTTGCAGTCGTGCGCGTATCACGGCAAAACTATTGGACATATTTCAATTAAACTTTCTAAGTTTTATTTCTCAGATATATGGCCCTTATCTAAAACATAATTATATCAGAAAAATCTTAATTTAATATAAAGTATTAAAGTTTTAAGAAACAACGATTTTATAAGCACTACCTGTTCAGTGATGTGTGTTTGTTTTCTTGCCGCGAAGAAGTGGAGCAAGCGGCGTAGCGCGCATACGTAGGAGTGGGGAAATCTCTTCTACCATATGACGAAAACTTTGTTTATAATATCAATCAACGCGGAAATCGCGCGGGTATCAGCTGGTTATAGAATAATTGCCATGTACCGATTGTGAAGAAAAACATCTTATGGAAACCTGCGTACCAAGATTATTGGTACATGTAAAACCGCCTTGGACACGCGTAGGGGTAATCCGCTCCCTCTAAGGGCAAGTGTGACGCTATATAAAAATGCGTTTCAACTAAGAATAGGATCGACTTTGCGCCATGTTGTGACGTCATAGCATAGGTTTTTAATATTTATTCCACTATTTTTTTTATTTCTTTTATTTCTGTAGGACAGCAGACAGGCTGACGGCCCGCTTAGAATTTAACAGTTACCGTCGCCTATGGGTGTTTGCAACACCAGTGGCATCGCGAACTCGCTGTTGTCGCATGAGGGTACTAACAGTTGTTTAAAATAAAATTAGGTAGGTATGTTACCTGTATTTATGACTTTAATTCCACTCATCATTATTGATACGCAAATAATTATTATATAAATATATGTGATCTCATAATTATAAACTTTACAACTATTTAATAACATTGCATTCTTTAAAGTAATTAATAAATGATAAATAGAATATAAAAGTTGTGATGTACCTAAGAAATCAATAAATTTACAACATTGTTGTTTTATTATTTAAATAATGATGTTAAAACAGATGTTCATAATTACATGCACATAATAAGTGTATATACATATATGTACACCTATCATTACTAATATTATAACTGTGAAAGTAACACTTGTCTGTCTGTACTCACACCTAAACCGGTGAATCAATTTTGATGAATTTTGATATAGAGATAGATTCGACCTCGGAGAAGGACATGGGCTATTTTTTATTTTATATGTCAGAACAATGTTTGCCGGGTCAGCTAGTATATAATAAACAAATTACACTCATGTGAATTAGGGGGAAGTAGCCTTCTTATGACCATTTTATCCCAATCGCACATACTACTATCTAGTGGTAGCTGCATCCTGCAAAGATTTGCTACAGAGCGCATACAATTTGTTGCATCTAGGTAAGGTCGCCTCAAGTGGACCCCCATTTTCCACTTTGTTGTCTAATTTAGGTTCATATATTTATATAAAGAGAAGTCTGCCAACAATTAAAAAAAAGTTTTTCAAAACAATTTATTGTTTATAATTTTATTTATAAAATATTAAAAAAATAATTTTACTGGTTGTATTTAACACATCAATTACAAAAAAAACCCTTGAAGATAGTTCAATGAAATTTTCAGAATTTACTGTTTAATATTATTTTCTGTCAAATTAAACAACTAGATATTTTGAAAAACTGTTTTGGGGTTTAATTGCTGATACTGACTTCTCCCTTAAAAATATATAAATCTACATTTCATCAAGTGGAAAATGGGGGTCCACTTGAGGTCTATCTATCTTTTGGTATTATTGTTCCTCTGTTCATCACACAGCCATGGTCACTGATGATCTATGTACCTCAATAAGTGTAATCTTTAAATAGTGTAAATAGAAAAATAAAGGAGAAAAGAGCAAATTAAAGGCCACATGCCAACTCTAGAACAGAGATTCTATCTGTGTAGGGGCAGAGAAAGAATACTGACCTCAGAGGCTGGCGTTGACCTGTCTTAAAGGCGACCAAACAACCCAAGCTAGGTAGGGCTGCAAGCCCATCTGGATGGCAAAATCCCTGGTCCCTAAATATACTGCCATAATAACCTTGTGTTGTGTTCCGGCATAAGTGACCAGGTTCCAGTACCACTGTGGACAGCAGCGTTAGTAATGCCTCTCGTATTCTAAATAAGCCGTCTGTCTGTCTGCTGTTTTACAGCAATAAAAAAAAGATTATGAGCATTAAGTGTTTATAGATATGGCACTTTAGAAGAGTAAAAAAACCATAGAAAAGAATTTCATGTTAGATGTTTGAATTATATTTAAAATTAAGTAACTCTAGCACAATGTGTTAAAGTTTATATTTTAATGCTGGCACATTAAAATTTAAACTGGCACACTGAGATACAGTATTCACTAGTTCAGGGGCCAGTGTGATTTTCTCTAGTCAATTAGTTGTTTGTACATGAACTGCTGTGCTATGTATCTTTTATTTTTAAAATTTGTATCTCATGTATAAATAAATAAATAAATTAATTAAATTTTTTTTATTTTTATTTAAATTTGCGGAGTTTGTTTGCGGAGAAAGAATACTAACCTCTGTGGCCGGGGTCGGCCTGTCGTAAAAGGCGACAAAACAACCCACCCTAGCTACGTGGTAGGGCCTCAAGCCCGTCTGGATGGCGACCACCTTTGGTCTTAAGTATGCCGCCATAATAACCTTGTGTTGTGTTCCGGCATTAGTGACCGAAGTTCCTGTACCCTTATGGGACGGCAGCGTGTTCGCGATGCCACTGGTATTGCAAACACCTATAGGCGACGGTAACTGCTAAATCCTAAGCGGGCCGTCAGCCTGTCTGCTGTCCTACAGCAATAAAAAAAAAAAAAAAAAAAAAAAAAAATTTAATTATATTATGGGTTTATTGCCTGAAAATACTCTTCATACTGAGGCAAAGTAAAAATACCACTGTGGCCGGGGTCGGCCTGTCGTAAAAGGCGACAAAACGACTCTAGTTACGTGGTAGGGTGGTTGGCAACCACACCCGGTGTTTAAATATGCATGTAAGGCGTATAAATAAGTATGTATAACCTTGTGTTGTTCTCCCGTATTAGTGACTCAAGTTCCTGTACTCCTATGGGCTCCTATCGCAGCGTGTTCGCGATGCCCCTAATAAGTGGACTGTCAGTGGATTATATTTTAATTAAATTTAAAACATCTTTTAGAATATTTTAATAGTTTTATTATACATATGTGAATAAGGAATCCCGTTAACTAAACAGACTCAATGTGAGCGAGCTAAGCAACTGCTAGAATAGAAAGTTTCATTCATAATTTCAAATAAACCTATGCAAAATATAATTAATAAATTATTTACTACAATAAAAACAAAACATTTATTTATAAATCAGTGAGGCCATGGGCAGATTTATTTATGAATCACGTTATTACACTGGCATGTTTCGTAACAAAGACACGGGGCTATCGTATAGTTATCGGATAGCAGTGAAAGTGTTCAACATCTGGACATTTCTAACAAGAGTTCACGGCCATATGTACTACTGTATTTTCAAATCAACGAAACAAGCTCCCTGATAACACTATCGCAGACAAGAATATTATTCCACTTAATAACGGTATTCTCATCTACAATTCTTGAAAGATAAGAATAAAATTGATCATTCTTACCTTATAATAAACATCCATGATGATGCTGTCGGGCAGTAAACGCAAGACATCCCTGTCGCACTTAGATTTCTGCAAATAGTTCACTAAATTCGTCAAGCACAGCTCGTATAACTTCGCGGGTTTTTTCTTTATACGTAACATCGACGACGCGTCAGCCATTTTGGCAATGTAAAGCAGAACTCTTTTCATTTTGCTTGACAGATCGATTTGGACGATGTTCAGATTAGTATCTTTACCCTTATTGGTCAAGCTTTATTAAGCTCATTTCCTAAGCACAATTTAACGCTTTATTCTGATTGGTAGTTGAATTGAGAGTAATATCAAAAGTATATGTGGCCTTGTTTACCACTCGCTTCAGGTCATGTGATAAGAAACAAAACATGCTTGGAGTGAAAGAGATAACTAGTGTATTGCGTGGTGTTTTTACAACTACAGCTGACTGAATAAATATGTCAGCGCGTCAGCTGACAGAAAAGGCGCGCGAACTTTAGAAGATAGAACCGATGGTTCTTTTTATATGAGCGCCGATATCTTAAAACCAACTGGTTATTTGCCTTATTTATCTACTTTGATAATATTCACGCATTAAAGCATGGGCTATATAAGTGGTGTTTTATTATTTTATTCGATATTTATTTATTGAAATCAACATTTTCACACCAGCATTCCAGGCCGTCGGAACTGGGGAAGAAATATGGTATCGGGAATCTAAATAAAATTACTTAAGTTCAACTTACACTTAAGTTCCCATGACGAAGATTGGGATTCCTTCTTTTCGTTGGGGCCACACGGCCAATTCTTTATTGACCATTTTAAGTCAAAATAGGATTTATAATGAAAAAATTCTATTACATTATCTGATGGCGAAATATATAGTTCTTTATCCTCCTTGAATCGCATTCCTCATATTTGAGGGTCCAAGGCGGTGTTTGGTCGGACCAGCGCATCGGACTGCGGCCACGAGGTCTCTTGCCAGTAATTTTTTATACCAGAAATTGAGGGTCTGTATTTAATCACAGTTTCATGCAATAAATGATTTATATTTTATACATTTATGCCGTACTAAACCTATATAGTTCAGAGTAATAAGACAAAAAATATCATTTGAAACAATTCCTTGTTCGTGCAGGGGCGGAGTAAGAAACTGACCCCGCAGCTGGGGGCTGTTTGTCGTAAAAGGCGACTGCATATTAGCTAGACGGTAGGGCTCCAAGCCTGTCTGGATGGCAGCTACGCCTGGTCTCTAAACTTACCACCATAATAACCTTGTGTTAGGTTCCGACTTTAGTGACGTAGACGGCAACATGTTAGCGGTCCCCTTGCGTCGCGAACATCCATAGATTTAGATATTCATAAAGATAAAAATCGAAGTGGATATGCTTGATGCACTCCCCACAGATTGAGGGCTTGGGAGGGGGTTAGTGCGGGATTCCTGGGTAATACGTCTCCACAGATGACAAGGGGACCCATCTCTGGTATACCCACTAAAATTATTTGAGACCTACTGGCACGATAAATATATACATTTGTGAATAAAACAACTTGAACATTGGAATATTTTATTGAATCATTGTAAACTAAATAGCCACCTATTACACTAACGTCTCAACTAAAATAAATTCCTTAAAGCTGACGTCATTATCATAACCAACAGCGCAAAATAATATTGAAAAACATTCAAACGGGTCAAAATTTAAAAATCTCACTATATCCACGCGTGTATGTTAGAAATTACTTAATTTTAAGGCTTTAATGTGACGAAATCGTTTACGATCAAAGCCTTAAAAACCATTATCTGGGCACGACTACACAATCAAGATAGTGAACCTCATTTTTATTTCTTTATTTGATTTAGATAAAGAGGAATTATGCAATTAATGTTCACCTTTTTCTTTATAGTTATAATTATATTTAAAAAAACATAAAAGTTTCTCTTGATGTTTAATGTAATACTTGAAATGTGACCTAGCTGATGTTTCGTCATAAAAGTCGACCTTGGGCTTTAAAATATAAACTGCAACTGGGATTAAACAGTAAATGACAATCTATTAATAACAAATAACTTGATAATGAAACTGACAATATATGAATGCCCGTGTTCTCATATTCTACGGATGGTCACCAAAGCGTGGGAGGGTGGTAAAAATTAACAATAATAGGCCACGTTGCATAAATTCGCTCCCTAATGAGTTGCTTCAACGCACGCCCCCTCTCTCCGTTTATTGAAAAATTTCAACTTTTAGTAAAAATATCAAAACTTGTATTTATAACTATCGATCACATTGCAAGGGTTACAACACAAATCATTAACATTCAAAACTAAAATGGCATATTTTGCACTCAGGTATTTCTAAAACTAAAACCATCTCTATTGTTTCCCAATTGTGAACTTGGAAATGGTCTCCAGGAGATTGATGTAGGCTGCATGCTCGTACGCCGTACTAAAGTCTGATAACTTCTGGACAAAGTCATTGCTGATTCCTTTTTCTTCGAGCACATTCATTAGGAGGTCGTACAGGTACTGTGGACAAGTTTGTTTTATTAACACGTATACTGTGGAGAACTATTCTGTATATCTGTGTTAGAAAAGTGGCCGTCAAAATACATCAGTGCAGAATTTTATAGGAAAACGCCAAAAGTTAGCGGGATAGAGAATTTTGAACTTGGTTTACTTCGTAGCATACACTGTAGCTGCACTAACGCCGCATAGTAATAATATATGTATCTATATTTTTCTTTCCCTTCTTCTTTCATTAATATTTTATTTTAAATTATTATTTATTTTTACTACTATATCTCATTTAACTACTATATATTATTTAATTATTAATATAATGGTAATTATTATATATTAGTTCTTATTTTAAAAATACTGGCCCACTGAGATACAGTATTGACTAGTTCAGGGGCCAGTGTGATTTTTTCTAAGTCAAATTAGTTGTTGTACATGAACTGCTGTGATATGAATCTTTTATATTTAAAATTTGTATGTCATGTATAAATAATTAAATAAATAAATAAATAAATAAAATAAATAAATAGTGACGTAAACACTTTTTATTATATGGTTCTCCTTCTTTAGGCTAGAGGACGCACGTCGTTGGTATACCCACTAAAACCACCCGGTGTTCCTTCACACGCCTTAAGTGCCGAGGCCGCGGGACGCGACGGATAGTCAAACTGCGGCCCCGACGGGCGCCGGCCCGCGAAAGCGGGCCTCTTGAGATCCAAAGGGTGATGAGCCTTGGCATGAGATGGTTCTCCTTACGTCTACTTGGTTGAGGACAAAATAATATTTACCTCACAGTATAAATTGCTTCATGTGAATACAATAACATTATATCATTTAAATACCAGAGTTGATAATAATCTTAGTGGCAGGTTGCAAATTATTGAGAATCCAAAAAAATCACTAATGCCGGAACACAGCACAAGGTTATTATGGCGGCATACTTAATACCAAGGCTGGTTGCCATCCAGATGTGGCCCTATCATGTAGTTAGGGTGGGTTGTTTATCGCCTTTTGCGACAGGCCGACCCCCGCCGGAGCGTTTAGTACTTCTAGTCTAGTACTAGTAGTATTCTTACTTCGCCCCTGCACGGATAAAGGCCTGTCATTTTGTACATCATTACTAATTCAAAACGTGTAGCTCTGTGGTATTCAACAAAGAAACCAATCTAGATGTGCCTGGTTCGATCATACAATGACATACACTGCCTAGGCAGCTATTCTCGACTAATGTGCAGCGAAGGAAAATACCGTGAACCTGACAATCCACCTTGGACAAGTGTGACAGGTATACTGCCCCTAGCAGTGGGACCTGTTATTCTTACTAAATTATAAGTAATAATTTATCCGTGCAGGGGCGCAGGAAGAATACTAACCTCTGCGGCCGGGGTCGACCTGTCGTAAAAGGTGACAAAACAACCCACAGCTACGTGGTAGGACCTCAAGCCCGTCTGGATGGCGACCACCTTTGGTTTTAAGTATGCCGCCATAATAACCTTGTGTTGTGTTCCGGCATTAGTGACCCAAGTTCCTGTACCCTTATGGGACAGCAGCGTGTTCGCGATGCCACTGGCGTTGCAAACACCCATAGGCGACGGTAACTGTTATAATCTAAGCGGGCCGTCAGCCTGTCTGCTGTCCTACATCAATAAAAAAATACATAATATTTAAAAAATATGTTGCATTTCAACGAATATCTTACATATGTGAAATGGTTAGATAAACTTCATATTCATGCTTCGATATACCCCAATATTGGCACCTGTGTACTACATGGCATATAGAAACAAGTGTGGCATATAATTGGGGAAGTACAAATTTTTGATTTTGTCAGGAATCGAACCCAAGACCTCGAGATTACCGGTGTGTGCTTGTATGTATATAGCCAAACATACATTATAGTGGTGCATTGAAAATTACAAATTTAACATCATGAGAGTTTTATTTTTAAATACAATTTTTTTATTTACTAGCTTAATTTTGAATCGATTATAAACCATAAAAAATAATTCTTAACATAATAATAAAATCATTATACCTAGTCAGGTCATAAATTCTGTCACATGTTTAATATGTAACCATTTATATACCAAAATGAACTTAACAAAACATAGATTCTTATGACATTAAAGTTTATTCAAAATGACCTCCGTGATTTTGAATACAAGCCTTCAATCTGCGCGGCCAGTCCTCTATCGCAGCACGAACGAGGTCCATGTCAATATCGGCGGCTGCCTTAATCAAAGATGTCTTGAGTGACTCCAAATTGGGATGAGGCTTTGAACACGCCTTTTCCTCCAAGTGTTGCCATATCTTGTAATCTAACGGATTCAAATCTGGACTGGAGGAGGGCCAGTCTTCGTGCCGGATGAAGTCGATTTCACGCGCCGCCAGCCAGTCTTGTGTGCTCTTCGCTCTATGAGCTGGCGCCAAATCTTGTTGGAATACCCAGTGCCTGTTATTGAACATGGTATGAGAAACAGGTTCCACAAGGTTCGTCAGGACTGTATTTTGATACACAACAGCATTCGTTTTTACACCTTTCTCACAAAAATGTACCTCTGTTAAGCCCCAATAAGAAACTCCCAACCATACCATGAGCGAGGATGGAAAACGACCTCGTTGGACACGCGGAATACGGTTGCTCGCTTCTTCACTACTGTGTGCGTACACCTTATCATTTTGTTTGTTGTAGCTCTCTTCTACGGTAAACATTTTTTCATCCGAAAAAAGAATTTCCCGATATTTTTTTCCCGCGTACCGCTTCAACAAAGCGCGGCATCTCTCCAGTCTCAGGTCCATTAGACGAGCATTCAAACGATGTCCTGTTTTTCTTCGATATGCCCGAAGCCCTAAGTCTTCATTTAACACGCTTTTCACCGTGGTTCTGCTTAACCCCATCTGAAGGGCCAACAGTTTCTGCTTACGTTTGGGATTTCTTTGAATTCGTGCCTTCACAGCTTTTATCACTGCTGGAGTCCTAACAGACCGAGGGCGACCACTTCTTGACCTGTCATCTACACTAGAGTCTTCATTGTATCGTTTGATGGTACGATAAATGAATCTTTTGGTTATATTCAAATTTTTCAGTATGTTAAAAATTTGAATTGGCGCGTAACCGCAACGATGCAACGCAATAACTGCAACACGGTCTTCTTTAAACGTCCACTCCATATTTAAAAAATGAGTAAAATTCTAAAAGTATACATTTTTATTTTCATGAACAATTCGAGATTCGAATTCAATAAACTTTTTTGTGGCCAGCATTCTAAAAGAAAAGTTTTTACTGTGTGACAATACTTATGACCTGACTAGGTATATATATTTTTTTACTAGTTTCATTTGGAAATGAATAAAGTTTAAAAATATCGTACAAAGCACCCCACGCTTTTTAGAAAAGTGACAGAAATATTCTCTTCAGTAATATTAGTCTTGGGTTAAGGATTATTTTTTACTTTTTAGTTTGATTATCTATAAAAGCGGGTTTTTTTTTAAACTATAATTTATTTGTTGTCAATTCTCAAGCGGTTTTATTAATTTAACGCCATTTTCCGGTAGTTTTATTAATTAAACGCTATCTTCTGGTCGAAGGAAAAGAAAGTGTTAATCCTGATAAGGACTATGAGACAAATTATTAAATTTGTGTATTGCCATTTATTCTGGACAAATTTGCACAAATTTTCTTTTTTTGGTTATTCAAAATGGGTAAAAAACGAGTGCGATAATTCCGTTACATAGATACATACAGGTTAAGTTAATAAAAGCATGGTAAAAAAAATTAGTACTTAAACTCACGAAAAGCAAATGGAGGGAGGGGTAAGATGGCAATCTCCTCCATTAAAACCAATTTAAACCTATCGCTATAACATTAATTTTCTTGTATCACTTCAATCAATAAAAGTGTCATGAAAGGTTACTTATGCAGAAAGATATGTATCACACCGCTCGCCATTATATTTGAGCGGGTAAAAAACCGTTGGGAACAGACGCCACCCTCTGCTGTCTGGGGGAGCTCATTGGAAATCGCGCGCCAAGACAGAAGGCTGCGCGCTCGCCTCGTAACCGGCCACGCGCCCGCCATATAACCGACAATCGCAAAAGCCGTTAATTTCATCGTAGATCGTATTGTGACGTGTGTGGATCTTTAGAAATTCCGTTGTTTCATTTCTGCCATTAGTTCTATTACATATTCATAATAATGTAGGTTGGGACTCATAAATCGCCCACAGTATATACGTGTTGCATACAAAGCTCAGATATGATGTTGTGTGATTTTTTCGCCTTGTGCTAATTACTCAACAGCTCTCGAGTATTGCTCGCCACCAGAGGATCAGAAGTCAAAACATATATTGAGAACACAAAAGTTTTATTTTGTGGAAAAATAAGCAAATGAGCTTTATTTTTAATGTTTTAAAGGTTCAATTCTCATTAAAGCTTTTGTGATATTTTAAACTTACCCCATCAAGCACATCCCCGGCAACTGCATACACTTTGTCATTCCATTCCCCTTTGTAAATGGTAACTTCATCGATGCCAAAGATGTCATCTGGAAAAAAAATCATTATCTTAGGCGTTAAATACCGGTTGCAACCCAAACTTCTGTACTCAGAGTCAACTTTCAGAGTTTTTCTTCTCCACTTCGCGCGGTCTTCGGCAACACTAGTAGTCAGTCCATTTACGACGTAACTGTGATGCATAAGACCAGAGTGAAATGCAGGATGGATGAAATGGCGGCAGGTCTCAGGAACAATTTGCGATCCACAAGTGCCGTTTAGACAAAGGTAAAATTTATAAAACCATAACGAGACCCGTCATATTGTATGGATCAAAATGCTGGGCCACAAAGGGGAAGGATCAGAGATGGGAATATTGAGGCGGCATAGCCAGACAATTTGTTCCCCTTATAAGCAGAGGCGGCTTTACCTATGGTGCAGGGTGTGCGTTGCATACTGGCGCAGCGGTCCTGTACCTGCGCCCGTGTTACGAGTATGACGCCGGCCGTTAGAACTCATATCCCACGTAAGAGGGTGCTCTTACGTGGGATATGAGTTCTAACGGCCTACGTGGGATATGAGTTCTAACGGATATGAGTGCAAACCGGTGGGTTTGCATACATTTTGACCGCATGCTTACTAGAGAACGTCAAAGTAATGACTGCTCACATATAAGTAGCCGGTTGTTGTAAATCGTGATCATACCAGTGAAAGCGACACTCCTTCAATTTATTTGCAGTCTTATTATTATTATGATTGATGAATGTCATAAAGAAAATTTTGGGTGGATGCAGTCAGGGTGGAGCTTTTGGAAAAAGTTATATATTTACATAGTCTAGCTCTATAATAGACCATGATTTAGGGTACTATAGGACCACCAGAACTTAATGCTAGAAGAAGATCTTAGTTTAGGGAGTATAAGGTTGCCCCACTAAGGCCAGGACCTCCAAGTGTACATGCTAATTGATGAAGTGCTGCAACAAGGTTTAAAAAGTCCTGTTCAAATATTTTTATATATTTGGGATTTCGTTCAAATAATAAGTCTTTTATTACGTTTACAATAATTTAGTTAGTAAATAATTATTTGTTTTCCTTCTTTAAATCAACTTATTATAGGTATGTCGTTCTTCATGGCGTAGCGGCTAACACACCATTGTAACCCAGACGCGAGACGGGAATCGAACCCGTGACCTCCGCAAGCGTACCGAAGTGTGTTATCCGTTACGCCACAGAGATTGTATCGTAAGTTTATTTATAAAAGAAAAGTATATATGCAGTATATCAGTTGTCTAGTACCTATAACACAAGTGCTGTGCTACCTACATTGGAACTAGATGGTACTGTGTGACGTCTTAAAAAATTATGATTATGTACACAGATGATGCTCTGAAAACCGATACTTACTGTACTCATCACCACCAGCTGGTGGTGGCTCCTGAAGGAAGGAGCATGTAAATCCTAATGTGGTGTCACCCCTGATGAGGTCCACCTCAAATTGAGGCTTAGAACGCATTTCAGAAAACTCCTGCTTGTCGGACTGTGTGTCGCCTTCCCCAAAGTCATCAGAATCCACAGTATGGTTTACATTGAAGGTGATCTTGATGCTGAAGAGAAGTAATAATATAGGTCTTAAAAACCTGTCGTATAAGATTCATTTGACAGAATCAATAGTACAGTTAACTATATAGTTATTTTGTGTATGTGTATGAGATATTGAAAACTAACAAGATGTAATGACCTTGGAAATTTATTAGTGTGTGGTGGTGGTGGTGGTGGTAGTAAGGTAGAAGACCCTAAAGGAGTAACAATTACTACACACAATGTTATCGCAGTCCCGAAAGTCATATCCTCCCCTTGTAAATGGGTATCAAGCTAAGTTAGCAAAATATATTGTGCTCCATTGGCTATATAAAATAATTCATAGTTAAGTTTTGTATTATGTTGCATTTCAATAAATATCCTCCATATGGAAATGGTCAGATAAACTTCATTTTCATGCTTTGATATACCCCAATATTGGCACTTGTGTACTACATGGCATATAGAAACAAGTGTGGCATATAATTGGGGAGTTCATTATCTCAATTGAAAGTTACAGATATCGATATCGCGTTATCTCTATAAAAGGTCTGGATATTGTTACAAACAACATACCAAGGTTCCAGTTAAATTTGTACCTATAAAACATAACTGGCTGTTACAACTATCGGTTTTATGACTAAATTTGAGTATTCACTTAGACATTGTTGTAACAGGTTTTACTTTTTTTTACAAGTTTTTATTTCATAGCGTCCCCTCCCCTCTCGAGAAGCTTAAAACACCAACCGTGGGAGTAACTTTCGGCTTCTTGACCACACGGTTGGTGGTCAGTTGGTCGCTTACAATTTATGCAACGCGCACGCTCGTAGGGTAGGGGTTAATTTTACGTACAATCTGGCTGCACTGTAAACACCCATTTAATTTTCACAATTCATATAGATTGATAGAATTGGGGTGTAAGAGGCCCTACTAACATCTTCGGAGCCCAAGTCAACCTCACCTGCAAGTCGGCGCACCCTACTAAATAACGGACGAGTCCCTGACGACGACTTTCCTTTTGGGGTTGGAGGGTCAGACGTGAACAAGGACTACTGTGTCATGGGTGGGCTTGGCTAACGACGTTAGCCCCAACTCACGCTGCCCAAACATCTCGAAAGATCTGCTTCGCAACATGGAACATAGGCACGCTAACCGGACGCGCGAGTTGGCCGATGTGCTCTCCAAGCGGAGGGAGGCCGTGGCGTTTCTGCAGGAGACTCGGTAGAAGGCCAGCAGATCCCGGTTCATTGGGAATGGCTGATCTACACAGGTGCACCTGGTGGGGAGAATGGGGTTGCCATAGTGCTTTCGGAGGATTTCCAGAATGATATTTTGGAAGTAAAACGTCATAGCGGCTGGCTTATCGTCGTTATATGTGCCGACGCGCCACAGGTCGGTTGTGACGACACCGATAAAATAATGTGTTGGAATCTCCTCGAAAAAGCGCTCCGTGGAATTCCATTATCGCAGGGGATCATTTTGAGGGGTGATCTGAATGGTCATGTGGGGAATTTGAGCGTGTTCACGGTGGATTTGAGTACGGTAGCCGCAACGCGAAAGAAGAGGATATTCTCAATATGTGTGTGGCTGCCGACCTTGCCATCGTGAACACGTATTTAAAAAAAAGACCTTCCTCCTCCTCCTCCCGCTCTTAAGCATCTTATCACCTACAAGAGCGGGAGGAATGCTACCCAAATCGAATTCCTACTCACTAGAAAACACCACATCAGTAAAGTGGCCAACTGCAAGACCAACTTCATAACATCGTCTTCTTGTCATGGACCTCTGCGCTAATCCTAGACATGCATGCCAAGCGCAGTGCTTCCAGCGCAAATTAGGTGGTGGCTGCCTGATGAAGTCACGTCCCAGGAGTGTGAATTAGCCCTACGGTGATAAGTGCGACGGTGGTATGGGTAAACCAGTTCAGGCTTACTGGGACAAGATTCAGGTGGCTATTCTTGGGTCAGCGAAGGAGGTGCTTGGGGTGTCTAAAGGTGGTCGCAAGTATGACAAAGAGACATGGTGGTGGAACGACACAGTCCAGAGGGAGACTAGAGCAAAGAAAGCCATCTTTAAGAAATGGCAAGCATCCAGATCTCCTGAAGATCGCGACGCATACATTTCCAAGTGCTACTGTGTAAAAGATCCTGTGGGCAACCTGCTATGCGAGGACCTCGCGGTGAAGAAGAGATGGCGCTCATATTTACACAAGCTGTTGAACACGCAGCAGTAGATCTTCCTCCAAATCAAGAACTAGTGCCACTGGTAATGCCTGCAGAGATCCAGAATTGTCTTCACCGCATGAAGAATCGGAAAGCTGTTGGATCTGATGGAGTCCCCATCAAAGGCTGGAAGGTGATGGGCTCTCGTGGTGTGGGCATCTTAATCGACTTTTTAACCAGACACTCCTCACTGGTATGATCTCGAGCCAATGAGACTGAGTATTATTACTGCAGTCTTCAAAGGCAAGAGGTCGGTGCAGGAGTGAATTACAGAAGTATTAAGGTCATGTCCCACACCATGAAGTTCTTCGAAAGGGATATTGACTCTCAGATTCGACAGGAGTGTAAAAAGGCGTTATAAAATTTCTTCAAAGCCGGCAGCGCCTTGATATTGCTTTTGGTGTTGCAAAGGTCTATAAGCGACGGTGACCACCTGCCAGGGTGGGCCATCTGCCTGTCTACTGAACTCTAGTTATAAAAAAACTGTCTCGGAATGTCAATATGGGTTTCGCCCTGGTCACGGGACAATGGACTCTGTTTTTGCCTTAAGGACTATCATGGAGAAATACAGAGCGAAAAATACGCCACTGCATTGCCTGTTTCTCGACGCGCAGAGAAGGCCTTAGACTGTATTCCTCGCACAATAATATGATGAGCATTGCGGTCCAAAAGGATTCCAGAGGCCTATATTGACATCATCCGAGACATGTATAGCGATTCCGATTCTGTGGTTCGGACCGCTGTTGGTGACACAAAATCTAATAAAATAAAAAATAATTAAAAATACACATAAGGTTCCAAAGAAGCTAAACAACTTACGTCTCATCATTCAGTTTTTTGGAAAGCACAACTTCTGCACCATCGCCCTGAACTGCAAATCCTTCTACCTCCTTTGGCAATGCCTTGACCTTCTGTGCTTTGCGTTCAGCTACTATCTCCTCAGTCAAAAACTCTACCAGCTCTCTTTCACCTGTTGTGCAAAAATTTTATATCTATACATTTATAAGAAAAATCTATACTATTTAAAGAAGAATTTTTCAAAGATGGTTATATGCTATTTATTTTTTGGATTGCATAAACCCTTTCTAACGATTTTTAATTTACTTTTGCCTATTATATGCCTGGCAGAGTTGGCGTGATCAGCTAGTTACTAATAAAGTCAAAATTACTATTATTATATATTCCTTACCACATATTTGGATAAGAGGGATAGGATATCTCTTATTTTTTTGTATTACTTAACAATAATTTGACTCCTTTGGGTAAAAAATATACAAAAACAATAGAATTAGTTGAAGATGTAGTTAGAAGAAAGAATTACTAGATCAAAAACCAGCAACTACAAGAACTTGAAAAACAAATTTATGAGTCAATAATTACAAAATATTCTGATGAACAAACTGGGTCCTGCAGCGGATTATTGCTTCAAGAGTAAGAAAAAAGCTTTTGTGCCCATATCACTGGCAGTGTAAGTGATTAAGTCAGATTATAAATTCACCAGACATGACCCCATTCTATTACCACTTATTCTATTCAATCATCTACACCCTATCTGCACAGCACTTCTATTCTTACAGATATTAAAAAAATTATCATTTCATGGGTAACTTCAAAATATGTATTATTATTCCAACAATGTAGAGCCCCAGCTTTAAAATCAGTTCCAACTTCTGGTAGTTTTTTAATGATGGACAATACTTTATTATGTAATTTTTTTAGTACCTTAAATTTTTAATAAAAAAAAATTATTCAGTCTTATAGACTGACTCACAGTCTATATAATTCATTAACAAATTTGATGAAGGATTGGTACACAAGGATTGGAACAAGGTTTATATATAATTTTACTACCATTACCTTTTTTTAATTGAAATTTTGCTTGAGTATTATGAAGACTGTCAAAAGAATATTTGATCAAATCAAAATAATTATTTTGAGCATATCTTATATTCACTTATAAAATGTACAGAAGCTTAAGTTATTCTATTCCAACTGGGTCTCACAATACAGGAAACTAGGTTATTTTAAATGTACAAATATGTGTTTTACCATGTCCCATAATTTTATGCAGGACCAAGACATTGGTCAATGACCCTGGATGTGACTATGAGATTACTGTCCCCTGCTCTCGGCACTGAGAAACTTCTTGTTATGAAATCCCCAGTGTGGCAAATGAGCAGGGATTTCTCCACGCAGGGCAGAGTAAGACCCCATCAGCCAGGGTGGGCTATCAAAAAAACCTTAGCTAGGAACCCTACACCAATCCTATCTGGATGGCAACCACCTTTGGTCACTAAATATGCCACCATAATAATCTTGCATAGTGTTCTGGTATAAGTAAGCCAAGTTCCAATTCCCTTATGTAGATAGCAGTGTGTTAGCATACCCATTGGCGCCTCAAACATCTCCAGGCGATGGTAACTACTTACCAAGTGGGCTGCCACTGTCTGCTATTACAAAGCAAAAAAAATTCCTACATAAAGTTTAATAAAAGTTCAATTTTTTTATTGCTGTAACACAGTACTATGTGACAGTAGTATGACAGGTCCATTTACAGTTTAGCAGTTACCGTCGCCTATGGGTTTGCAATGTCAAGAGCATTGCTAATACGCTGATATGCGCGTAGTAGTACTGCAATCTGGAAGTCAACTTTTGTCAAATGAACATTTTATACTATATTTAAAATGAGTATTTGGAGTACAAATTACACAACTACAAAAATATGATTAACCATCTGAATATTTACTAACTAATTTAAAATTACATTTACAAACCTAGAACTTGTGCTATGAAGGATAGGAAATGACGAATTGAAAAGGATTACCAGTTCAAAGGGGCAGGTAAGGAAGGACTCACCAACTTCTTTCGGTTTAGCTGTCTGACTATCTTCTTTGTCCACTGTGTGAACATAAATTAGCTTAATTATTACACAATAAATTGACTACAAAATAAAAACGGAGAGTGCATGGTGCAACATAACCTCAAAATTTTAGAGAATTACCTTTTGTATGAAGCGCTTTAAGACCACAACCACAACTGCAAGTGTTTGATGGATTGTGAAGAAGATGAGAAGACGCTAAAGCCCCATCAAGTCTCTTCGAACAGGTCATGTGCCATATTCCTCTTGTGAAATCACGTTTCACGGGAGCCTGTGTTCGACTTACAAGAGTACCGGTCAACGCCGGGTTTTTAACACAATTTTGTATTACTCTTTGCGCCGTTTTAACTAAGCCGTTCATTTTGCCGGTTTTATCAAAAAGTATTGCGTAAACAATCGAGTATATTCTCTTTTACGACCAGTTTTGGCAGTTTATGAGTTTAGACATAAAGAAGACTAAGATAAGTGAAAAAAAGCAATAATCAGTGTTGCCACTTGCCAACAACGCGTAAACTGAAGGAGGCTCCTTCAAGGAGCTTACTTTAAGCGTTGCGAATGCTTGTTTTCTTAATTCCCAAAAAGGTAGATGTTTCTATTAGCTGTTTTTTTTTTCTATTATTTAATTCACTGATTTTCCTCTCCACGGATGCGTTTGTGAATGGCAGCACAAGTAATAATCGGATCACAACTTTTAGATTTGGAAACAAATCTTATCCTTCGGCGTTTTTAAAACTGAATTCTGCGTTTTCTGTGTTACCATCGTTGTCAAGTCCATGCTGATTGCTGAGCAGCGTTGCCAGATGGGGGGATTCCCTGCAAATTCGGGGGTTTTTTCGACGTTGGGTGGGAAATTCGGGGGGAAAGATTCTTTGGGGGGACCTACGGGGGGAAAAATTGAATTGGGAGAAATTTTGGAGATTTTTTAAGTGCCAATAATTCATCCATAGACACAATTACCATCACTACAATTATTATATAATACGATTTAATTTTATCTTATAATTAATTATATGTTTATTTATATATAAACTTCAATTCAATCGTTCATTAATAATTCAATTCATTCGTTCGTTAGTTAATATGCCACCTCTGTCTTTTTACTCATGTTGCCGATTGACGATTGCCGATGCGATAGCCAGAGCCGAGCCGAGAGTGCCTGAGTTTCGTTATTTCGTTCGTGTTGGGTTGGTAATGGTTTGTTACTGTTTCTTGTTGTTAGTTGATTTTGATATCGTGTCATTGTCGTGTTGTTCATTTAATTTTCCAAGTTTTCTTCTTACGAATTGTTTAAAACGCAAGCAAAATGTCGAAATCTAGCAAGTCATATGTCAGAACATACCGGAAAGAATGGTAAGACGAAGCGGTATTTTCAGGTTAGTAAACAATGTTTTTACATATTATCGTAGGTATTAGTATCGTATTTTACCATAAGTAGGTACATATGTTCTTCGAAAGGCAGCTGGCAGGAAGTGGATGAAAGAGACGAAGATCGGGCTCAGTGGCATGCTTTGGCAGATGCCTATGTCCAGCATTCGACTTCAATAGGCTGATGATGGTGATAATGATAATGAGGTATGTTCTGTTGAGTACCAGGTTATTGTTATAGAAACTTTAATCGGAATAAAACATAAGTAATCATTAATATCATAATTATTGGACTTCAGAATATTTCAAAAAATAATAGTGTCCCTGTTTAGACATACTACGATTATTTATATAGGTATAGCTACTTACTCAGTACATTAACATTTTATTTTTATGAAACAGATCGTCCTGTTCATGATGATGTCCATCATATGTTTATAAAATAAAGATATACCATGTCCTATCAAAAAGTTACGTAAGTAAAGATGAAGTTGGTGGAGGCAAATTAAAAACTACGTTTGCATTGCATTATTTTCTTTTGTGATTTGATTATTGTGTGAATGGGTATTGATGTTGGCCGATGGGTGGTGGTACAATCTTAATTCACTGGAATGCACTTCATCATTTCAGCCGGAAGACGCCCACTGCTAGACAAAGGCCTCCTCCAAAGATCTCCACGATCGGTCCTGCGCTGCCCTCATCCAACCTATTCCGGCGATCTTGACCAGATCATCGGTCCATCTTGTGGGGGGCCTACCAACACTGCGTCTTCCGGTACGCGGTCGCCATTCGAGGACTTTTCTGCCCCAACGGCCATCAGTCCTTCGAGCTATGTGCCCAGCCCACTGCCACTTCAGTTTTGCAATCATCCGGGCTATGTCGGTTACTTTGGTTCTCCTGCGAATCTCCTCATTTCTGATTCGATCTCGCAGGGAAACTCCGAGCATAGCCCTCTCCATTGCTCTCTGAGCGACCATGAGCTTTCTCATAAGGCCCATAGTTGGCGACCACGTCTGCTTTCCGTATGTCATCACTGGCAACACACATTGGTTAAAAAATGGAATGCACTTACTAATTGAGTATTGGTGTTGGTTAAATAAGACGAGTAAACTAACTAGGGTTTGGGTGAGCTATATCAGTCGTTTCATTGTCTGTCTGGCTTTCTGCTCTGCCGCCTCCTGGAGGAAAAAGTAGCAGAGCAGGTTTAGTGGCTGTTTTGTACATCTGTCACGTGAGCTTATGCGGCATTTTATTTTACATACATACATATAATCACGCCTCTTTCCCGTAGGGGTAGGCAGAGATTATATGTATGTATGTATTTATTTATTTATTTTATTTTATATCTGAATTAACTCTAAAAATGAGGTAAACAATAAAGAATTATCTATCTAGCTACTTTTGTTTTTTTATTTCTCTTTTTAAAATATGTAAAAACTGTTTTGGGGGTTTTTTTCCAAAAAGCTTATTTTCGGGGGTATTTCGAAAAAAGTTGGGGGTGAATTCACATGACCATCTGGCAACACTGTTGCTGAGTAAAATCCAGCATAGTGTGAGCCACTCGTCCTCTAATTCTGGGCTGTTAGGAATTTTTCAAGTATTAGAAATCGCATAAGTAGAGGTGCCAGAGATTTAATGTAAAATTTTTGGACTTCAACTGGATCTACGGTGGGTACATAGAGTTAGTATTATAACTGCATGGGTGGGTATTATTATGAATAGAAAATTCTGTTCAAAAATATCAATATTGTAGGGATTTTATTACCTCAATAAATAAAAAATTAACTACGCAGTAAGAAGAACGCTGATATTAGCACTTCAGCTTCTATTCAATGTATAATTGCTTAAACAACTTATATGAGGATTATGAACACGTTTGACAGCGCTATATGAACCAGATTCTTTGGCTACCTTTTGGCAATTTTAAGTAGGTAGTACTAATAGGTAGGTACCTGACAATGACATGCCTGACAGACAACAGTGACAACAAAACAGTGACAAAAATATAAGTTGATAAAGTTCTAGTTCTAGCTACTGCTAGCTCAACAATATTTCCGCGATAATGGTTAAGAAACGTAAATTTGAAGTCTCTGAAGTGTTAAACCACAAATCTACGCCTGTAGAAGTTATAATAGAAGATGTAACATCCAATCCACTTTGTCTTCATGGACCTACGTTATTGTTTTCTACAGAAAAAGGGCGCTACTATGGTTGTTCTTCATGTAGGAATAAAAAGGATTGCACTATCCATATTACAGAAGAAGAATGGCATAAAGAAGGAACGAAGAAGAGAAACGAAAAGTACTATGATTTAATTCCAAAGTTGGATAAAGTTGCGGCATGGAATCATTTTTGTGAGGTTAGGTCCTATATTTTTATATAATATATTATTTAGAATACTAACTATAATTCTGATATGAATTGCAATGAGTGGTTTACTCAAGCCAATACTAAAACATAGAAATTAAATGTAATCCTTACTAATATTATAAACGCGATAGTTTGTAGTATGGCTGTTTGTTACGCTGTCACGCCAAAACTGCTGAACCAGTTTTAATGAATTTCGAACCTTGGAGAAGGACATAGGCTACTTTTTTTTTTAAATTCATATGGCAGAACATTTGCCGGGTCAATTAGTGCTTACATTTCATAATGCAATTCTAGTTAGGTTATAATTATGTCTGATTATTCCATTATTTGTGATTTTAGATTTTAAGTAGTTTTTAATATTATTGGACAATTAAGAGTTAATAATAATAAAAGTAAAGCGCGGCAACTATGCAGTCAGCGACACCGACACAATAGTGGCTATGGAACCATCAGATATATACAAATATTTAGGATACAAGCAACTTAAAGGACTCGACCACACAGCAATTAAACAGACACTAAATACAGAATATCGGAGAAGAATTAACGCAACTTGCAAATCACAGCTATCCGGAAAACATCTTATAAAAGCCTTGAATACCTTTGCCATACCAATATTGACATACTCATTGGGAATAATAAAATAGTCAAAAACAGACATTTAACAATTAGAAAGAACCATACGCACAACACTCACAAAACACAACAAATTACACCCTAAATCTGCGATCGAATACATCACCTTTGGCAGAAACAAATCACTAAGTTAAAAACATTTTTCTACACAAAATCTCACACAAGTAACATGTACAAAGCTATTACCTTAAATGACTTTAATTACACCCCGCTGAACTTAAATGAACAAAATATACAAGACATTAACACCACAGACCTGCAAGAGCAAAAAATTGAAAACTGGAAAATAAAAGTCCTTTACGGTAGACACCCTCATGACCTAGAGCAGTCCTACATAAACAAATTAGCATCAAACAAATGGCTTAAAATAGGAAACCTTTTCCTTGAAACCGAAGGCTTTATCATAGCGATACAAGATCAAATCATCAACACCAAAAACTACAGAAAATTTATCATTAAAGACCCTACTATCACAAACGACAAATGCCGCAGATGCCACATTCAATCAGAAATCATACAACACATAACAGGAGCATGCACAACCCTCACACAGACAGACTACACTCACAGACACAACCAGGTTGCAAACATCGTCCATCAAAAACTAGCACTCAAACACAGTCTCATACAAAACACTAACAGTCCCTACTATAAGTACGCACCACAAAATATCCTAGAAAATGAAACACATAAACTGTATTACGATCGCGGTATACTTACAGATAGGACTATCCATTATAATAGACCAGACATAACCCTACAGGACAAAATAAGAAAAATCACGTACCTAATAGACATTGCAATTCCCAACACCCACTCATAACCTACAAAAAACAATAGCTGAAAAAATAAGCAAATACGTTGAGCTTAAAGAAGAAGTTACAAGAATTTGGAAACAAGATAAAGTTTATATTGTTCCTATTGTTCTCTCCACGACAGGTGTTATCCCTAACCATCTCCTCCGTAGCTTAAAATTAATAGACCTAGAAGAATCCCTATACATCAATCTGCAGAAAGCAGCCATCCTAAACACATGCAGAATCGTTAGAAAATTCATGCAGTTAGACGAAAGTACACTCTCACCACAAAATTCACCACACACTGCAATTACTTGGCTTTGGCCCGTAAATGTAGCAAAAACCAGCCTTAGAGCTGAGAAAAAAGAACAATAAATAATAATAATAATATTTTGTGACAATTCACACAGCGTCATCTAGTCCCAAGCTAAGTAGCACTTGTATTATGGGCCCTAGATAACTGATATACTACATATATACTTTATTTTTGTAAATTAATACATATTATACATAAACACCCAGATGCGAGACGGGAATCGAACCCGTGACCTCCGCAAGCATACCGAAGTATCTTATCCGTTATGCCACAGAGGTCGTCATCTATCTAATTAAGAAAGCTAAAAGTATGTGCTCAATTATGTTAGTGTTGAAAATAATTATGGATACTAAAGTTTCGGATAGCATTTTGTCATAAATACCAGTCTCTAATCTTAGACAATGATTTAAAAGTTTTTTTTATTGCTGTAGGACAGCAGACAGTTACTGTCCCCTATGGGTGTTTGCAACACCAGTGGCGTCGCGAACATGCTGCTGGCCCATATGAGTACAGGAACTTGGATCACTAATGCCGGAACACAACACAAAGTTATTATGGCGGCATACGGCGGCTTGGGGCCCTACCACGTGGCTGGGCTTGTTTTGTCGTCTTTTATGACAGGTCGACCCCGGCCACAGAGGTTAGTATTCTTTTTCCGCCCCTGCACAGATTTGCTTACCAAATCAAAAGCCCATGTGAATTGATTTATTACACAGGCACCAGAATATATGTTAGATATCCTCGCTTGGAGTATAGATGAATTTGAAACTTATTGTCTCACTATATTATTATATGCTGTGGACTGCATAACCTGAACTATATATGAGATTTGAAGATTGGAATTATTTGATGATAACCAATATTAATGTTGTTGATGTTATTATTCTCCTTACATGTCATCATCAATTTATATATTTTATACATATATTGTGGCAATTCACACAGGGCCATCTAATCGCAAAGTAACTGAAACATATAATTTTATATTAGAAATAAATACATATTATACATAAACACCCAGATGTGAGATGGGAATCAAACCCATGATGTCCATAGGCATACTGAAGTGCGTTAGCTGTTAAATTTGCATGGTAAATTTGAAAAATAGTGTGTAAAATAGTCATGAATTACATACTATTTGAAATGTAACATAATATTTGACATATTACAGATAAAATCGCAACATCCATCGAATAGAGCTTACTGCAACACTTGCAAAGAGCTTTATTCATTAAACCAAGGCAAGAAGCATAGTAAAGATCACCATGTCATCACTCCATTGACTGATGACCAACTAAGTCATGCCTCGTCCTGGTTACCAACATTGGAAAATGATGCAGTGGAGGCCCAGTACATGTTTACAAAGAAGTCTGTCAGCACTGTGTTAGGGATATTGCGGAATAATAATATTAAGTGAGTATTATTATAATATTTTTTATTGATTTCTAAATTTATTTACATGATTCGGACACTATGGGAGCCACTCTTCAAACCGCTATCCGGATGGGGCAAGACAGAAGTTTTTGGAGGGAGCTGGTGGTGAGTACTACGCACCACAGTCACGGCCCTCAGTCATGAGGTTACAACAGTGAAGAAGAAGAAATTAATTTAACTAATGTCATATATTCATGCATTGACACCTGAATATAGACATACTGTATAAAGTTTGCCTTTCATGTGATTGATCAGACTTATTACAATAGAAATGAATTATAAATGCAATGGGACAATGCCTACAGCACCATCTAGTACCAGAGTGGACAGTAAATCACTTTTTATGGGTACTAGATAACCAGTATACTACTTTATATTAGACATAAACACCTAGACTCTGGATGCAAGTCGAATCTCGAGACACACCATGATCATATCTTATTAAAACCTAATTTTTTTTGGTACTTATGTATCATATTATTTTTTATTGCTGTAGGACAGCAGACAGGTTGATGGCCCGCATGCCACTGCAGTTACAGATTTTTAGCCACACAGATGTGAGTGGTCACAAAAAAAAACAACTCTGTGTTGTGTGTACCGTGAGTTCTGACACAGGCTGCTTGTAGATTACAGTTGTTTTTTTATTAGCACCCATATCTGTGTGGCTAGAAATCTGTTACTGTGATGGTGTTAATACAAAAACTGTGATTGGATCGATGTATATGAAATTGCTTTGTTCTTTCGAAATAAAAGATAAACCTAAACCAATAAAAGAGCTCAAAAAAAGTATTTACAATTTATTTACATTCTAGGAACTTAATATGCATTGGCACACCATCTATTCATGAGGCAGCTCAATCAAATCCAGATTATGACTCCATACTCCTTGATTTTGACACCAGACACCATCAGTTCAACCCACCAAATAAGTTTATATGGTACAACATGTTTAATAACTATATGTTCAATAGCAACAGTGATGAGAAGATTTTGAATAAGTTCATAAAGAAATCAAAGTGAGTCCTGAACAATCTTTTTGAATGAATTTATTATTATTATTATTTGTTAAGCATGTCCTCTTGTTTGCTTGCGAAGTTTTCATTTTTGAGAATGATGGAACATAATTTGTAGCATTTGCACTGTTGTGGATAAAAATACACCCTCTGTCTTTGCACTAAGAATGAGGTTATTGTGTCAAGGATGCAAAAAATAAAGGTAGACATAAGCATTTTTCTGACAATACCTCAATGTGGATATCACTAAATAATTACCCCTATGGGACAGTAGCATGTTTGCGGTGCTTCTAGCGTCGCAAACATCCATAGGCGACAATAACTGCTTACTATTACGTGGGCCGTCAGCCTGTCTGCTGTTCCTCTGCAATAATAAATAAATAATGAAATAAAACAAAATCAATTAAAATACTCCTATATTTACATTATATATTGATTCAGTATAAAATTTATAGCTTTTGGTTGGTTCTTCGCTATACTTTATCCACTTTACCAAAAAATAAAATGTAAACAAACAAACCAATGTTTCTCAAACAAAGCTAGAATAAAAACAACATGGCGGGTATAATCTGACCTAATAATAAAAAACTTCCAATCGACAATAGTATGTTGAACAGTACACTTATAATTACCAGTATATAAAACCAGTAAGAGATTTGGAAACATTGTCTTTTTAGGTTCTTTATAATGTAAGTTAGTTATTACAATTAATGTTGTAAATATGTAAATTTTATACGCATTATATTTATCGTTCATAATTGTAAAAATAAAACGTTTTTATGTTTTTTTTCTAGAAGTAAGGAATAGTCATATAAAAAAATAAGAATATAGGAGATATTTCTAATAAATAATTAAAAGTTGCTATGATAATTTTTATATAACGTTGATTATTGTAAAATCGACATCCAAAAAACCCTTTTTACAATTTGTTTACATTTTATTATTTGGTAAAATGGATAAGATATAGTTTCTTATATGAATACATTTCTATGCCTGTTATTACTTGGAAATGAAGGATCACATCCCAGTAACCCTGGATTCAATTTCCAGCATGGCGTGCACCTCTCACACAGTTTTTGAATTCAGATAAATTAGAGCACCATATTGTTGCACAACTGGATTACTTATTTGTGTAATCCGCTAGTCTGTATAATTTAGGTCAGATTTAATGGGAGTTATAAAAACATTACTTATTAAAAGTATGACATTTCTTTGCAGGGATGGTGGTATATGCATAGTCATGGACCCTCCTTTTGGTGGTCGTGTGGAACCACTGATACACACAATCAAAGAACTATCAGCCACATGGAGAAGAATCTGTGAGAAACCTGATGATAAAAGCATCCCAGTGTTATGGGCATTCCCTTATTTTTCTGAGCCGTATATTAAAAATATCATGCCTGAAATAAAGATGCATGATTACCAGGTAATTTTTTTCTTTAATGTACAACGAACACCCATGGGCGATGGTAATTGCTAACTTCTAAGTGGGCCGTCAGCCTGTCTGCTGTCCTACAGCAATAAAAAAAAGATGTTAAGTAGTTTCAAGTTAATCTATCTACGGTTAATAAAATATTAGCATTTCCTTCTACATCTAAACATGGTGTTATTATCGTTCTTCTTCTTTCTTAAACAATTTATAGATCTAAATATGGCAAACATTTCTAAAATTGCAGGTGGAATATGAAAACCACAAAAAATTCCAAAACAAAAAGTCAGGCAGAAAGTTTGGATCGCCCGTGCGTTTCTTTACAAATTTACCACTTATCACCATTGACTTGTCAAACGATAGCAACTACAAATTCTGTGACAAGTGCAAATATTGGGTGTCCACTTCAAACAACCATTGCAACAAATGTGGAGAGTGTACAAGTAAAAACGGGATGACATACCGACACTGCAATGTCTGCAGGAGATGTGTGAAGCCCACATTCTACCATTGTAAGGAGTGTGACAAGTGCTGTCAGGAAAAGGGACATGTGTGCGGAGTTGTTGTTCAGAGCCAGGTATGAATGAATTTTTCATTATGATCTAGGACAGAGGTTCTCAGACTTTTTTTTCTCATAGACCACTTTCGAAATTTTGCTGGTTCCGGTGGACCCCCTGCACCGTACCGTATTCCCAAAACTCGACAAAAAATGTGACGACTAGTTCTTACTATGCAAATTTGCGTTGCGGCTGAGTTCCAACCACGAATTAATAGTTTTCGAAAAAAAAAGTCAGAATTGATTGGTTAATTTATTGTAACAAAGGAGTAACGTTTATCCTTGGCATTCGTATTTAAATTGGTAAAGAATCTAACAAGTTCGTGTAAGATTACAAGCACACGCTGCACGTCTGAACAAGCGTTGTGGACGGTGGCGACGCTTT
Organism: Malacosoma neustria; assembly: GCA_963693495.1. Classification (NCBI taxonomy): domain Eukaryota; kingdom Metazoa; phylum Arthropoda; class Insecta; order Lepidoptera; family Lasiocampidae; genus Malacosoma; species Malacosoma neustria. The sequence continues at coordinate 18,027,972 of OY856386.1, forward strand.
GCAAGTCTCGACACATTGTACTGAATATGGAATATGCAAGTTTTTACAAGTAACAGTCACTGAGCTTCTTAAAATATTATCTGTCTACATTGATAGGTAGTACAAAGAAACACTAAACAAACAGCAACGCACTAGCCAAAGACCTACTAATAGACAGAGAAAACATAAAGCGCCTCAAAAGGCAGTACATTCTTGAACTCGACCGAAGAAACTGAAGAGTTTCCACCAGTAGATGGTGCTATTTAATGGAATAACAACTTACCTTTCCACCCCAGACCTTATCTAATTATGGCTCATAATAGCCGATTGTAGATTAGAGGAAAAAAAACATTGATAGGTGAAGTCAAGCCAACATTTTAGTTCTTCGAAAGCAAATTTTCGTGGACCCTCGCTTACGAATTGTGAACCCCCATTTTTTGTCACGCCAACGTAGATTGTGCATTTCTCTTTGTTGTGTTTTCATGGGGTTAGATTTTTAAGTTAATATTAAGTTATTATGTTAAACAATGAATTACTTGAATCTAATTTACAAACTGATAATGTTTAACAGTCGTTGTAATTTAATGGTTATACGGATTATATTCGTCCCAGGATTTTCTCCCAAATTAATTTTACAACCCCTATATGCGGTCCATTAGTGATCACAAAGGCTAAAAACAACATATTTACAGACTAACCAATTCTGAAATTTATAAACCCTTAGGTCCATGTTTCTAAAATGGCTCCAATTTGAATATTTAACAACCAATAAAATCTTTTTGTTTTTCAGTCCTGCTATAACTGCAATGAAAGAGGTCACAAGAAATCTGAATGTCCAAAACTCATCAAAAAAGGAAATAAAAAACGCAAATAAACATAAATATTCCATTTATTGTTTATGAAAGTTGATTTGAAAATTAAAAGTTTACATAACAAATATATTTCATTTAATATAATAATCATCCTGATTGAATATTTACAAAATCAAATATTGATTAATAAAAATTTATGAAAAAAAATTATAGTAGAAACTAAGAAAGTTTCTTCAAATAATGCTGAAACAAAAAAACATATATTAATTTTTAATGCTTATCCAAAAAGAGAACCAAGGCATATTAAGTTTTGTCAATATTCACTCAATATGACTTTTTCCTGACTAGTGACTATAGTTTTTTAATCTCATTAGTATACCTCAAAAGGAAAAACCCATTAATACCCTTACTTTGATGCTTGTGAGCCAGTGGGAGTATTTCATTTAAGGACGTTTACAACGTTCTAGGAATTACATAAGGTGGCACTACTCTGCCATCCCGAAACAAGCCAGAATAACAATATCAAAAATCAAACTAAAAAGTGAAAAATAATTCACACAAACACGCCCCACGCTTTTTTCACAATAATACTAATATTTTTCATTCATTATTTTATTCCTATATAAATAATAATATTTCACTTTTTAGTTCGATTTATCATTAAAGCGTGTTTTTAAGTTTTTTTTAACAATTTTTTCTTTTTAGATCAATTTTCTCTAAAATTTGTTCTTTATTTTAACTAATTAAAATTTGCTTTAAATGTTTAATCAGGTGTAATATTATACGTCATTATTTTTCAAATCATGGCGATCCTAATCAGGATAATAAGATAACCTTATCCAATTATTGTATTGACGACCTCCTGGCGTAACGGCTAACACACGTCAGTACGCTTGCGTAAGTCACGGGTTCGATTCCCGTCCAGCGTCTGGGTGTTTATGTATAATATGTATTTATTTACAAAAAAAAAAAGAATATATGTAGTATATCAGTTATCTAGTACTCATAATACAAGTGCTATGCAACTTAGTTTGGGACTAGATGACGTTGTGTGCAATGTTTTAATATATGTATGTGTGTATGTATTGTCATCGATACTTGATAAGTCTACATCACTTAAATGAAATTAGACCATATAAAGTAGGTCAAAATCGAGTTCATATTATAATATTTATTTTATTAAAATTTATATTGTATAATTGCATGTAACTTACATCCAATGTCTATAGAACAATTCTCGCCATTTTTCACATATAAATTAAACGAAAAAATAATATTGAACTTAATAATTTTAATAAACGTTAATTCATAATAGTCATTATTGTATTGCCATCGGTCCTTGATAATCTAACAGCATTTAAATGAAATATAACCATTTAGTGTGTCAAAATTGAGTTCAAAGGAGTCAATTACAAAAGAACAAACATACAGATGAAACTAATAAAAGCGTGTTAATAATTGCTTTCACACTGAGATGGTATGATTGTAAGTTAACAATTGAGTTGTCTAATGCTTTGCTGGTCTACACTAACATAATTTAATTGGAATTAATTTGCCTTTTCAGATTCTTACAAATGCCTACTAAACTAAAATCAAACCCATCCATTTAGTGCACCACTAGTAAATTAGTTCTCAAGCTGTATGGTGTGATCGTTGTTTTTAAAACTTTTGTTACCTGGCACTCATCTTGTTCAGGCATTGCTGTGTTGAATCATAGCGTGCTTCGACACGGGAACCTTGCGTCAACCATGCGCGGCGTACGGCGGTCCACCGTGTAATGTGGTCCCAAAGTAGCTGCTCCTTGCTAGGAGGCGGTGCTTCGCGCTTAACAAAAATAATTCAATAAGCTATTCATGTAGCTTTAAGCATCAATAACCAAATCTGTTTCTGTCTGAACTTGGGCAATGAAAAACAAATTTATTGATAACGTATTGTTACAAGTCATTGTTATGTAGTATGTCTTAATATTAGTAATTAAATTACACACATAATTGTCATTAAATTTTATAAAATTCTTCTAGGTTATAAAATGTGTGCTCGGTAGGCCATTTCTCCTACCTGGAACTATTAAGCCTAGGCTTTTAGCTAGACGGTTTACTATTAACTTGAATTTATGAAATGAATGTTAGTTTATAAAGTATAAATATCAATAAAATTAAATTCCTTTGAAACAAAAGGAAAATGGACAACATAATGCGTGCGCGACTAAGCTGGTACTTGGAAAGGGGCAGCCTCAAAAATGATCGGACGATAAAGTGTTAAGCCGAAATTTAAAACAATATAAACTACGGGCTGCTCTTATTTATGCCTTATGCCTAATACTTGTCTATGGAGATGGACTTGTAATGATGACGGGGCAAAGGGGCAATCCTATATCTATTACAGATTGCATACTTATGAATCTCATAGTGCTTTGATGTGAGTCCCTGTTCTCCTGTATGTATAGGGCAACCTGGTATATTAATATACCGCTTTTTACTAAGTGCATTTGGATGTACACGGTACATATACCAAAACATTTTTTACAATTTTAGTCTGTCTGTCTTTGTTTCGGCTAATCTCTGAAATGGCTGGACCGATTTTGACGGGACTTTCACTGGAAGATAATTGATATAACAAGGAGTAACTTAGGCTACTTTTATTTAAGAAAAAAAAACAAAAAAAATTTAGAAATAAAAATAGGATCTGATCTGAGGAAGAGGCGAGAGAGAGTAAGTACGCCACATATAAAGAATTTTTGGTGTTACAAACGTCTATAGGCGACGGTGACCGCCTGCGGATGAGCCGTTTACCTGTCTGCTGAAATCCAGATGTAAAAAGTAGTTCGGACATTTATTTATTTACTAGCAATTTATTAAATTAATTGATCTATAATAAATTCTTTTCTGATCTAAGATTGAAATAATTTCTATATAAGATTCTTCTTCCTGCTCTTATCCCAAGCTATGTGGGGTCGACACAGCATGTTCTCTCCTTCCAGTCTCCTCTGTTGGCTACCATCCAACATTTACACCATTTATCGCCATATTATCTTTACGCAATCCATCCATCTTTTATTTGGTCTATATCCTGTATCCATCCACTTCATATCTTTTTTGTTATTGCTGTAGGTCAGCAGACAGGCTGACGGCCCCTTAGAATTTAGCAGTTACCGTCGTCTATACCCAAAGTTACTATTCCACATGGACTTTTTTATGTGAAGCTTTCCAAGTATATCATACTAGTTGACCCGGCAAACGTTGTTCTGCCATACGAATTTAAAAAAAGTAGCCTATGTCCTTCTCATCATCATCCCAGCGTTATATCCCGGTTGCAACCCAAACTTTCGTTTCGGTGCCCAGGATCCGCTTGCCTATGTCCTTCTCCAAGGTCCAATCTATGGCTATACCGAAATTCATCAAAATTGCCAGCAGTTTAGGCGTGAAAGAGTAATAAACACTCACTTTCACTTAAAGAATATTAGTTAGGATGCATGTTTTAACCAGTCTAAATAAGCCGCCATAATAACCTTGTGTTCTAGCATAAGTGACCCAGTTTCCAGTTCCCCTACGTGGATGGCAGCATGTTAGTGGTCCCTCTGGCGTTGCAAACATCCATAGGCGATGGTGACTCCTTACTATTAAGTGGGTTTTTTTAATTGCTGTAGTACTGCAGACAGGCTGAGGGCCCGCTTAAAATTTTGCAGTTACCGGCGCCTATAGGTGTTTGCAACGCGAGTGACATCGCGAACACGTTGCTGTCACATAAGGGTACAGGAATTTGGGTCACTAATGCCGGAACACAAGGTTATTATGGCGGCATACTTAAGACCAAAGGTGGTCGCCATCTAGACGGGCTTGGGGCCCTATCACATAGCTAGGGTGGGTTGTTTTGTCGCCTTTTACAACAGGCCGACCCCGGCCACAGAGGTTAATATTCTTTCTCCGCCTCTGCACAAATAAAAACGGTCTTTTAGCCTGTCTGATGTTCCTCTCTTTGCGGTTGTTCCCTCATGGCTTAGGATCGTAGTCATCACTGGATGTGGACATAGGTCCTGTGGTGCACCTTGTTTATGAAACTGCCGCCATCCGTTGTGCTTTTGTCGACCGACCAAAATTTGGATGAGGTATGATCATTTATTTGATAGCACAATGGGAAGCCGTCCGTGGGCTTGTTCCACAGCAATAAAAAAAGCTGTAGTAGATATACTTGTGTTCTTCACAATATTAGATTTCTTGTATTAAACTGAAGATTTGTCGTTTGTATCGCTTGAATATATAAATTACTTACATAATTTAAATTGATATTGTTCTTGTTTGCTGCAATTTGGTCTGGTAGTAGGTCTGGTATCCTGGATATCGGAGGTCCTTCTGGTCCCGGTAGATCTATACTGCCTTCAAAATGCAATTCTGGTTCCATTTGCTTCCTTGAATGGAAATATTTTTAATTATTACCAATAATGCAGTTGCTGACACAAATGGATACCTTAAGAATATACATATGTATAGCTTGCTTATGTATACTCTAAGATGGATACATTTTACAGTTGGAAATTTGTAATAGAAGACACTCATCACTATCACTCACTCAAGGGTTAAATCATGGTTAAAACCAATCTCTTTCACAGGTCACAATCACCATTCCTTGTAAAATAACGATATTGACTACCAACTGATAAAATCCATAGAGTAAGAGCTAATTACACTTTGGCATGCTTGCAGAGGTCATGGGTTTGATTCCCTCTTTGTGTGTGTATTTATGTGTAATATTATTTATTTAGAAAAGTATGTATTATATACTAGCTGATTGTATGATGCCGGTCACGGACCAAAGTGCTACAATCGATGAGAGGGGTAGCTCGAGAGCAGGGGACTGTATGAAAGGGGAGACGTAGAGGAGTGATGGTTATGGGTTGATTACACCTAACGAGTACAGTGGCGAGTCAGTAAATGAGCTCTAGGCCTAGAGAGTCGACGAACCGAGTGGGTGGTCACACGTATTTACTATAGTGGCAAGTAAGTTCAGTGCTGTATTACGCTTGTCCTTGATTTTGTAATCGGGTGATCAAAAACTCCACAAACATTCATGTATTTTGTAACACTGAATTAATTTTATTGTTGTTTCCAAGCTCCTTGTTATTAGCGGACATTTTAATTGAGATTAGGATAATTTGAAAACATAAACACGCACACTACTTGGAGACGAACGAATGAGTGGCGAGTAGCAGAGTGACAAGCGAGTGCGTGTTCATGCGTGCCAAGCGGGATATCGAGTCACTGCGAGGGCAGAACACTCGTTAAAGTGTTTATACCAACCGAGCATTCGGCCCGTCGTCCGCGTTGTTTTCGTCATGAGGTAGAGGTAGAAGAGACTTCCCCTCTCCTATGCATTAGCGCTACACCGCTTGCTTGCCCCACTTCTACGCGGCAAGAAAATACATGTTTCTTAAAAATTTATATTAAATGAAGATATCGCAATAATTTTTTTTAGATAAGAGCAAGCGTCTAGGAAATGAAACTTAAGAAATTTAATTGAAATCTATCCAGTAGTTTTGCCATGATGTGCACACAACTGCAGACCTCAATCATTTTATTTATATAGTCCATACACAAAGTGATATGGTACTTTGTAACTAGATGGGACTGTGAACTGCCCCAGTATATTTATTTAACTAGATTATCTGTGCAGGACAGAAAAACGAATACTGACCTCTGCGGCCGGAGTCGGTGTGTCGTAAAAGGCGACAAAACAACCCACCCTTGCTACGTTGCAGGGCCCCAAGGCAGTCTGGATGGCGATCACCTTTGGTCTTAAGTATGCCGTCATAATAACTTAAGTGTTGTGTTCCGACATTAGTGACCCAAGTCCCTGTATCCTTATGGGACAGCAGCGTGTTTATGATGCCACTGGCGTGGCAAACACCCATAGGCGACGGTAACTGCTAAATTCTAAGTGGGCTGTCAGCCTGTCTGCTGTCCTATAGCAATAAAGAAAAAATAAACATACTCTTCATGTTTATGCCTTGTTTCTCAGTAGGTAAAATTAAAAAACTTTTAAACAAAAAAATTAAACCGCCGAAAAAAGCAAAAAATAATAAACCTTCTTTTTATTAACCTTAATAACTATGTTCTTAAACTGATGAATGTATACTTAAGCAATTTTGAGTCAGCGCCAGTGCCCTAACGTGTGTGCCCGTTCGGGTTGCGGTCTCGCTGACATTAACTTCGTAAACGCTCGGCATTTTACGGCGAAGGGGCGTGTCACGCTGCGCCGCCGCCGCGCATCACGCTTTACGTAATTTAATTTGCTTGTTTAGCGCCGACTCAAAATTACTTATGTATACTTACATTAGTTTAAGAACTTAGTTATTAAGGTTAATAAAAAGAAGGTTTATTATATTTTTGCTTTTCAGTTCGTTCAGTTCAGTTTCGGCGGTTTAATTTTTTTGTAAAAGTTTTTATTTTGTAATTTTTGTGGCTATAATCTACTAATAGACCAGGCCTAAAGCCTTGAAAATGGAAAAAGTGAAAAAAAAAATAGTTGGATGAAACTCATTGGAAAAGGAAGAGAATATAACAAAAATGAAAGAAAAATAAATTACGGGCGATCTGAGGTCGGGAAGTGGGTGAGTTATAAAGGGTAAAAAACGGTTTACCTCGACTTCCGGCAAAACTACAAGTCTTAGGAAAAAAAGTTAAATGGCAAAGTTGTAGGTAATAAAAAGATCTAAAACTTTTGTATTGAATTACGAATGCGACGAGTGTGACGGCGCGTGCTATGACGCGCGACGGCCAAGCGCCCTCTACAAGTACATTCTAGACATTTTATTATTTATCCCAGAATTTGTTTTCTGTATTTATATCTAGTATGATATGTGCATATCATAATAGAATTGAATAACAAATAATAATTATGCATTCTGTTAGATTTCTCAATCCATTTTCAGATTGGGACATATTATTACATTTCTTTCCCAGGATGTCGTAAATTTATAATAAATATCCTGACTTACAAGCAGTACAGGCAAAACCAAACCAAAAAGTTAATTTACAAGACCACCTTGGAAAAAAGAAATGTTATCAAAGGGCAAAAAGTTGAACAGAAGTTACATTTTGACCTGTGACAACACTTAGCAATGTATCTCTAGTCCCATGGTGAAGGTTTTAGATGTATGTAGAATGAAACACTTGTTTGAAGCATTACAAACACCTGCTGCTTACTAGTAGTAGTAGCTGCTTTCTACTAAGTGGGCCATCAGTCTGTCTGCTGACCCTCAGCAATAAGAATATAGCCTTGTAAACTTAATGAGGAAAAATGCTTACCTGATTTCACTGTAGTCTGCTTTAGGCTTGTTCACAATCCACGCCCTACATATTGGATATAAAGGACTATCCTCATCAAATTGGGAGAGATCTACACTCCGATCAAACAACTTCAGTACATATGATTGCCTCTGTCGCGTGTATCGAGTTTGTGGGGCATCATCATCAGAATCAAAGTTTTTCTCTTGGCTGGAATATAACAGGTAAGTTATATAAATAATAAGTCTTATCCGAATTTGTAGTTTCCTCCTTCCATTATTTAGATTAAGTCTCTAATTTCATAGTGTCTTTTGGCACAGGCCTCCTCCAGTTCATACCAGTGTGCTCTATTCAGCGCTGCTTGTCTCTAAAATGGACCAGCTGCCAGCTTCAGCTCATCCACCCAATGCTTATTTTGCCTGCCCCTGCATCTTTTTCCATCCCTAGGGTGCCAATGTCTATTTGGCTCCATTTTGGATCTAAGCATATGGCCAGTTAATCTCCATTTCTGAGCATCTATTTGGAACAAAATGTCTCCAAGTTTAGTTTTTGCTTGAATGTTTTCACTATTTATTTTGTCTGACAGCTTTACACCTAGCATGTTTCGCAATCATATGTTATGCATGGCAGGATGCTGATGTTAAAGATGTGTCCTTTTGTGGCCAAGCTCATATGTCTGTCTTTCATTACTGACTTAAGTCAAAATACTTACTTAACTGTTTAATTACTGACTTAAGTCGGTAATGAAACAGGTAAGTTATTACAATTCAAATACTTAATTGCATTACATCAATGAAAATTTTTCACATATAATTAAATAATACCACCCTGTCTCATAAAACTTACTCTGAAGATGTGTCTGATTGTGAATCTTCAACAGGAGGCTCCATCGCGTCCAAAAGAGCTCCTTGGAGTCTGTCTCTAGCAGTAGACATCCCTTTTGGTCGTGGTGATTCCTTAACTTCATGATGTTCAGCTACAAATTTAGATACAAAAAATAATCTTCAATATTAATTACATGGTTTTTCATTAACTAGTTTCAACAAAAGAGGATATAATATATGAAGTAATAATCAGAAAATAAACAATTTTACAAATAATTAGTTTTAAATTACGAAAAGTCAATGGATTTAACACGTCATAAATAGAAAATCATACTTATTTGATATGATTGCAATTAATGTTAGATATTTCAACTTATTAGTTGGAATTAAAATAAAAAAAATCCAGTTTATATTTTTATTTAAACCTTTATTCTCACTGCTGCTCGACTTTATAGGGGTAGTCTTAGCTTTATTTTTTAAAGGCGTGAACAATCTGCGACGTTTAGGCATTCTTAATTTGTTACTTTAAAACTTTAATAATAACAAAACACAAACAAATTTGAAGATTTTATAGCAAAAAATTCAAATTGCAATTCAAAAATCAAATGAAATGAACTTTTTTTTTAACTTATGGCTTTGTCTCAAACATATAACACACTTTCCGATTCTATCCGATTTATCGGAAATCCTAAATCAGATTTATTCTCTATACACTTTCCGATCTGTGCTTTCTAAAATCAGATCGTTTTCTAGCGATGAGCGATGACTCGGTGCAGACGTGTTTCACATGGCTCCTACGTTGTCTAAACTACAGAAGATTGCAATAGAAGTAGTAATAACAAGTATCATTGTGGATACACGAAAACGGAGGAAAAAGAGATGTTTATGAGCTGAAGATTAAAAAAAAAATATTTCATTAGTTAATGTTGCATTTTTGCAAAATTGTAAATTGTAGATTTTTAAAAGTCTTTCACAGGACTTAAATTTCTGTTCGAGTATTCTGGTGCCGAAATGTCCCCTATGCACACATACTTATTAAAGTATTCTTTATCTTATTTTTTTTTTTTTTTTTATTGCTTGAGTTCAGCAGACAGGCAAACGGCCCACCCTGGCAGGTGGTCACCGTCGCCTATGGACGTTTGCAGCACCAGAGGCACCACCAACGCGCTGCCGGTCTCGAAGAAATTTTATAACGCCTTTTTTGAAGAACCCCATATCATACCGCGCTGAGAAAACCTCAGCCGGAAGCTCATTCCAGATCCTGAGAGTACGCAACATGAACGTTCTGGAGAACCGTTTCGTACAGGAAGGAAGAGGCTCCAAGAAATGGGGATGAACACCCAGCCGATGGCGGGCAGTGCGGTGGTAGAAAGACGACGAGGGCATCATCCTAAATAGTTCTTCAGAACACTCCCCGTTGTACAGACGGTAGAATACGCAAAGAGATGCAAAGTCTCTCCGAAGTCCAAGCGTGTCTAAACCGTCTGTGAGCATGGGATCGCCGACAACACGAACTGCGCGCCGTTGGATCGAGTCTAGGGGATTGAGCTGACAGGCCGGTGCTCCAGCCCATAAATATGAGCAGTACTCCATATGCGGTCTGACCTGTGCTTTATATAGCACAAGCCGTTGCCTTGGACTGAAGTACTGCTTGGACCGGTTTAGCACACCTAGCTTTTTGGAGGCAAGCTTAGCTTTACCCTCCAATTGTCCCCTAAACTGCACATCATTCGTGATGTCGACACCAAGGATCCCAATACTACTTGCGATGGAAAGAGAGGTTCCTTGAAACTGTGGCGCAGGTGCGAACGGGGTTTTCTTGGCAGAGAATACGCAGACCTGCGTCTTCGAGGGGTTGAACTGGACAAGGTTTTGTCGTCCCCATTCAGAGACCCTCTCTAGAGAGTTCTCTACTTCAGACACAAGTCTGACCCGACTTTCTTCCAAAAACGCAGGAGAGAGACTTACACGACCAGTGTACCGTGCATCGCCGGTGCCATCATCCGCATAGCAATGAATGCCATCTATAGATAACATGTCATTGATATGCAGAATAAATAGCGTCGGCGACAGCACACAACCCTGGGGCACACCAGCATTGATAGGTTTCACACTGGAGCAGCAACCGTCAACAACGACCTTAATACTGCGCCCAGCGAGAAAGCTGGATAGCCAGGTGCAAAGACTCCCAGGTATCCCGTAAGATGGAAGCTTCGCAAGAAGAGCCCTATGCCAGACCCGATCGAAGGCCTTAGCGATGTCATCTTATCTTACTCGCAGTCTGACACTCGAATGTTCTATACACCTTCCGATTTAGGATCCTATTTTTGGAAAAGGGTGGTCGGGTCATCCGATTTTGTAAAATAATATTAAAGTTAGGATCTGTTGCACAGTACATTGTCTAATTTCATTTAGGATCGGATCGGATAAAATAGGAAGGTGTGTAATTGTGTATGTAATATGTAACTCAAAATTGCACCGTTATTGAAAAACTTAAAATATTAAACTTTATGTTCTCGATGCTCTACCACAATTAAATAACTTCAGGGACGCCGTCAATATAAATGCAATAATGCACCAGGGTACACTTCTTCTTAGACAAATTTTTCGATTTCTGTGGGTATATTTCTGAAGCCAACTAACACAATGGCATGTATTTTTTTTTTGTTAAACAGTTTAGCTTTAACCCTAACTGGAATAAGCAATATTTTATAAATAATTGCAGTCTATGTATAAATTTAATTATTTTAAGTTTGTTCTTCTGATTTATATAACGCGTCCGCTTTCCATTTTCCGGGACATAATGGTCGATGTCGCATTTTCCGTTGCATAAATCAATTTAAATTATAATTATATCGGAAGGAAATGAATTGTACTCTTACAAAAAAAAATGTATTAAAAAAAAATGTATTTTATCCGTGCAGGGGCGGAGAAAGAATACTAACCTCTGTGGCCGGGGTCGGCCTGTCGTAAAAGGCGACAAAACAACCCACCCTAGCTACGTGGTAGGGCCTCAAGCCCGTCTGGATGGCGACCACCTTTGGTCTTAAGTATGCCGCCATAATAACCTTGTGTTGTGTTCCGGCATTAATGACCCAAGTTCCTGTACCCTTATGGGACAGCAGCGTGTTCGCGATGCGACTGGCGTTGCAAACACCTATAGGCGACGGTAACTGCTAAATTCTAAGCGGGCTGTCAGCCTGTCTGCTGTCCTACGCAATAAAAAAAAAAAAAAAAAAATATAACTTAAAGAAGTGTCCGGCATTTAATACTGATTATTGTGGCGTAAGCTGCGCTTAACCGTACTTGATCGAGTAATATTTTTGAGAGTCTGATTCCCGCGCGGCGGGAAGCCAGTCTTCAAGTCTTGCAACAGAAGAGCCAGAAGGTGGACGTGCGGCTAGTTGGCTAAGATTCCGGTTTTACAAAGTAAAACATTTGATTCATCTGTGCTTGGTTCAGGTTCAGTATATAGCTATCTTACCGACAATTTGCAGAATTTACATAAAAAGTATCTTGAAACCAATCCTCATTATAAAATAAGCTACAGTGCATTTTGCAAGCTTCGACCAATTTGGGTACGCGTCACTATTCGAGAAACATAAGATCACGAAAATATGGAGCTGGTCGTTGTAGCCCTTCGGAAAAATAATCTAGATGAGATTCTACAATCTTCAGATATAAAAAGAATAAAAAGCCAAATTATATAAAGTTTTTCTATTTTATCTCAGACTAGCGGCCCGCCCCAGTTTCGCACGGGTAATTAACAAAATTTCAAAATTAAAAATTATATACACACACATAAACCCTTCTATTTGCGCCAGGTTACTAAAAAAATAAAATTATAAAGAAAGTTTGAATAATATTATTTCTATGAACTTTTATTTTAATGATTTTTTTTTATTATTTTTTATTTATTTTTCTTTATTTTTTAATAAGTTTTTTTTTTCTAATTTTTTGTAAAAACCCCGGTGACGTACGCCTACATTGCATAGGGTGCTGCCTATAATAGCTAGCCGAACAGAGTGAGCGGCTACCACGCAACATTTTTCTAATACTTACAGTTTTAAACTCGTGATATCTTTCGAATGTAATATCCAAATTGAATAATTCAAAAAGTTATATAAAGTTATATTGAAGCAGTTTTGAATATGAAGTAATTTATTTTGATAAGGATTAATACCAAGATACAAATAAAGAGCCTTTTCTAGGGGCGGCATTTCAATTAAATTATAAAATAAAAGAACACTTATTGTGGCATAACTATAATAGTTAGAAATATGCTGTCGCGACACTTTTTGTAAATAATGATATGTTCTGCAAAGTCGTAATACATTATTTTATTGTATCATCAATAGTTTTCGCAGCGCACGCGATTTAAATAATATTTTAGGTAATTATTTTACACCTTGGGTTACATTATTGGAGTTTTAGTAAGGATCCCTAATTTTTTGAAAATACATATAATATAGCCTATGTCACACGGGAATAGTGTAGCTTCCCAACACTGAAATAATTTTTTAAATCGGGTCTGTAGTTTCGGAGACTATTCAATGCAAACAAACAAATAATCAAATCTTTCCTCTTTTCAATAGTAGTATAGATTACGATTCATTTGTTACAAATGCTGATTCATCTGGGCACAAAATATTTGACCGTAAATATCTTGAAAACTACTTTATAAAAATAAGCCTCTCATTGAAATACCTATATATTTTATAGGTTACCTTATTTCATATAAACGCGTGTGAGAGAGCTGACTGAAAGTGAAACAAAATTTTGGCCTAATCAGTCGAAGAATGAAATTTCGAAGAACTACCCACCAATTCAAAGGCAGCTACTGTCGTCATTTCGGCAAAACTTGAGTTTGACAAGGGTTTTGCTTAGTTCTATTTAGTTTTAATAACTAGAGGAATTTATTTTTTACCAATTTAAAAGGAATATTAATATGCATGTATGTACTGCTGTTGGCAAATTAATAAAATTAAATTACAAGTTTGATTACGGTCAACAAAATATGAATTTACGTCTTGTAGGTGTTTTAGTAATGTCACAACGAAATGAAAAATTAAAACAATTATCAAATGTCAAGATTGTCAAACAGATGTCGAAGCGAGCGTTAGGTTGTTGGTATATCTCGGTTGTTACAAAAATAGCTTGCAAGTTCTTTATAGCCATACGATAGACTAGAAAAGCTAAATGTGTATATTTTTTAAAGTAAATAATATTATTGCTTTTAATTTATAATGACAACAAGGGGGTATGAACACGATGCCGACGGTAAGTAAACTTTCTTAGTGAAAACATCTTTTTAATATTATCAGCTTTGGGCGTGATTTATCATGTATTCTAAATAAAAAATTCGTACAAATTGCATTAGGTGAAAGTAGATGTGATTTGTAATGTTCACATAATATACTGATACTCCAATAATTATTCTTCAGTGGTTAAATATTAAAATCGATCTTTGTCTGCTATTTCAAGTACAATTTAATTCCATATGGGTTCTTAAAAGTTATTTCTCCAAATTTGTAATAAACTATAAGAAAACTTACAGGCTGCAAGTTCATTCCTGCTACCCAGAGACCAGATGGAACTTGGCGTAAGCCACGAAGGATAAAGGATGGCTATGTTCCTCAAGAAGAGATCCCACTATATGAAAGTAAAGGCAAGCAGTTTAAAAGCAGACAAAACACTGGTCTTCCTGTTGGACTGACTCCAGAAATTGTAGCAGAGGCTCAAAAGTCAAGAAGAAATCATGGTGGACCTATACAACCCATACCTGGCATGCTTATTAATGTTGACAAGAAAAAAAAGAAAAAGAAGACAACAGGTATTTATATTTAATAACATTATTACAATTGTACTCTTGCAACTGTAAGTTTGATCTAAAATGTATCCTATAATTCTATGACAGGATCTTCAGATTTTAATACAGCAAGTTGTCATTAAATATACAAAATATTTATTAATAGTTTATTGATTTTTAATCACCATCTAATTGGTCTTATCTCGCTTATTTATCATCCTAGTGTTAAATTCCAGTTACAACCCCAATTTCCACTGTGGTGCCCGGGGTCCACTTTTACTTTCTTTTCCACTTACACGGTCATCAGCATTCCTTGTAGTGAGTCCATTGGCACATATCTCACCTTTTACAACATCAAGCCAGCACTTTTTGGGTCAACCCCTCCTGTCAGCATCTGACAGAGGCGGTATAGCTAGCATGTTGTCATGGATGTGAAGGCTGCTGCGAATGTAGTTCTTAATGGAGTCCTTCTGCACCAGTCCACACATCCACCTCAGCATATCTTATCTCACTTATTAATTGATAAATGATTACTAGGTATTGAAGAAGCTGCAGACAAACTATCAAAATGCGAGATAACAGAACCAATATTCACATCATCAACAACAAATCCCAGCACCCAGACAGATCCAGCAAAAAGACTTAAAAACCTCAGAAAAAAACTAAGAGATATTGAAATATTGGAGGAAAAAATAAAATCTGGTATCCTAAAGAATCCAGACAAAGATCAAAAAGAAAAAATGTCTAAGAAGAAAGATATCCTAGTAGAAATTGAACAGTTAGAACAAAGTAATAATTAAGTCACAATTATTTTTAACTGTGAAGAATTTTTAAATCAAGTTTTATTGGAATCAAATCAGTGTTTTGAACAATGACAATTATTGAAATGTGGGCATTTCTTTTAATTATAAATTATTTACAACTTATAATTTCTTTTATTCTTAAATATATTTATTTTAGTCATACAGTTAGTTAAAGAACAATATAGGTACATACAATTTTTTTATATGAATGGTTTTTTTATAACAAATTTTTCTGACCGTGGGCATTAAATGCCCAATATTATATATAGTAATATTAAAATAGATATATCTTAATTATTTAATCTTATACATATCAAACTATTACTTATAGAAATATTTACATAATGATTTGCTTTTGTAGATGTTAATTTTATGTTAGATCAAGGTTGTAGAAAAAAAAAATTTTTTCTATTCCATAATGAAAGGAATTTCAGTAGAAATAAAGTAAATGAATTACAAAAAAATATTAACTTAAAACTGCATATTACATAAACAGTTACAACACCGAATGTGCAAATGTTACATGAGTGATTTGAATTTCAAGCAGTATAAAAAATGAAAGTTACCATCCCATACAGCATATTTTAGTATTAATCTAGTTCAAAAAAATCCTCAAAATCTTATGTAAGAACAAACTATATATATTTTAATTAAAAATTCTAAAGTAGTCCTAACAGGTAGTGGCTGTCTGTTCATTCAACTGTGAAAATAAATGTTGCTTTTCATTATACTTCCTGTGAGATATCAAGCCATGTGATTGTGAAATCCATTTGCCCCCCGTCTAGATAGGAAAACTAAGTATAGCTTTTGGATACTATAGAATAAGGTTTGAATGTATTTTTTGAAAAGAGGTTTCCACATTATCGTACAAATAAGTTTCCGCTGTTTTGAGAGATGGCATGGCACTAGACTTATGTTAGAATTTGCAGATGATAATTGCCTTGAAAATTAGGTTGCTCATTCAAGAACAAAATAACCCTATCATATTATTAACTTCTTATTAGCATCATATATTTTTTTTAATCCAAAAATGTCTAAATTTGGACCAAATATAGATTAACTTTTAATATAGGTACTTGTTTAATTTTAAAAAATCTGCAGTTGAGGCGCATTGAGTGGAAGACCGAAAATTTAGGAGGATGCAGAATTTTTGGAGGAAGATTCTTCTCAAACACAAAAGCAACTTGCACTTACTTTAAAAGTCACTCAGCAAGCGTTGTTTAAAATAGTTAGAGATGATTCATAAACAAGATAACTGGGTTCCATACGAATTAAAGCCGAGAGATGTTGAACACAACTTTTATTCATGGAAAATACTCATGCTGTGTATTTGGTGGGATTAGCTGGGTATGGTGTATTTCGAGATTTTACAGGTTGCTTAATCCAAGTGAAACAATCACTGGAACTCCTTACCGAACATTTGATGTAATTGAGCCGTGCTCTGAAGGAAAGAGCACGGCTCGCCACGCACCGCACGCCCTCAATACTACTCTAGACATGACCAAATTATTCTTTAACATGATAATGCTTGTCTGCATATAGGGGTTCCAGAGAAAAACTATTTAAAAACACTTAATTAGAAGTACTACCCCACCCACCGTATTCACCAGAATTGCGCCATTTGACTATCATTTGTTCTGGTCAATATCTTTGTTGGAGCAGCAGTTCACTTCATATAAAGATACCAAAAATTGGGTTGATTCGTGGATAGCCTCCAAAGATAAGGAATTCTTCAGAGATGGAATCCGAATGCTGTTTATAAAATGGGAAAAAGTAGTTGCTAGTAATGGACATACTTCAATTAAATTTAAACTACAGTTCTTTCACAATTTTTTTTATGAAAAACAGTGGAATCTTATTTGTACTCCTAATATATAGAAAGAACCGAATTAAACTAAAATGTAAATAAAACCATCTTTAAAAGAACTGTATTTCACTCATACTTCTTTCATTCAAATCAGTTTATACTTCTTATATTAGCAAGAAGTCAGTCTTCACAGGAAGCTAGAAATGAAAAGATACTTCATTTTTTGTAGGTTTTCTTATTTGATGTTCACTTTTGTTGTGTTTCAGTTTCTTATTGAAGTTCTGAGCAATAACTAGTTATAGTTGAAAAGAAGTACCTGAAAATTACATGTATTAGATAATTAAATAAATACATATGTACCATTGGTATTTTGACGCAGTAGTTTTACTGAAAAATTGATATCTTAGCAACCTAAGTATAAAACTTTAAAATTTATCCTATGAAGAAAGAAATTACTTATGAATATAATAAGTTATACATTATAAGTGCTCATTATTATTAAAGATAATACGTTAATAAGATTTTGAGTCAGTTCTAATAACTTACATCATTTAAATATTAACAGAGTTAAAACTAGTTTGAAACACATGGTACTTGTCGAGAAATTTCCATAAAGCTCAATGTGAGGGATAATTACTTACTTTAAAGGAATTCGTTTCTCGCTTTTTGTCTCGCGTAATTGCCCAAACATGCTAAAATTCCAATTACGGCTATACCGATCCCCAAGACTGTAGCCAAAAAATCGCCAAAATCGTATCCCGTCGCTGCTTCAACATTGGTAACCGTCAGTAAGGTAAATAAGAATACACACAATTTGAAATACATGGTTATTACTGTTTATGTATCGATACTTTTGATATTTTGTTAATTGTTTTGCTTAGATTCCGTGAAAAGTTGAAAACAATGATGAAAACTTTGTTTTTTTTTCTTTTAATTATTTTAGTACACTTTGGTCTCAACACTTTTCGCATTAATCTTGCCAGTGTCCTAGTGTGACAGTGAAAGAAAGAAAGTGACAGGTTATAAACGGAGATTTTTATTGAGTTTGTCATAGTCAAACCAAAGTAGATAAAAGAAACAAACGTCAGCGTCAATGATACGAAGAAGAAGAGATTGAGAATCTTGGGTAACGAGTGACGACCCGATTTCTTAGTCCCCTTGTTTTCTTTTAAAATATCTTGAGTTCTATTCGTTTTACCTTTAACAATTAAGTTAACATATATCTTCACGTTTTTTTATCGAACAGGCAAACAACTAATACAAATTAAAAATAACAGATTAAAATAATGATCTTTAAGTTTTACACTTAGGTGTGTTTTTGTGCTTAGTTAAAGGTCAAGATGAGTTATAATTCAAGTGGTAGTGGCGGCAAAGGGTTTGGGTTTGCTGGGTTTACAATGCCCAAGCGGAATCCCTCTAATGTGTCTCTTCATGCGGTGCCACCGCCGTCGACGCCTATGCACGCCGTGCCGCCCCCCACGTCTGGATTATCCAAACAAGGGTACTCTACAATGAATTCAATAAGTCAGAATGCTATCACTGGCAATTGGGGTACGCTTGGAAAGAAACGTGCTAAGACTGAGGATGAGTAAGTACCTTTAGAAAATTCCAATTATAGCCTAATTACTAGCAACAAATAGTATATAATATAGTTCCTGGCTGAATACCATATTGTAGCTGTTCTTAATATCCTGGTTAAATAGCCGAATGACAGTCAAGCTTATGGCAAGGCGACCTTGTTCCTCACTTGTTAGGGTTATTCTAGGCAGTTTATTGTAAGGAACTTTTTCTAAAATAAAGACGTCATAATTTATTATGTTTTAAGATACTTTGATGAAGAAGATGAGCCGCCAACACCAGCTTTAGCTTATATCCCTGCCCCTGGGAGCCCTACCTATGAGGCAGCATCTAGTTCAAAGGTAATTGTATGAAAAGTAAAGCATTTTTATTAGATTACAGTTTAAAAATGCATTCAAGAATTTTTCATATCATAGAAAGATGATGAGGAAGAAGACCCTTTGGATGCCTATA
Source organism: Malacosoma neustria (assembly GCA_963693495.1). Classification (NCBI taxonomy): domain Eukaryota; kingdom Metazoa; phylum Arthropoda; class Insecta; order Lepidoptera; family Lasiocampidae; genus Malacosoma; species Malacosoma neustria. Next base: position 18,047,317 of record OY856386.1, read on the forward strand.
TGGCAGGCCTGGAGCAGCAAGCAGCTAAGGATTTGGTGGCAAGTAAAGAGAATGCTGTAAGTGGGAAGGGTGATAGTGGGAGAGGTACCAGAGGTGATATTGATGATATGGACGATGAAGAGAGCTATTACAAGTGAGTTTGATTTTGAGTCTTGTCAACTAGTAAACTGTTGCCTTAAAGAGAAGTTACAACTCATCATACTACTTAAATAATTAAATTAAAACAAATTAGTTCTGGCACCAGCCAGTATTTTTCTATAGTTCTTTTCTCTGTTTTTCTTTTTTCTCATTCTCAATATGCCTTGATATGAGGACTTGGTTACATTGAAATGAAATTACATTGAATGATCTAATCTTTATTTACTAAGAAATTTTTTATTTTCTTTATAGATATATGGAAGATAATCCTTTAAATAATGGTGATGATGCATCAGATGTTGAAATTGAGTATGATGAAGATGGTAATCCATTAGCTCCACCGAAAAAGAAATACATAGATCCACTTCCACCGATAGACCATTCTGAGATAGTATATGAACCATTTGAGAAGAATTTCTATGTACCACATGAGGATATTGAGCAACTGACTCCACAACAAGTTGAGGATTTGAAGAAAAATTTAGGAGTTAAGGTATATGCTACAAAAATCTACATGGTAGGAGCCCAAGCCCACTTGGATAACAACCACTCTTCTTCTTATGTATGCCACCATATAACCTTGTGTTGTGTTTTGGCATTAGTGATTTCTGTACCCCTAAGGGACAGCAGCATGTTCATGATGCCGCTAGCATTGCAAACATCCATAGGCGACGATAACTGCTTACTGTTAAGTGGGCCATCAGCCTGCTGTTCCTCAGCAGTAAAAAAATAATGGTCTTGTTCATGAATTGATTTTGTCTAGCCCATTCTCTCCATGTTCTGTTTCTAGATAACTGGTCCAGACCCACCTCGTCCTGTGAGCAGTTTTGCCCATTTAGGCTTTGATGAACAGTTGATGCGAGCGATACGCAGGTCGGAGTACTCCCAGCCTACGCCTATTCAAGCTGCAGGTGTACCGGCAGCATTGTCTGGAAGAGATATTATTGGTATGTCTTTCTGACTATTGGTTGTTTAATATAACTTTGAATAAATGTGGTGAGAGAGGGCCCAACATGGTCTCCAAGGCCTAAGTCTACCTGACCTGTAGCTGGCTCTAAGCAAAAATTTAAGCTTATCTAGGCAGAGTTATATCAATAAAGTTTAAGCATAGATTAACTTAATTTGAATATTTATGTATTTGTAATAGGTATTGCACGAACTGGTTCTGGTAAAACTGCTGCATTCCTCTGGCCTCTCCTCATTCACATTATGGACCAGAAGGAGTTGGCACCTGGGGATGGACCTATTGGTCTAATATTGGCACCTACTAGAGAATTGGCACAACAGGTAGTTATAACTTTCTGTTTCTCTACACAAGTTCTGAATTCCATGCATACCTTATGCATGGTCCACAACAACGACTGAGGTGGCTCTGACACCAGAATTTCCTTGTAGGTTTAAGTTTAGACAATTGCGCCCTGTTAAGGCATCAAACCACAGTGCTTGCAGGGTATGAGTGTATTCTCCATAATTATTTTGAAGCAAAGGATGAATGGAATTGGTTTCATTATTATTCATAGTTAATATATGCTAATAGGAGACTGTATACAAATTTTTATACTTGAATCTAAAGTAGTTTGTGGTGCAACATACGCTTCTAATAGAAGAGTTTGACGAAATAGTTGCTTGGCGGTTGAAGCCATATATATGGTTAATTTAAATAATAAAATGAAAATACATTTAGAAACTAGATATATATGTGTACATAGGGGAATGCATCACACGAAAACTCTGCGGCCGGGGTCGGCCTATCGTAAAAGGCGACAAAACAACCCACCCTAGCTACGTGGTAGGGCCCCAAGCCCGTCTGGATGGTGACCACCTTTGGTCTTAAGTATGCCGCCATAATAACCTTGTGTTGTGTTCCGGCATTAGTGACCCAAGTTCCTGTACCCTTACACAGCACTGTACCCTTGGACAGCAGCGTGTTCGCGATGCCACTAGCGTTGCAAATACCCATAGGCGAGGGTAACTGCTAAATTCTAAGTGGGCCGTCAGCCTGTCTGCTGTCCTACAGCAATAAAAAAATAAAAAAAACATAGGGGAATTTTGAGGTCTAGAAAAAAAGAAATGGACCAGTGAATTTTATTTCCGATTTTTATGGAAAATTTCATCACTGATGATGACAGCCACGACTTATGCATGCAAATCGGATGTATAGTTTTCCTAATATATTGTTAACCAGATTGAAAAACATAGTTACTAGAAAAACGCATTCAAAAATTTACTGAAGGACAATTCAATGTGGAAACTACATCTTTTATTTGTCGTATTTTTTCTTGTTGTCAACGATTTCTGCCCGTACAGCAGCTCCTCAGCATCCAGAGAACGATAATTTTTCCCATGTCTTACATGTAGACTTGCGTGCGTCCTTTTTTCGGCTTCACGCTCGGTCTTTTCAAATGTTTTGACAATATTGATAGAGTGCTTCACCAATTTCAATGTCCATGATTTCCAATACATTCATGAGGCCAATGTGATCATTGTTAAAAAGTATTAAAGCAATATTAGTCGCAGTTTTAATTATGAAATCTGCCGCTCCATGCCATCATTCTAGATGTCTGACACAAATTTTGACATAACACAGTTCATACACTGGTTGTTATTCTGGTGGAAAATGCCTAAACATTGTTGAAGAAGCAATTACAGTCCAAGCAATCGCATTTCAAAGATAAATCAACTTTGTATACATTTCGTATTAAGGGGCAAGACACGATTTCTTTCCGCTGTACAGTGCTTGCAGTTTACCACAATTTTAAATCCAAGTTCTCTTATTACATTTCACATGCTCGCTTCGCGTCCGGTTACAGCAAATATATATGTATGTTTTTTTTATTTGCTTTGCTCTCTTACAGATATACATGGAGGCAAAAAGATTTGGTAAAGTGTATAATATCCGATGCGTTTGCTGCTATGGAGGCGGCTCAAAATGGGAGCAGACTAAAGCTTTAGAAGGTATCATGTACTAACTTTGATATATATGGGACATTGATTCAACGTACACCTTGTGTATTACGAAAAACCTGGGAAATATTCTATATATTTACTAATTTTTCTACATGTTTGTATCCCAGAAATAGAAATTTTTTAGACTGTCCTCGAAGAACTTTTGAGGTTGGGCTAATCCATATCTATGAGGGGTGTTCAATAAATAGTGATAATGCGATAATTCTCTTTGGAAAGAAAAAAAAAATACTGGCTGGCATGGCATAGCCCAGACATTAGATATAATAATAATAAAAGCAATGAATTCTGTCCTGTCCGAATGTGTTCTTAAAAATGGATAAAAGTGAAGTTCGCATGGTAATAAAATATCTCTGCTTGAAATTTTTTACTACGGAACTGGTAAATCAAGACTTGAGAGCAACATTAGGGGTTCATGCTCTTCCATATTCTACGTTTGCGCATTGGTGTGCTGAGTTCAAGCGAGGAGGAACTTCTTTGAACGACGACACCCGCACAGGACGCTCTACGTCGATAGTGACTGAATAAATAATTAAAAAAGTTAAAAACATTGTCTAGGTGCATCGTCGTCTTACTATAGGAGAAGAAATGAAGATTTCTATAAGAAGTGTCCATAATATTATACACAATCATTTGGGTATGAAATAAGTGTCAGCTCGCTGGGTGCCCAGAATGCTTTCTGAGGCGCAGAAACAAACAAGACTGAGAATTTTACAAAGCTGTGTGGGTTTTTTACAACAAGATTTTGACCGATTTTTGGCTCAATACATAACTATGGGCGAAACATGGCTTCACCATTATGACCCGGAAATCAAAAAAACAGTCCATGACTTGGAAGAGACCATCATATCTAATACTGAAGAAATTTAAGGCGATTCCATCCGCCAGTAAGATCATGGGCTTATTTTTCTGTGACAGCCAAGGGGTGGTAATGATAGAATACCTTAATCACGGAGTCACTATTACGGGCACTTTGTACGCATGACAAATAACAAAGTTGCTTGAGGAAATATGTAAGCAACGGCGTGGCAAACTCGCTTATGTTGTTTTGTTTCACCAAGATAACGCCCCCGCGCACAAGTCCAGAGTTGCGATGGCTGCCATTCAAGAGGCTGGCTTCGAATTGATGGAACATCCTCTATATTCACCGGACCTAGCTCCTAGTGATTTCTGCCTATTTCCGCGGTTAAATGTACATCTCAGGGGCCATAAATTTGAAGATAATAACGCAGTAGTCGCCGCGGTACACGATTTTTTAAAGGATCAGGAAAAAGATTTTAAAAAAAAGGGAATTTTAGCTTTAGAAAAAAGATATACAAAGTGTAAATACGTCGAAAAATAAAATAACATTTAATAAAGGATAATTACGTCATAGTCATTATCACTTTTTATTGAACACACCTGACATGTTTTACATATCTTTAAGTGATCAAATTGCATATGTACTTCATTACGGTTTTTTTATTTTTTCTAGGGTAGATAATAGTCATTAGGCGTGAGATTTGATCAGTAAGGTGAATGTGGAAATATTTCTCAATGTAATTTGTTCAATGCTAGCTGACCCGACAAACATTCTTCTTCTCTCTTCTCGTGCCATATAAATTCAAAAAGAAAAACAGAACTTAATTACATTCACCCCTATTTCACCCCCTTAAGTTTAATTTTCACGACAAAAAGTATCCTATTCTCCAGGGTACAATCTATCTCTATACTGAAATTTAACAAAATCGGTTCTGCTGTTTAGGCGTATAAACATAACAGACAGACTGACACAGTTACTTTCACATTTATAATATTAGTTTGGATTGTATTGGTTTTATTTGCATGATGAGATCTTACCTTGCCGAGATAAAAGTCAGTTGTGCAGCTTTTCACGCCATTTTCGTGATAAGTGCGTGCTGTGGTGACAGATCACAAATTGTTGTATGCTAGAAATCCTTATTAGTAGATATATGGAATCTACTTTATGTCAGTATTCATTATTGAAGCCATCATCATAAATGCTTATGGAGTAGATGACGGCGGTAAACCTGTTAATTATCAGTTCTGATTCCTTCAGTTTCAACATCCAAAGCAAGGTTTCGCTTATGCCCAAAATAATGGCCTGATGAGCTTTCTTGTATAGATAGTTGAAACATAATTCATAGAACTGTATTAGTATTGTATCCGTTCAGGGGCGGAGAAAGAATACTAACCTCTGCGGCCGGTGTCGGCATGTAGTAAAAGGCGATAAAACAAAACCTTTTGTTGTGTTCCAGCATTGGTTTTTTTTTTTTTTTTTACTGGGTGGGGAAATCCTCATGGACTACCTCCGCCTGGGGAAAGGCGGAGGGGCATGCCGGACTCCTACCGGCTAAAACCACCACCCCGGTGTCTCCTCACATGTGCGTGCGGGGCCGCGGGAATCCAAATTCTTCCGCAGCCCCACACTAGTGCTGGCCCGGTCTGTCCGGGCCTCGTCTCCTGCACGGGGTAGTGAGGTGTTTAACTACCCCGTGCATCGCTTCAGAGGCGCGCGCCGACACCCGCGCGCGCCTCCCCCTCGGGTCCATCGAATGGAGGGCGGGAACTTCCCCAAGTCCCTCGCCCCTGGACCTATTTATGGGGGCCGGAAAAGGGCGTTGTCCGCCCTTCTCCTTCGCCCGGTGCGCCTTCTGCGGCCGGGGAAGGGAGTCGAGATCTCCCTCTCCCGTTCCGCAGTTTCCTTCTGCGACATCACGTCCTCGCAGAAGGACACCACTGCGTCCCACGACTCTGCGCTACCGACCATCCTCCGCACTACGGCCGGCAGCGACAGATCTCCTCCTACTTCATTTGTGAGGACACGGCGCTGCTCCTCCCAAGCTACACACTCGGCGAGTGTGTGTTGCGCCGTGTCCTCCCCGCCGTGGACGCAGTGGTGGCACCGAGCGTCCGGCTCCCTGTCTATGCGGCACAGGTACTTGCCGAAGCAGCCGTGCCCCGACAGCACCTGCGTCACCCTAAACGACAGGGAGCCGTGCCTTCTCCCGAGCCAGTCGTCGAGTACTGGCCGGATCGCCTCGACGGTAGCGAGGCCGGCGGTAGGGCGCAGAAGCCTTTGCCGCCATTCCGCCACCAAGACCTGACGGAGCTCCTCTCGGCGCAGCGCGATCTGGCGCTGCTCCGGCCTCGAGCCCCGTGCCCGCTCTTCCTCGCGCCATCGATATAATGACGCGAGTACTTTCGCCTCTAGGTCCCAGGGCGGGGATCCGGCCAGGACGCAAGCCGCCTCGTAGGAAATCGTGCGATACCCGCGGATGACTCTGACGGCCATCGCCCTCTGCGGCTTGCGCAGAATGGCGAGAGTGCTGGCCGTCATGTCCAACGCCCAAACAGGGGCCCCGTACAGGGCCATGGACCGCACGATCCCCACGTACAACCGCCTACAGGCGGCGCTCGGGCCCCCCAAGTTGGGAAGCAACGTCGAAAGCGCGCCCGCTGCACCCATCAGCTTGGGCGCCAGCCGCCGGAAGTGGGGCCCAAATTCCCATCGGTTGTCGAGCACCAATCCCAGATACTTCATGGTGGACTCGACAGCTATCCGGGCCCCGCTGACCACGATGTGTGATCCCGGCGTCGGCGCACGTCGGGGGCCATGAAACACCATGGCCTCCGACTTGTTAAGGGCCACCTCCAGGCCCAGGCGCCGGATGCGGTTCACCACCTGTGACACCGCAGCCGTGGCTATCAACGTCGCCTCCCTGTGCGAGCTCCCCCGGGCAGTGACAAGCGTGTCGTCCGCGTAACACGTCAAGTCGGCGCCCGACGGGAGCTCGCCTCTCAGCACCCAGTCGTAGCCGATGTTCCACAGGAGCGGTCCCAAAACCGATCCCTGCGGAACACCGCACGACATGAGGTGCCGACCGGCACCGTCACGTCCCCGATAGGTGACGCATCTACCCTCCAGATAAGCCCCTACCGTACGGCGGAGGTAGAGAGGCACGCGATGGTATTTCAGAGCCTCCCGAATACAACTCCAGGGTAGGGTGTTGAATGCGTTGGAGATGTCTAAAGACACCGCCAGCACCACCCCCCAGCATTGGTGACCCAAGTTCCTGTAAATTCTAAGCGGGCTATCAGCCTGTTTGCTGTCCTACAGCAGTAACTGGAAAATATTTCATATGGAATTTTTTTTAGGTGGCGGTGCTGAAATAATAGTGGGTACCCCTGGACGAGTTATTGACCTCATAAAGTGCAAAGCCACAAATCTCCAAAGAGTCACTTACTTGGTGTTGGATGAAGCTGATAGAATGTTTGATATGGGATTTGGTAAGTCAATTTCACGAGGTAGGAGTACCTCATTTTACACTTGTTTTATGCGGACCAGCAGGTAGGTGGACCGTCAACTTAATAGTAAGCAGCAACCGTCGCCTATGGTTGTGTGCGACGCCACGGACTCACTAACACGCTGCTGTCCTCGTAGGAAAACTGGAACCTGGGTCACTAATGGCGGAACACAACACAAGGTTACCGCGGCACAATTAGAGACCAGCAGGTGGTTGTGTATCCAGGGGGTTGCAGCGCTACCACCTAGCTGGGGTGGTTTTGACACTTTACGACAGGCCGCCCTCGGCCGCAATGGTCAGTATTCTTAGTCCGCCCGCCCTTACGTGGAGGGAATGAAAAAGTGCTCTTTATCTTGTTCAAATTGTAAGGTACTATTTGAAAAAAATTACTACTAAGGTAGATTAATACTTTATCGACAGCTAGCCTATTTATCGGCTTTCCGATTGCCAACGCTTATCGACCTATTAAGCCTAGGCTTTTAGCTAACGACGGTTTACTATTAACTTGAATTTATGCATGTTAGCTTTTAAGGCTCTTTTCTGGGTTGCCTGGAAGAGATCGCTCTGTAGCGATAAGGCCGCCCATTGTAAGTCAAGTACATATTGATTGTGTAAATAAGTTTTATTGTTTTTGTAAGATTGGTTTACAATAAAATGTTATCTATCTATCTATCTCTTTTATATAAATGTAAAGTATAAATATCAATAAAATTACATTCCTTTGAAACAAAAGGAAAAAGGACAACATAATGACCAGTGCTGGGAGTAAATGCGTGCGCGACTAAACCGGTACTTGGCAAGGGGCACACTCAAAAACAACCGGACGATAAAGTGTTAATTTGCTGCATTTATGTAAATAAATACATTGATACTGATACAGAATAATTGGCATATATGGACTGACAATACTCACATTGACACATCACTGCCACTAATTAAAATTTAATGTTAAAAAAATTGTTGAAGTCTATGGAGAGTGATGAAGTAATTTATGAAGCTGTCTCATTTAAAAATTTCATTATAAGAAGCTTTAAGCAAGCTTTCTGGTTGGATTTTGGAGATATTTAAAGACCATTGGAGATATTGTTTATATCTATTCGGGCAGGGCGAAGAAGGAATGAAGAACGAACCTCTGCGGCCGGGGTCGGCCTGTCGTAAAAGGCGACAAAACAACCAACCCTTGCTACGTTGCAGAGCACCAAACCCGTCTGGATAGCGACCACCTTTGATCTTAAGTATGCCGCCATAATAACTGTGTTATGTTCTGGCATTAGTGACTTATGTTCCTGTATCCTTATGGTACAGCAGCGTGTTCGCGATGCCACTGACGTGGCAAACACCCATAGGCGACGGTAACGGCTAAATTCTAAGTGGGCCGTCAGCCTGTCTGCTGTTCTACAGCAATAAAAATCTTTTTTTTTTACGGTCTTCGTGGCGTAATGGCAGACGCATTTTGGTATGCTTGCAGAGTTCACGGGTTCGTTTCCTCTCTTGTCTCTTGTCTGTGTTTATATAAAATATGTTTTTGTTTATGAAAGAAAAGTATATTCTATTTCAACTAGGTACCTGGTAGTTCAGTGGCAAGATATTAAATATTTTATGGTTTTAATTAGAGTTTAATTATTAAATTATTATTATTAATAAATTCATTGATTCAGAGCCGCAAGTGCGTTCTATATGCAACCACGTGAGACCAGACAGACAGGCGTTGCTATTTTCGGCAACGTTCCCGAGACGAGTTGAGAGGTTGGCGAGAGACGCGTTACACGACCCCGTAAGGGTCACCCACGGTCAGGCTGGAGAGGCTACTGACCTTGTCACGCAGCACGTCAGGTAATTCATAATATATATTGTCAATATTTTGTTGCTGAATAAATTATTATTATTAAAAAAAAAACGTGTGTGAATGAATTCCAGCAAAGAATATTAGGAGCTGTTAATAGAACATTTCATATTGCCTAGAAACAAAGTGGGTTTATTGAAATTAAACAATTCTTAGTGTACATTTATGTTGATGAGATTTTTCAGGTTGTGGTCAAAAATGGATGTACATTCATTTCGTACATATTATTCACTTGAAGGAGACATATCCAGCATGCCTAGTCATGCACATATATATACACAATATCCGGATGACCGAGCTTTCCTCGGTATTTTTATTTATTTTTTATAAATTGTGTTTTTTGGAAATTAACAATTGATTTTCTTAGTCTAACCTCAAAGGAAACACTCATTGACTTCTTGTTACTTAACGGGTTTGTCAAAGTAACCCTGTATATACAAGAATTGCTCGTTTAAATATATACACATTATAGAAGAGTTTTGTATACTGCAGTGCAGCAGGATCGTGGGTACAATGACCCCCCCACTCTATAACTGCGCGCGCGTTTTAGATAACTTAAGCACTATGACGGTAGTGAGAAGCCGAAAGTACCCAAGGGTAACCAAATTTAGTCGCTAATTAGAGGAAAATTCACTTGGCGACACACCGACACGGTCGCGCTTACGTTGTGGACGCGTGCGCATTGCTACAGGGGGGGGGGGGGGGTCATTTTACCCACGATCTGGCTGCACTCGGTCTGTTTAAGTTTAAATGTAGAATATTACAGATTGATCATGAAATTTAAAAAGCCATGTAACCTAATTATTTACCAATTTGCAGAATATTCAATAAACCAGATGACAAATGGCCGTGGTTGCTGCAGAATTTAGTTGAATTTTTATCTGCGGGCAGCGTTTTAATATTTGTTACTAAAAAGGTATGTTTTCCTTTTTTTTGTAAATAAATACATTTTAACATAAACCGCGAGGCGCGAATCGAACCCGTGCCCTCCGAAAGCGTACCGAAGTACCACGGGATCCTCAAAATTTTGTTATTATACATATACGGATCGGAGGTATCTCATGGCTCAGTGGTTTATTTTAGTAATACTAACCCCTGTGGCCTGTCGTAAAAGGCGACAAAACAACCCTAGCTACGTGGTAGGGCCCCAAGACCGTCTGGATGGCAACCACCCTTTGTCTAATGCTGCCATAATAACTTTGTGATGTCTTTCGGCATTAGTGACCAAGGTTCCTGTACCCTGTCGCAAGCATCCATAGATGATGGTAACTGCTTGCTATTAAGTGGGTCGTCAGCCTGATCTGCTGTTTATTAGCAATAAAAAAAACGGGAGGGGAATAAAACCTGTAAACCTGATCCATGGAGGGAGTCAAATTTTTGAGTTGATTTAATTGTAGTTAGAAGCAGAACAGACAGCGGCGAATCTAGGTGTCCAGCAGTACGACGCTTTGCTTCTTCACGGCGACATGGAGCAAGCTGACAGGAACAAAGTGATCACCGCATTCAAACGACAGGAGAACAATATACTTGTCGCCACAGATGTCGCGGGTAAGAAAAAATATTACAATTTATATTAAAAAAAAAACAAACAAATCGGGCGTTGTATGTCGCATATTCACCTTCGTGTAATCTTTGTTATATGATACACCACCCAATGAAACGATTAACAAATTAACCTGAAATGTGAAGGAAGGAAGACGGAAGGAAGCGTGACAATAACGCTGTACAGATCTAAATTTAAATTGAATTTCTCCGTCCGGGGGTGAGCTCTGAGGCCGGGCTGCCCCTGCTGTTGTAAAAGGCGACAAAGCAACCCTAGCTTGGTAGATGGCATCCACCCTTCATCATCATCATCTCAGCCGGAAGACGCCCACTGCTGGACAAAGGCCTCCCCCAAAGATCTCCACGACGATCGGTCCTGAGCTGCCCTCATCCAACCTATTCCGGCGATCATGACCAGATCATCGGTCCATCTTGTGGGGGGCTTACCAACATTGCGTCTTCCAGTACGCGGTCGCCATTCGAGGGCTTTTCTGCCCCAGCGGCCATCTGTCCTTCGTGCGTCATCCGGGCTATGTCGGTGACTTTGGTTCTCCTGCGAATCTCCTCATTTCTGATTCGATCTCGTATTCATCCTTGGTTTCTAATTAAGCCTCCATGATAACCTTGTGTTGTGATCCGGCACAAGTTACCCACGTTCCAGTTCTCTTACGCGGACGGCAACACGTTAGCGATGCCCCTGGCGTCACAATCACACATTTAGCGGCGGTAAACTGCTTATTAGATGTGCACAGTATTATATATAAAAAAATAGCTAATTTCTTTTCACAGTTTGGTGTATACCTACCACCCTGTCTATTGTAGAAACTAGTATTAATAAAACTTTTTCTTCAATAAATCTTAATTATCAAATATCATTATGAGTAAAATCTTTATAGTTATTGAATAGATAAAGATTTTTTGCATTATTGTAAACCTATTATAAAAGCAATTATCCTCTGCGTTATTTTCACAGGTTTACTGAATTGTATCAGAGGGTTTCATTCGTGATCATAATTTAAATAATTTTCGATAATTTTAATATAATCATATAATGTTTGAAGTTACATCACTTCTATATTATACGTGTATTTCCGTATAATATTTCGATACTATCAATATAATATACGCTTCAATATAAACATTCAACTAAGTTTTTTTAGTAAATTGACTTTAAAAAAAATTGTACAGATCACAGCCTATAAGTTAAAGCATGACCTTTTATGCACAGTGACACATTTTTGGGTCACAATTGTGTGCGGCATGGAGTGAGACGTGAGGGGGCGTGGGGATCCATAGCAATGCAGGGACGCGAGCCCCCGTGAAAAAAAAAACAATTATTTACACAGATGTGTCATACGTTCATGCCACGCACACAACACCGATAGGTCGGATATATGGGTCCACTCAGGGATTGAAGAAACATAGGCGACTATAACGATGACATACACTATGAAAATTATGAGAAGTGGGTACGTATCCAATTAATACCAAATCTCTCCTCCCAAATTTGGTAATAGTTGTGGACAGTGCCAAATACCGCAATAAGGAATAAAATTTAGCACCAAATGCTAATACAAAGACAGCCGATATGATGGCTTGGCTTTCAGAAAAGTGATCAGTTATGCTCTTGATACGTTTTAGGCTCAGTTATAAGATTTAACAAAAAAAAAATAATAATAAAGACCGCTTCAAAGTTTTTAGTATAGACAGTATTTTTAAGGACCATGGACATGATATACTGCGCCTGCCACCCTGCTACCCGGACTTAAATCCCATTGAAATAGCATGGGCAGCAATAAAATCGCATGTCAGTAATAAAAATGTTCAGTGGAATGTGACCCGTGTAATAAGAGTTAGTGAACGAAAAAGTAAATTCAATGGGATCAAGTGACGAAAAAGCTATGCGATAAGGTCAAAACAATAGAAGAGGATTACGTCAAAAGTGATGACGTCATCGACGTAATGAGTGAAGAATTTATAATACGAGTTGGCTATTCTGACAGTAGTAATTTAAGCGACAGTGAAGAGGAAGTCGCGAGCCCTGGTATAAGTTCCGGTGCCAGACCTCATTGAAAATATGTAGGTGTCGTGCCAATGAGTGACAGCAGTGAAAGTGATTAAACTTTTTTTATTTATTGATTTAATTATTACGTATCATAACTTATATATTTATATCATTATTGAAAAGACATACCTGATTCTTTTGGTAGATCTTCTACCAGTAAATCCCTTTCCTCGACTAAATCGCTATCAGGCGTTGTTGGTCTTCGTGGTGATTTTGAACGACGCTGTCGTTCAAGTTTTTTCTCCCATTTTCGTATTTTTCGTCTGATCTCTTCTTCGTCGCGGTCACTATGACGCTTAGGCATTATTTATAACACTATATGTTTGTTATATAAAGGGTATATTCACTTAATTTTGCTTATCATAAAATATAAGTGAATTCGACACCGCGTGAAAAAAGTGAATGATGTATAAGTATAGTGTTGCCATGGTGTGGTTTTTTTAGTCGCATTCGCTTTTCTCTAAATCACGCGATGACACAATGCGTCGATTGTGAAACTACTAGTGATTATATGAAGATTGTCTCGGACTAAGCATTTCATATAATTATTATTTTGATTAAATTCTTGTTAGCAGGTATTTTATCAACTGTTTATTGACTGATTTACTGGGTTTTAAATTTAGCGGGTAATCGTGAGCCTATTTTTTGTGCCTAATTTTACCTGCGCGGACGACCGCCATTTTGTTTCAACTTAGATGCCGCGATCTGTACATTTATCAGATATGGTCCTTCGAGCCGGATAGATCATTACAACGCATGTATTTTTTATTAGCCCGTGGTTTGGACATCCCGCATATCCGTACGGTCATAAATTACACGGTCGCTCGGGACATAGACACGCACACGCATCGCGTGGGTCGTACGGGCAGAGCTGGGGTTCGAGGCCAGGCGTACACCCTCATAACTCGGGATAAGGACAAAGAGTTTGCGGGACACCTGCTCAGGAATCTAGAAGGAGCACAGCAGGTGGGTTTAACACTTTTCCAATGTTTATTATACACGTTTATACTTATTATCTATAGGAAAATCCTTTGACACACTATCACATCAAAAGTACTGAACATATCATGATGAGACTGAGACTATTCGACGCGAATATTTTCGTAGATTGGTCTAGGTTACTTACTACTTTTTTTGGATTCACTAGTAACCTACATCATATAAGGTCTTTTTGCTGTTCATTCACTATCTTTATATTTATATACTGATATGTAATCATTTTATACAATTTGAAAGCCTCGACTCACTGTCTAATATATATTTTGTCCATTCATTAGGAAACAACACACGATTTTGACTTTTTAATAATATGTTAAATTAATGTATTTAATAAGTTAATAATTTCATATAGGAAGTGCCTGAAGACTTGATGCAGTTGGCGATGCAGTCAGCGTGGTTCCGCAAATCAAGGTTCAAGAAGGGCAAAGGGAAGAATTTGAATGTCGGCGGCTGCGGGCTGGGGTGAGCTTGATTAATTATGATTCTGATAGTTGCCAGGTTTTTTTATATTTTACCATAAATAATGATATAACCATATGTTTTATATCGTCAGTATTTAGTGTAGTTATTTAGTGAGCGGCATTGAATGACTTAAATAATTATCTCAATAACTATTATTATTTTGATTACTAAAATTTACTAACATATAAAATGCGACCTGCAATATGAGTTAAAGGCACCTGTTTGGCCCTTTTAAGTGGAATTATGGTTGAAGATAGGTCTTCTATTATGTTTATCGGTTCAAACTTGGATTCCAATGGAAATAAATTATCTGAGCATAAAGAAAGCCACCGCCGGCTTAACCTATAGGTGGTGATCGCTCCGTTTGCTGAATATTTACTTTTTAATAGCTTGTATTCGCGACTTCGTCCGCGTTGGTTGATATATTAACAAGTCAAGAGGTAGAAGTAGAAGAGACTTCCCCTCCCCTATGCATGTGCGCTACGCTTCTTGCCCCACTTCTCCGCGGCAAGAAAACACACATCATTAAATACGTAGTGCTTATAAAAATCGTTGTTTCTTAAAACTTTAATTAAATGAAAATATTTTACAAATTTTTACAATATTTTTTTTAAATAACGGTCAAGTGTCTAAGAAATAAAGCTTAGAAGATTTAATTGAAATATATCCAGTAGTATTGCCGTGATGCGCGTACAATTGCAGATCTTTATCATTTTATATACATATATTATTTTACTAGTCCAAATACAGTGTATAACCTAAACCGAAGGAGGATGCGCTGAAAGCAGCTGGCCTTGACAGGACGACCTTGCCGCGTCCTTGGATAGCCGTAGTCAATCCATCGAACCGAATGCCCGAACAATGCAGTTGTTTTCATTTTCAACTTTTGCGGTCACGGCAGGCGTGGTTTAAATTAATTTTTTTGATAAATGATTGTATTTCTAGGTACAAAGAACGTCCCGGTCTGCCTGCGCATAATGAGGAATTTCCGTCAGTGGCTGTGGAGAAAGCTGGCCCCGCCACCGACAGGCTCGCCTCCCTCAAACAGGCCTTCAGGTCGCAATATAATCAGGTATAATTTGTTCATTGTGACCCTGTGGGCGGGGCTACTAGAATAATAAGCCCACCCAATCTCGTTTTTAGGGAGTGGCAAAATGCGACAAAGATTTTATTGCATTCGTAAGGCCCAATCGGCGTTTCTTTAAACCAGACGGTAATCGTTTAAAATTTTAAATATATGTTATAGCTAAATCTATTTATTTATTTTACTTCTTTGCACAAGAAAAGAGTGTCACTATTTTAGAGGTGGTTCCTGGTGTCCAATAGATTTGTTGTTGTGTGAACCCAGAGTTCTTTCTAGAAGGGCTTCTTGGGGGCCGTGTTCACAATAAAATATTGATTCTGTTTGGTTTTCAGGATTCCTTAATTTATATATTTGTAAAAGTGGTATATAAAAATATGATATGAAAACATGATGAATAGATGGCTCGCATTCGTCGTACGCAGCTTAAAGAGTAAAAAACAAAGAAGAATACCATGTTACCTACCACACTTTGAATGATGGCAGAAGAGAAGTTGTGGATTTCCCATACAGCAGGATATTGTGAATAACTATAATTTTTATTTGATTGCAGTTCACAGCATCATCAGATCATTCGTGGGAACAAACTAGATTGGTTCTTCAGCCAGGAGTCAACGCCCCTGCGTCCGAAAACAATGAAGAAGGGAAACCGGAGAGAGTTCGCAAGAGTGGCAAAAGAAGTCGATGGGAGTAGCATAAAGAAATAATAAAATATTACATGTTGTATGCGAATTTCATTCCTAAAACTCTCGTATCCTCGTAAGGCCTTTTTTGTCTCGGGGAAAAACCCTCTCTTGACGGGTTCCCCCGGCCCGGGGGGACCGAGGGATGTGTGGGACTCTGGGAAAGATGTTCGGCCATCCGACTACCCACTAAAAAACCCCGCTGTTCTCCTATCGCCTACACCCGGGCCCACGGATAAATGGCCTGCCGATCTCGTGGCCCGGGCTGGCGCCGGCCCACCCTTTGTCTTAAGGCAGGCCCTTCTAAATTGTTGGCGCCAGGAGGTCGTTACTTGCTCTCCGGCGCCGCTGGCGTGGCCTGCGTTGGCGGGAGGGGAGTGTAGTAGTCGACTCCCGCTCCCGCTCTGCCGCCTCCTTTGCGGACGGATGGGACTTGCATCTCCTCCGCATGCCAGTCAGGCGTGGCTACGACTACCAGACGGCACTCCAGAAAACCAGGGAGTCGCCTAACGTCGTAGCCAGCCCAGCTAGACCGACGGACAGCGGAGATGCCGTTCCCGCTCCAGGAACACTGTGCAGGTGCAGTCGAAATGGGCATGGTTTCGACTACCAAATCAGGGCCCGGGACAGAACCCGGGACCCCAACCAGTACTCGCTACCATCCCACCGGGGACCGCGCCAGGAGCAGAGAGCGAAGTTGGGAAAGGATGTGGGAGGTAGACGGGAAGAAAGGTGGGACTCCGCCGCCTCGGACGGGAAGGGGAATGAGGCGGCGGATGCTCGGGCACCTCGGGTATGCACACCCGTGCACTTCTCGGACAGAGAAGCGCCCCTGTGAGGATCCTCGTAAGGCCTAATCTATTAAAGTGCAAGTAGTTGCGGCCAAGAACTTGATTTAGAAAAAAAGTGTTTAAATTACTGCTTCCAAGCAGGATTTTTAAACCTAAATATATGGCAGAAGAAACATGAAAGCAGAACAAATGCAGTTGAGATGAGAGCGTTAAGAAGTATGATAGGAGTCAAACTGAGTGACAGGATAAGAAATAGTGAGATAGGGAAACGTTGTGGTCGGAAAGAAGATGTAGTGACAAAAATTGAGAAAGTTATGCTGAGATGGTTTGGTCATGTCGAGAGAATGAATGAAGAACGATTGACGAAAAACGTGTATAAGGCGAGTGTAAATGGAAATGTTGGAAGGGGTAGACCTAGGCGGACGTTTCGAGACCAGATCAGGGACGTCTTGAAAAAAGGCCAGGTCAAGAGTACCCTAAACCGAAGGGCATGTATGAAGGGAATAATGAAAGTGGACGAAGCGAAATAAGTATGTAAGGATCGTAGCAAGTGGAAAGAAGTGGTCTCTGCCTACCCCTATTGGAAAGAGATGTGATTATATGTATGTATGTATGTATTTAAATAAAAATCATTAACTGTAAAAGCGTGTTTTTTTTGTTTTTGAAAACTATATTTGTTGTTAATTTCTAATCGGTCAATTAATTATTTAATTAGACGCCATCTTCCGTCAATTTTATTTAAACTCCATCTCTGGCAGAAGGAAAAGAAAGCGTTAATCCTGATAAGGACTATAGGACAAAATTATTAAATTTGTGGATATGTCTTGACAAGTGTGCAAAATTTGGAATTTTTTGATCGTTCAAAGTGGGTAAAATTCGAGCCCGAAAATACATACAGGTCAAGTTGATACTTAAACCAATTTTAACCACGCTTTTATTAACTTGACTTGTATATTTTAGGTTGCTAGGCTGGAATTTAATGATAAAAAAACTTTCGGCCGGAGTGTCCAAATATTTTTGTCATTAATTTAGGTTGATGGGCCGGCCTTAAGAGACTATATTCCTTTTAGATTAAAAAACAGGGGACTCCCCGGTGTCTAGTACATACATACATACATATAATCACTCCTCTTTCCCGTAGGGGTAGGCAGAGACCACTTCTTTCCACTTGCTACGATCCTTACATACTTGTTTCGCTTCGTCCACTTTCATTATTCCCTTCATACATGCCCTTCGGTTTAGGGTACTCTTGACCTGGCCTTTTTTCAAGAAGTCCTTGATCTGGTTCCGAAACGTCCGCCTAGGTCTACCCCTTCCAACACTCCCATTCACACTCGCCTCATACACTTTTTTCGTCAATCGTTCTTCATTCATTCTCTCAACATGGCCAAACCATCTCAGCATAACTTTCTCAATTTTTGTCACTACATCTTCTTTCATCTTCGTCTAGTGGATAATTATATTAGTAAACACTGATTTAAACTGAATTGTATAGTGTAATTATAATGTGTAAAATAAAGAATAATTTACTTATTTCTGATTTTTGTATGCTGTTTGTTTGCCGTCATATTTTTTTTTTGTATCAAGGGGTCCGCTGTTGCGTTTTGTGAACTCTTGAGACTTGATGCTTTCATCTTCCGTGATATTTTTTGTGATAGAATATAGGTAGCAGAATTTTTTTTTACCTACACAGTAAGAATAGAGGATTAGTCCTTCCTTAACAAATTGTAGTTTACCTTTCTTGCTGCCTTACTCGAAGGATTATATGACCTGTCTATTAAATTTGGTACAGAGATAGTCTGAAATGGGTCATAGGCTACAATATATTTAAATACATTAGTAATTTCCACTTGAACGAAATCGAGAGTATCGGCTAATAGTAGATATTAACGCAGATATTGATGTTAATTTTTGGATTAGGATCTTGAAAAGTTCTTGCTGTTTCTTTAAAGACGGCATTAGTACTCTGTGTTCGAATTTCGAATAATAATGTACTTACAAGGAAGTTATTAATCTAATTTAATAATAGTTCACTTTGGATATAATATCAAAGTAATTTTTATTAGCTTTGATAATATTTAATTTTATGCCCAATAAAATTTACTTCCAGGAAAGTTTATACACATTTTTTTCCAAAACAAATCTGCAGATGAAGCACAGAATGCTTGTTGAGGTATACGACAATGCTCTGTCCGATAAGATGCATGCATAGACTGGTTTCGACGCTCAGAAATAAATAGAGGGACATCTTATTTGAATGCGTTAACAGTTAAATTGAACAATTCAGAACATAATCAAGAACCAGACAAGTAATAATAATTAAACAGTGATATCGCGTGGCGATAGAGGCGCCGCGATAAGTTTGATTCGCCCGCTAATGGCATGCGATCACGAACCTGGGCAAAATGGAATACTTAAAGAGTATTATAGTATTCGCATTGTAATAAGTATTTCAATTCTACGTAGCCTTGTTTCACCGTGTATCAGGTCTGTTTATAACACAGTAAATTACGAAGTAAAAGTTACCTGTTTTGACGGTAGTTGGATAAATCCGTTCATGCAGTCTAAGAAAGACTTTTACAGATGTCATAGATAATAACTATCAGGAAATTATTAAAACAAAACATTTGCTTTTTGTTTTTACTCGTATTATACAAACAGGAAGTTTTTTAAATAACATGATAGTATTGTTAACGTAATGGGCAGTTAATTTCAAACATGAGTTGACACGAAGGTCGCATCCTAATAGCATATTTAAAATAAAGACAGAATTACTTAAAATATATATTTTAAGGTATATATTTTAAGGTATATATTTTTAGGTATATATTTTAAGGTGGAAAATGAAAGCTTATTTTGTGTAGCCCCCAGAATATATAATCACTTGCCCAAATTGCTACAAGATACTAATTCATTACATTCTTTTAAAAACAAATTGGAACAAATGTTAATTGAGAAGTCGTATTATAACATAGATGAATATCTGAAGGACAAGTTTCTAAATTAAGGGCAAATTATTATGGAATTGACATAAAAAAATTGATACATATTATTTTATTAATTTGATAAATTATAAATATAATGTAATATAATAATGATAATTTTTTTCTTATT
The DNA here is from genome assembly GCA_963693495.1 of Malacosoma neustria. Classification (NCBI taxonomy): domain Eukaryota; kingdom Metazoa; phylum Arthropoda; class Insecta; order Lepidoptera; family Lasiocampidae; genus Malacosoma; species Malacosoma neustria. Next base: position 18,067,306 of record OY856386.1, read on the forward strand.
TGTTAAAATTTTAATTCTATACTTTTTGTGTTTCAAATTAATAAAAAAATTAGTTATAATAAAATTATAATTGCAAATAAATGAATATGTTACTATTATTTTGTAATAATTTGAAGCATAAAAATACATTTATAAATATTGTACGCCTTAAAAAGGCAAACTGTTGATACAAAATGTACTTAACAACATTATAATGTACACAGTTCTAACAATAAATAAATAAAAATGTAGGCAACATATTTAATAAAAAAATATCCAAATTAATGAAAAACAAGGTTCTGCACAACGATCCGCCACCCGCTTCGTTACCGTGAGGCCACGCGTGCTGTTCCGCGTGCCCCCTTCAATCCCAGATTGACGCAGGAAAGCGCCTGTGGGACAAATCTTCCACCCCCGGCGCCAACCATGGAAGAGGCTCACCCAGACAATGAGCGGGCTGGCGTCACCCTGGGACACTCGATTGCCGGACCAAGTTTATTTGTGGACCCAGGCAGTAGGCGATAGAAGGACAGCGGCTTTTTTTTAACTAAGCAGGGTAATGGGAGCTTGAACGTCTTTCCTGGGGTCCCACACATCCCTCGATGACCACTCACGAAAATTGAAGTTTTTCCTAGAAAAAATGTGTCATAGGGTTTTTTACTACAATATTGTATTTGATGAAAACCCAGACTAGAATAAATTATATAGTTATATCAATATTTTTTTATCTTTCGTGGGAATCAATGGTACAGACGCGACTCGACTGTATTAGACCATTTAGGTAGTCGGTGAACCAAGCATGTTGTCCTTCCATCCATATCGTTATTTGATAATATAGTAATAAGTTAACGTGAACGGAGAATACATCCTTGCGATTAGCGCATGGCAAAGTTCCTTAGGGCGGATTCGATGCCAGACGAATATAAATATAATAAATAAATATAAATATGTTAGGACATTTCACACAAGCCATCTAGTCCCAAACTAAGTTGTATAGCAATTGTGATATGGGTACTAAACGACTGATATACTACATATACTTTCTTTTGTAAATAAATACATATTATACATAAAAACCCAGACGCTGGACGGGAATCGAATCCGTGACCAGCGTGAGAGTACCGACGTGCGTTATCCCGTTACGCCGAGAGGTCATCATAATAAAATTTGAAAGACCACTCTTGATACTCGTATAGTACAAAACCAATTGGTCGACCCGAGGCCGAGGAAGTTGTCGAGGTATATACCTATCTTGGCCAGATCCTATGCCTTGGTAGTAATAACTTCGAGAGGGAAGCTGCCCGGAGGATTAAGTTAATTTTAAGCTATGTTTTCTCGTCGTCCAGCAGACCACAATGCCTGAAGACGAAAGTCTAACCATACGTCTTACCCGTAAGGGTGTACTTAGCTGAGACGTGGACATTAAGGTAGAGTAAATCCAACAATTTAAAGGCACTCGGCGGACTATCAGAAATAATAATAAAACGGTAAAATAGTGCTAAATTCTGTACAAGAAGTTGTAAGAATAATACAAAAACAGCGATAAAAGTTCGTAATAGTTTTGTAAATCAGGCTTCGTACGGCGGGTGCCGTAGATTTTTGGTGTCAACTGATAAGGAAACTATGCCAACACGTGTAAATATGCAAGTTTGACTTTGAATGATTGGGGTGCAATTTAAACTATTATTTCCCAGATTCAATTTAGTAGGTAGGTACTGATTAAGGAAATATAGAAAATTGAATGTTTAATGTTTTTTATATTTAGAACGACGAGAGAAATAAACTCAATATTTGACAATTGGTTAAAAATTCAAAATGGTCTATGATGGCTATGCTACGCTCAGTTTGCTATTATATGATATATTCATTAAATCAGGCCGATATTTTGGTGGATACCTTAATAAAATGTAGCATGTTTGTAAGTAAAACTCGTTGGTCAAATTAAATGTAAGCGAATAACGGACTACGCACGTGGAAGCACTGCTAAGGTAATAAAGATAGAATCAGATGATTTTTTATCGTACATTCAGATATATAAAATAATTATTGTTTCTAAGACTTTTATTGCTTTAGGACAGCAGACAGGCTGACGGCTCGGTAGCCGACATATGCGACAGTAACTGGTAAATTCTACGTTTAGAATTTACCAGTTACTGTCGCATATGGGTGTTTGCAACACAAAGGGCATCGCTGCGAACCGCGTACTGAAACCTTATCACTTATGTCGGAACACAACACAAGGTTATTATGTTGTCATATTTAAAAACCAGGAATGGTTTCGATCCAGATGGGCAGGGAACCCTACCACCTAGCTTGAGTTGTTTAGTCGCCTTTTACGACAGGTCGACCCCGGCCGTAGATGTCAGTATCCTCTTCCCCTGCACGGATACAACCATATTAGATTTATGGCTCACGTATGAAAAGTGCACAAATATTTGAATGTTTATACAAATACACGAGGAAAACAAGTCAGTTTCAATTTTCCAACCAAGCCCCTCGACAACAAAACATCGCTTCACAATAAACTCAATTAAAGCACAATAGCGTTGTATCGGCAGTGTACACTTATAGCTCAGTAAACTGTTGGCGTTTCCGACCCGTGCCTTTGAAGAGTAAACATTTGTTTCGCGCGCTCCGACGACTGCATGCATCCATGCCATAGCCTGTTTTAATTGAATTTAAAAAAATAGTGTCGGGAATATATATGTTTTTGTGATTTTTAATGGATTAGGTAGAGTAATATTTCACAGGTCTGTATGTTTTGGTTATATTTTTTATATTAAATTATTTAAATTAATTTAGAGAAACTTAGTAATCAATCTTACAAAATTAATTTAAATAATGATTCCTTTAAACATAGAACTTTATTCTTTATAATTAATTAATTTACATCTTAGAAAACATGGTCCTAGGATTTCATTTAATTTATATAAATAATTATCAACGTTTTATTGCATGATTTAAAAACAAACCTGATTTTTCTCGTAGATTCGTTTGATTTGATAATATCTTTGTATTACTGGGTATACTTGTCTAGCATATACTAGCATGGTCCTTTTTTGGATGAAACTATCCTAGGTCTTGTTCTGTACACTTTATGCATTGCTTGTGAGTTTTAGGCTCATTTTATAATAATTATTGGTAAATATGGGTTTTGGAATTGTCACAACACCAGCTAGGAGTTTTGAGTCCAGCAGAGTGGGATATGAGTAGTTATTATTATTATTAAGCTATAATTATGACTTAATAATAGTACCCTATTTGCTCTTAAAATTATACCTAGTCAGGTCATAAATTCTGTCACATGTTTAATGTAAAATAATTGTAACAAGTTTATTCATTATGTAACCATTCATATACCAAAATGAACTTAACAAAACATAGATTCTTATGACATTAAAGTTTATTCAAAATGACCTCCGTGATTTTGAATACAAGCCTTCAATCTGCGCGGCCAGTCGTCTATCGCAGCACGAACGAGGTCCATGTCAATATCGGCGGCTGCCTTAATCAAGGATGTCTTGAGTGACTCCAAATTGGGATGAGGCTTTGAGCACGCCTTTTCCTCCAAGTGTTGCCATATCTTGTAATCTAACGGATTCAAATCTGGACTGGAGGAGGGCCAGTCTTCGTGCCGGATGAAGTCGATTTCACGCGCCGCCAGCCAGTCTTGTGTGCTCTTCGCTCTATGAGCTGGCGCCGGATCTTGTTGGAATACCCAGTGCCTGTTATTGAACATGGTATGAGAAACAGGTTCCACAAGGTTCGTCAGGACTGTATTTTGATACACAACAGCATTCGTTTTTACACCTTTCTCACAAAAATGTACCTCTGTTAAGCCCCAATAAGAAACTCCCAACCATACCATGAGCGAGGATGGAAAATGACCTTGTTGGACACGCGGAATACGGTTGCTCGCTTCTTCACTACTGTGTGCGTACACCTTATCATTTTGTTTGTTGTAGCTCTCTTCTACGGTAAACATTTTTTCATCGGAAAAAAGAATTTCCCGATATTTTTTTCCCGCGTACCGCTTCAACAAAGCGCGGCATCTCTTCAGTCTCAGGTCCATTAGACGAGCATTCAAACGATGTCCTGTTTTTCTTCGATATGCCCGAAGCCCTAAGTCTTCATTTAACACCCTTTTCACCGTGGTTCTGCTTAACCCCATCTGAAGGGCCAACAGTTTCTGCTTACGTTTGGGATTTCTTTGAATTCGTGCCTTCACAGCTTTTATCACTGCTGGAGTCCTAACAGACCGAGGGCGACCACTTCTTGACCTGTCATCTACACTAGAGTCTTCATTGTATCGTTTGATGGTCTCTCTAGTCGGTCCCTCATGTCTGAGGATCGTGGTCAGCATCGGGTTGACATCTGGAGCGGATGATCTGCCTCCACCAGTTCCTATCCAGCGCGTCTTTCACGACCGCATACAATTTAGAGGACGATGAGTCTTTCACTTGATCGGTCCATCTCGTTGGTGAACGACCACGCGATCTTTTGCCTTCGGTGTTCCCAACGACTATCAGCTTTTCAAGACTCATCGCCTCTGCGCATTGTGTGTCCGAAATACGTAAGGATGCGTTGTTGGCATATGGTCGACAATCGGGTTTTTATTTTGAGTTGACTCAAGATAGATACATTGGTGCGTTTTGCGGTCCAGGGTATTCGGAGTAAACGCCTCCAGCACCACATCTCGAATGCATCTATCCTTTGTCGTTCTCGGGCTAAGATCGTCCACGTTTCCACGCCATAGAGGAAAATAGGGAACACCAGAGCTCGGATCAACCGCATCTTGGTTTTGATACTTATTCCTCTCTTCTTCCAAATGACGTTCAAACGGGTCATAGCGTCTTTAGCCATCCCGATGCGCCTTTTTATCTCAGGGACGCAGCTGCCATCGTTGCAAATTTGGGAGCCAAGGTAGGTATTCGTTTGATGGTACGATAAACGAATCTTTTGGTTATATTCAAATTTTTCAGTATGTTAAAAATTTGAATTGGCGCGTAACCGCAACGATGCAACGCAATAACTGCAACACGGTTTTCTTTAAGCGTCCACTCCATATTTAAAAATGAGTAATATTCTAAAAGTATATACATTTTTATTTTCATGAACAATTCGAAATTCGAATTCAATAAACTTTTTTGTAGCCAGCATTCTAAAAGAAAAGTTTTTACTGTGTGACAATACTTATGACCTGACTAGGTATATACTTAAAAGTGAGATAAGTATTGCAGTTACCCTTCGGATCGTTGGGAAACCTATGATTACAGGATAACTAAGTCTCCTGTTCATAAAAGATTCAAAAGAAGTTAAAAAAGAGGATTCAACGATTATATGAGGCCCTAATCTTCGGGTCTCTACGATCCCTACACACAACGATACTAATAAATACCAAATGGCTTAAAACTTATAATTTAGCCAAACATGTCAAGGACGTCTTCATGTCCTTAAACCTTCCTACTTTGAGAGTCAGGGCTCACTTACTTTTGGACTCAATTATAGCCAGAAGCATATTTTCAGTTATATTAGGATTTATAATTTGTGTTCAAGGCTAATAAATATATATTATTATGCTACTTTACATGTTTTCGCTAAATAATCTTTTACAAAATCCTTTCATCTCTTCATATTTATAACATTGGGTAACCTTGTCATGTGGCATACCACGCTAGTCTGTAATTAAAAACCCGTCAAAGATATGTCAGGATTTGTCTAAATTCATCATGAAAAATTTAACAAAACCATCTCATATATCACATGTTCTAATCGCCATAATTAAGTTGACAATCGAGCGATGACTCGCGAACACCATTGTGCGCGGAAGGCCGAGACTCGGTCGCCTGTGAAGACTAATTTCCAAGCAAAAACAATAAATCATTTAGTATTAGGTGTGTGAATGGTGATTTAGCCTTCAATTGACGTACAATTTGTTTCCCAAGTTTACGCTGGTTATGATGACCAGTTGTAGCGATGTCGGGTTTTGGCCTGCACAAAAATACTGTAAACGTTTTTTTATCACGACTTTACACACATAGTAAATTTGCGATTCAAATTAATTACAAAAAAATGTGTTTAGGAAAACAAGTTTAATAATCTTTCACTTTGTAAGCCTTGGTAGTTGAATGTTGCAGAAAGAAAGCAAGAAACATTTATTTAGAGCTATCACAAAATAGACAACAAAAATAAATAAATAGATTATAATTATGAAATGATATACCTCAATTGACTCCATTTGAGCGATTCCATTTGGCTGTAAGCAACCAGTGTTGATCTTCCGATGGTGCCACAGAGTATGGTCACCAACATGTTTATTAAGGAATTAATTTATTTGTACCATTTATCATTTTATACATATGTGTATCTTCATGACAAAAAATAAAATAAAATTATATTAATATATAAATAAAATAATATAAATATATAATATTACGAGTATTATAAAAGATGAAAGAACAAAACAAAGCTAAATATTAATATTAAAAGTGAAAATAAAAGTGGTAAAATGGACTAAAAAGAAACAATAACAGCGAAAATAAGAATAAAGTTAGCCACCATTATTAAATTTGAAATGAAACTAAATATTTCAGCAATATAACACACATATTGCTGATTTTTCTAGATACGTGGCTTTTTTTACGCCAGATGTTAAGTGTGGTTTTCACGCGGACGACTGATGTTTGCCCACCCTAACCACGGAAGGTGAACGGGTTTATATAAATATATATGTGTTATTTAATTCTCGTTTTGTTATTCCTTTTGGATTAAATATTTACATGTGTTAATGTAAAATGTCCATATGTAATCTCATCAGCCGCCGGCCACTGTATTAGTGATGGTAAAATTTTACCATAGATAGCTTTTATAGCATTCTACTCTTACTGCTACGAACTAGTAAAATTAATAACCTTTTACATTTTTTTAACCTTTTACAAAAAGAAAAAATGGTAAGATTTCATACTTATGCAGGATTTACATGAATATACAAATCATTTAACAATTTATAACTTCTTCCACATCTTTACAAAGGTTTTATTCCATTTGCATTCAAAAATTTCACATAAACGCCCGGGTCTTTTTTATTACTGTAGACAGGGTAAAGGTCCACTGAATACTACGCAGTTATCGTTCAGGGGCATCGCTAATGACACTGCCGTCCGCGTAGGGGTAATGGAATATTACCACTTAGGCCGGAATACAGGACAAGGTTATGGGGCATATTTAGGGTTGGTTACCAGCTAGGCAGACTTAGAGGTCTATCTACCAAACCCACCTAGTTCAGTATTGTCACAAGGTATTTAAGCGCCCCTTTTTGCGCCGTTGCGCCCATTTACTCTTTCTTTTCTTAACCAGAAGCACAAGAAAATAGGTATGAATAGATTGCCTAGCCCCATGAAAAAAATACCTGAATAGTTAGTTACCTTCCTTTGCAGATTCTATTCCCAATTTTTAAGATAACATAAGAATGAAATGGATGGAATGGAATGAAACTTTGATTCCTAACTAAACTGGTAAAAATTCCATGAGAATTTCAAATACCTGTGTTAGCATTAAATTCAAAGGTATTATTAGTTTTTACTTTAGCATTTAAATAATGTTTACAATTTATTTTGCCGGTGAGGAGTTACTACAATTACCTATTGTTAAAGTAACGATTACAACAAAACCCGTTCCGACGATGACTCGTTTATTACCTACGTTTTGATAAAATTGAGTATTACTTTAGGTGAATTAATTGTTTGGTGATAAGTTTACATTTGGGTAAGGTGTCATCAAGACCAACAAGGTTCTAATGAACCTTACTTGCTGCACTCTAAGTAATGGACGAGTTTCTGGTGTAAGGTTATTCTTTAAGAGTTGGAAGTCTAGTCTTTTTTCGAGATAAAACTCGAACCTTCTCTCCTCGACCCTGGGGGATGAGGGGTATGTGGGACTCCGGGAAAGATGGTCGACGTGCGGTTACCCACTACAAAACCTCGCTGTTCTACCGCCTGGGCCAACATATAAATCGGCTCGCCTATTGCATGCTCAGGCCGCCGTCAGCCCGCCTCTTGTTTTAGAGCGAGCCAGTTCCACGGTTTGCCCCGAGGGTCAGGGTTTCTTTCCCTGGCGCTCTCCCGGGTCAATTCAAGATTGACAGGGGCACGCGGAACAGCACGCGTGCCGTCACCCTCGCACAGTGTGCCGCGTAGAACATGCTAGGTGGACAAAATTATTTTATGTTATATAAAGATGCTTTTACATAGAGGTAGTCATAGGAGTGCGAGACGTACTCTTTTAAAGAGTACATGTACTCTTTTTTAGAAATGTACTCTTTTGATTTGAAAAAATGAACTCTTTTGTACTCTTTTTTGAATGGATAAAAACGATTTTTTTAATTAGATAAATATATTTAAAATACTCAAATACATATACTCAAATACTCATTTATTGATATAAAAAAATTTATAAGTCAAGGTTTACAAGCTTTAGTAAGTTTACAAGGTTTAGTAGCCTAACCTAATCATCATCAGAGTCTTCTGATGAGTCGTTTACTATATAATCATTGTCATCATTTTGTGGCATTGTGCGACAATATAATGACGATTCCAGTCTTGACTCTTCTATGCTAGGGCTTACAATTAACTTTAATACATCCTCCTCTGCAGGGTAACAGGCCTGTTTGGACTTTTTTAAACTAAAATATGACGGAAACACATGCCCCGCTCATGGACCATTTCCTAGTTTGTTTGTAAGAATGCGTTGTTGACTTAGAATCTATATAGTAAGCTAAAGCTTCGTCACTACTTAATTGCCTAGGATTAACGGAACTGTTATTTTTAGACTTCATAATATTATCTGGGCTCTCACTAATGTCTCTAATCACATTGTCAATTTTCTTTTGCCCCGCTGAACGCACAGCAATTTCGGCAGCAGTCACCAATTCACTGGCACTTCAAGATTCTACGAGATCCACGACGCGACGTTTCTTCGTCTTAAACGATGATTCCTCGAAATCTTTGCGAGGTCTTCCTGCAGGAGTCACAGCCCCACTTGATGTTGAAGGTTGTGGCGCAAAAGAACTCGCAGTAAACTATATGTCTGCTTCATCCAACGATGTCTTATTTTTAATTAAAAAACGCTCCTTCGACTTTCCTGAAGCAAACCATTTCGCACCTATCTTATTAGGCAAGTTGGATATCTTCAACTTTATTTCTTTTTGACTGCTTTCAGTAATGTCACCAAAGTGAAATTTTGAAGAGACATAGTCATCTACACGCGAGTTTTTTCATTCTTCGTGTGTTTCAACCACTCCTCAAAAAAGGCTACCCTTGAAATAGAGTAAACGTGTTCTGAAAAAAAAAGAAAAAAAAACATGTTGTACTGAAGTGTGCTAAACAATGTGTGTATTTTTACGAAGAACAAAGTTATTTCTATGTAATATGTGAAAACTAGCCCGGATAGAGGTGAATGTCTGTATATTCTGAACTATCAAAGTTTTTCTTTTTATAAAAAAACACGCAAATATGTATAGGTTATTTAAAAAAATACTAAAAATTCAAATTAATAGATTCTGATAAAAAAAATACATTACAAAATAGTACTTACCCTCAGTATTAATATCCATCACAAAAATTTTCACAATATTACAATATGCCACTATGAGATGTTCACGAAAGTGTCGCTAAATTGTAACTGATTGATTGAAAGAATTGCATTAAAGTCATTACCTGACTTCTGACTCTTATAACTCACCATTTGCGAATTTGACAAACAACCTTTTTTCGGAATTCGGGGTTTGGGGGTGTTGTTTACGTTTTCCAAATAAGATTTCCTGGAAATGATAACATGAATTTTGTCCACCTAGTATGTTCTAGGCGAAACACTGTGCCTCGTGGCAATGGGAAGTCTATTCTACTTAACACTCAATCAATATTCAATAGCATAACTCAAGCTAAGAAATTGTTTTCATTTCGTAGTTTCGATTGCAATCGGGATAAAACACCTGTCAAAAATTATGAATGAGAAAATGTAAAGAATAGCGGTTTTATTAAGTTACAAACTAAAAAAATTTGTTAATAAGTCTGGCTCAGGGGCTATGCAAGTGGTCTGGACCATCGTGTCTGACGGGTTCGTACCTCACGGAGGACAAAATATTTGTATGATATGCAAATATGTCCTGGGTGTATGTATAAGTTAATTGCATGTGAAAAAAAGCAATACAGGCTTTCACCTAGTGCAAGGAGATTAAAAAAACAAGGTTTAAGATGTCGCCCCTTATTGCGATTACACGCAACAAGAGATTAACATCCAAGATTTTCGGATTAAGTGCACACGAGATAATAAATCCCATGATTATCTAATAATGAGACATACTCGTCTCACGTTGCGGTCATCGTTGGCGGCTTATCGCGTAAAGTGGGTATTTGGGGTAATTACAGTTTTAGTTATTAGTCGTTAAGTACAATGTGATAGGATTCCTGAGTAGGCGATTTGGAATATTTTAAAGATAATACGGCAAAAAATCATCAATTTGGTACACTGGTGATCGGAATGCGCAGCGCCATCGCATGTTTTAGATTTTAAGAAAGTAGTTTTTAAATTTCATTTTAATCAATTTGTTTTAGAATATTATTACTTGTAGCACATAAACATTTATTTGTAAACAAAATTGTCCAATAAACTTGCAAAGTACAATATGTAGACTAAATATGTATTGATTAGCCATAGTTGAATTAAGTAAAGCACTATTACACATAATTTGTAGATTCGTTTGTCACTGAGGCTTGGTTTTCTTTATATGTATACCTTTGATTCGTTGGTAATAAATATTTTTATTATTATTGGCGTTTTCGGGTGTGTGTCAGTCCTTTTGAATGTCATCATTCACGTCTAATTTAGTTCAAATATGAATAACGGTTTTAAAATTTATTCATATTCAGTTAGATGAAACTTTTTTCTATTATAAGAACTATAAATAATTACAATTCACACAGCGCCATCTAGTCCTAGAAAGAGCAGCAGAGCGCTTGTGTGTACGCTACTACTGTTACACAATACTTTTCTCTTATAATTAACTCCTAATAAATTAAAGACGGTATTCGTGTCCGTGAACTCCGCAAACATTTCGACATGCGTTAGCCACAGAGGTTGTTAAAGAAGCTTTAAAACAGTTAAATCTACACAATTATTATAATATATGCGAAAGATTTTTATTTATGTATTTTTGTAACGAATAAATTCTAAAACTAATGGAGACTCGCTATTGGTATCCGGAATGCTACATTATCTCTGAGTAACATATACTATATTAATACCAGAAAATTTAGAGATCTCTAAGTAATAAGTGCGAAGCCGGCACGGGTCGCTAGTATAGGTAAAAACATCTTTAACAGCATTTAAAAGTTTTGTTTCATTCACATTTATTGGCATGAGAGTCACATTCTATTTACAATATTTTTGGCTTTACATGTGTGGATCATCAAGCGACGCGAATTAGATAGGTCCCCCGACCACCTGCGCATGACTGGTAACACATAATAATGTTCCGGCGGAAGCACAACAATCGCTTGATATCACCACATTGTATATGTACATATCAACCGTGTAGTCATTACACAATTGTCTGTTTGATCAAAATTTTAGGTCGTTCAGGCAAATGGGAAACGAAAAAATCTAATAAGAGATATAAAACTAGTATACGCAATATATGGACTGTTTTTGAAAAACTGAAAGTAATTTTATCAAAACAATTTTTTTATTGCTGTAGGACAGCACAGTTACCGTCGCCTATGGATGTTTGCAACGCCAGTGGCATCGCGAACACGCTGCTGTCCCATAAGGGTACAAGAACTTGAGTCACTAATGCCGGAACACAACACGAAGTTATTATGGCGGCATACTTAAGACCAAAGGTGGTCGCCATCCAGACGGGCTTGGGGCCCTATCACGTAGCTAGGGTGGGTTGTTTTGTCGCCTTTTATGACAGGACGACCCCGGCCGCAGAGGTTAGTATTCTTTCTCCACCTCTGCACGGATAAAATATAGACAAATTTGGTTTTATTGGATTCACTTAATGTACGCGGTGTTGGATACTTGCGATCAAACGGTGCCATTTCTTTGCTGCTTGAAGGCTAACTATAGGCTGTGGTGAGGAATAGTTTCGAATGGTGCCTTTTCCTCTTGCTATCACCGAATTGCTTGCCGTCGGCTGGACGTTCATCCTATCACGACAATATGACGATCTCTTAGCGTAACGACTTACGTATGTCGGTACGCTTGCGGAGGTCACGGATTCGAATCCCGTCCCAAGTTTGGGTAATTATTAAATTACACAAGAAAAGTATATATGTAGTATATTAGTTGCCTAGTACCCACTATGCAAGTAAGACTAGATGGCGTTGTGTGAATTGTTCCAATATCTTTTATTTATTTTCTGCAATCTCTGCGGTCGTACATGAAAATGTTCTCCAGAACGTTTATTTTCCATTCTTCTTCTTCTTAGTAGTTTCACTCTTTACAGAGCGGTCGCGATCAACTGGTAGTACTATTAGAGGCAGATATTGTTCGCTGTATGATTTTACGCCATTTCTCGCGATTCACAGACAATCTGATGCACTCATGCAAAGGTCCGCCCACAGCCGATTTGATCTGGTCGGTCCATCGCATGGGTGATCTTCCATGTGATCTGGTTCCCTCCACTTTGCCCTGGACAACGAGACGCTTATTTTCCATACAGTGAGGATATAGAATGAGCTTCCAGCTGAGGTTTTTCCACCACACTACGACATGCGATATTTCAAAAAGGGGGCCGTGACTTGGCGGCGCAAACATTTATAAGCAATGGTAACTGAGTATTAAGTGGGCTGTCAGCCTGTCTGCTCATCATGTCTGATGATGACATCTTAGCGTCGAATCGTGATTGCAATCTAAACTCTTGCTTTGCCGGCCGGGGTCCACTTCTGACTTTTTCTTCTCCACTTCACACGATCTCCGGCATTTCTGGTGGTAAGTCCATTGGTACGAATATCTACCTTTACGACGTCAAGCCAGCACTTTTTGGGTCTACCTCTCCTGCCGGGACCCGGCAGAGGCGGTATGACCAGGAATTTGTTCCCCACGTAAGTAGCCGGTTGCCGTAAAACGTGGCCATACCAGCGAAGGTGACACTTCTGCAATTTATCCGCAATGTCACGGACATGAAGGCTGCCGCGAATGTGAGAGTTCCTTTTAGTACCTAAAAAAAATAAGATAGGAACGTAATCGGTCTTACCCCTTTCTTGGTTGTTATGACATAACCTGGATAAATAATTTAGAATATTCTTTATTGAACACAGAAAAAATAACAAATAAACATAGACTTACAGATACTTAAATTAAACAAATGTACAACGTGGGCGACGAGGAGGACACGGTGAACCACACTGTCGCCGTGTGCTCTGCGTGGCGCGAGGAGCGCCGCGCCCTCGTCGCCCAAATCGGCGTGGACCTGTCGCTCCCGGCCCTGGTTCTGTCCATGGTCGGGGGCGATCCTGGATGGACGGCCGTCGCCTCCTTCTGCGAGGCAGTCATGTCCGCAAAGGAGGCGGCGGAGCGGGAGCGGGAGTCGACTACCACACTCCCCTCCCGCCAACGCAGGCCACGCCGGCGGCGCCGGAGGGCCAGTAACGACCTCCGGCCGCCGTAAAAAGCGGCCGCGGGCGGCCCCTCGGGGGAGGACCCGCCGCCCACACTATTGCCGCGAGGGTGAGGGCTACGTGCTGTTCCGCGGCCCCCTCAACTCCTAGAGTTGTTAGGAGAGCGCCGGGGGGACGAAACCCTGACCCCCTGGCGCCAACACTTTAGAAGGGGCCCGCCTCAAGACAAAGGGCGGGCCGGCGCCGGCCCGGGCCACGAGATCGGCAGGTCATATATCCGTGGGCCCGGGCGTAGGCGATAGGAGAACAGCGGGGTTTTTTAGTGGGTAGTCGGAAAAATCCCGGAGTCCCACATATCCCTCGGTCCCCCCGGGCCGGGGGAACCCGTCAAGAGAGGTTTTCCCTGAGACCAAAAAAAAAAAAAAAAAAACAAATGTACAAACAAATGTAAAATAACGTCATATTTAAATTCAAACTACACTATAAACAATAAAAGTATTATAAAATTCTATTTTTTTATTGCTGTAGGATAGCAGACAGGCTGACGGTCTGCTTAAAATTTAGCAGTTACCGTCGCCTATGGGTGTTTGCAATGCCAGTGGCATCGCGAACACGCTGCTGTCCCATGAGAGTACAGGAACTTGGGTCACTAATGCCGGAACACAACACAAGGTTATTATGGCGGCATACTTAAAACCAAAGGTGATCTCCATGCAGACGGGCTTGAGGCCCTATCACGTAGCTAGGGTGGGTTGTTTTGTCGGCTTTTACGACAGGCCGACCCCGGCTGCAGAGGTTAGTATTCTTTCTCCGCCCCTGCACGGATAAACAAACAACAAACTAACAAACTCTTTTCATATTACATATAACGTTGTAATTGTTTGTCTAGAGTGATGGGTTCGGGAGCATCAGCCGCGGCGTGCGAGACGCCGGGAGCAGATCTGAAACTGCCAACATCTGGAATGAAGTTCTCTATCAACCAGCTACGAGCGTTAAATTCTTACGTCGATTCGCTGTGGGAAGATGATCAGAAAGGTAAAAAGAATCATAATTTGAAGTTTTTTTAACATTAATATATTGCATTTACCTACCAGCTAGCTACATATTAAGTAATATTAATATGTTCTCTCTGTGTGGGGCGGATTAAGAATACTAACCCTTACAGCCGGGGTTGGTTGGTCGTAAAATACATGTTGCCTAACCTAACCAAACCCGTTTGAATGGCAGCCATTGTGTTGTGTTCGGCATAGTGACCCAGGTTCCTGTAACCTTATGGAACAGCAGCGTGTTCGCGATGCCTCTAGCGTCGCAAACATCCATAGGCGACGGTAATTATTTACTATTAGGTGGGCCGTCAGCTTGACTGCTGTTTCTCAGTAATAAAAAAAAAAAAATGTTGATGGAAATAGATTATATTCCAAGTTAACGAAGTATTATTTAGTTCATTTTATCCATGGTACCATGATTTTTGTACATTAAGTATTGACTCTATCTATATAGCCAGTGCCGGAATAACCACGTGGCAACTGTAGCAATTGCTACGGGCCTCGCGCAAAAGAGGCCCCCGTACATTTAAATATACGGGGGTCTCTGGTTTAAACAGATCATCTCAGCCTGAGTATCTAATATACAAAAACAAACAAAACGCATAGACGGCAAATAAACGATTGAGGTATTGAGTATTGAATGGTTTTTTTTTCCCACTTTAGTTATGTGCCGTATATGGCTATGCTTGTGTAGCCGTTCAAATATGGTGGGCGAGTATTGTTAATTAAACAATTAATTCCGTGGACACGTCCGTTTGTTAGATAAATGCAAACAATACTGATGTGCTGTAGGCACAGTTACTTAAGAACTCCTAGCAGATCAAGGGCTCAAAGGCCAAATAGAATTTGCTACGGGCCCCGTACTTGCTTAATCCAATACTGTATATATCATAATATATTTAAATACTAGTTTATACTATGCTAACACACGTCGATACGCTCGCGAATCACGGGCTCTATACCCAATCCTACTAACACAAGTACTATGCTATTTACTTTGCGGACTAGATGGCGCTGTGTTTTCACACAGTCACATATCTAGGTACACTCCTGTCCCAATACGTTTATTTATTTATGTATTAAAATACTCTTACAAAAATCATAAGAAAATAAGTGCAATTCATAGAAATTTAAGGTTTTGTAAACTGGGTTAAATGTATGTTATATTATTATAAATAAAACCCGATTGGTTCCCTTTTTTAATTATTAGACCTCTATGATTTATGATTATACATTGGTAGCTAAATTAAAATGTTTAAATCACAAGATAATATTGTTTTGAGTACAACACTTAAGTCCACGATTAGTAAGTAAGCGGTTAAATTATTACTAGCTTCGAAGGAATCATATTCGAGAAGAATAGTAAAAAGAATAAAACAATTTTAATCAATGCACATGATTCAACCAGTTCGAGGTTATTTCACGTAGATTATCTGTGAAATTATTATTATAAATTAGATTATCTGGTTTCCCACCCGTCCATCCGTCCTAACATCTTTATAACTTTAAGATACTTTATAGGAAGAATATCAACGGAACTAGAGAGTGCAGTCGAAGGCTTAGTACAGAGGATCGTGGACGGAGCTGGACAAAGGGACCCACGTTTCAGATGCTGCCATCTTATAGCTTTACACAGGGAGAAGAAGGTGAGGTTCTCTTGTAGCGCAAAAGATTTTTGGTTGCAAAAGAAACAAACTATCTTAACTGTAATATAATTTTCTCGGTGCAGGGTTGGAGTAAGAATACTGACCCCTGCAGCAGGGGGCGGCGTGTCATAAAAGGCAACAAAACAATCCTAGCCAGGTGGTAGGGTTCCAAGTCTAACTGGATCAAAACCATTCCTGGTTTTTAAATATGACAACATAATAATTTGTGTGGTAGTTCCGGCGTAAGTGACCAGGTTTCAGTTAACGTACGCGGATGGCAGCATGTTATGTAGAGTCATTATCATCATAGAGTTAATTTGTATTTTCGTCATCGGGATATTTCATCGCGCCTTACTTGTTGCCAATATGGCGACAAGGAAGGCGCGACATACACACACACACACACGACAGGCGAATAGGTACGGTTATCTCAGATTCCCTTGATTGGGAACTATATTGTCATTAAACAACTCGGACTATTATTTAATGTTAATTAATTTTTATTTCTTGCTTAAAATTTCATTCTAAGCTGGAATTTGTTTTAAATACTGCTAAGTTGTGTATGCCTTCCAGGGATTCGAACCCGTAATCTTTAGGTTGTCTCCGATTGTGAGACCACTTGGCTGCGTCGTAATCAGTAAAGTAAGGCATAATAAAATATTAAATTTCGTCATCTATTATTCGAAGCATATTATTTTGTAAAATATACTTAGCTGGGACAATGATAAATTTTTTTTTCTTACAGATGCGTTCTAGATCTCTAGAATACCTAGTGTCAATAGATTCCTTGCCAGCGCTTAACAGTAACGACGAATGTCGTCTCCAAAGTGGTCTAGCGGGTTATGGGAAAGTGAAGCTGACTGGAAGGGAAGCTGATAAATGGGAAGAGTTTTTAACACCTTCTGGATACTTATGCAGGTACCTCCACTTAATCTAGGGTTGTGTGGGATCTCAATAACTGCTGATATACAAGTATAACAGATGAATTTCTGACGCAAGAAGTTCTTTTTGCAGTTGGTGGACTAAAGCCAGCCACCCCTGTAAAAGCCAAATTTAATCCTACTCTAGTATTAATAATAATAATAAGTATAAATAAGGATATTTTATTATTGTTTTTTATATAAAAGTAATACTATGGTACTGTTTTTATAAAAAAAATGTAAGGTATTGTAAAAAATATAAAAAAAATTGTGAAATAAAGTATAAATAAAATGCACTAATAAATATTTGAGATTCATGTTTTCTTCTATGTTTAATTCCTTCTATGTATAAATGAAGAGTTAAAGTTCGAAAGCCTTGATTATATCGTAGCGTTGTTTCTTTTTGATCAGAGACAAAATTGTTGAGCGTTGGGTAGAATTGATAGCGCGGTGTACGAACGCACGCGGAGGCGGCGGCTCGAGAGTCCTGAGCGCACGCGCAGCGCACCATGCTCAACCGTACCACTACTGCTATTTAGAGAGGGGTGAGAAACACACGTCCATTTTATTATTCTTTACTACTACTCTTTACTAGTCTTTTACCATTCTAATTACATTAATCATTGGGGGTGAAAGATGTCGCATCAAGAACTTTGAAGCCTAAGTCAATCTCAATCTCCAGTTGATACACTCTTCTAAATGATGGAAGAAGCTTAGCTGATTTTTTGAGGTAGGCGGATTAAAAAACTTCATGTGTAAACCAAATTTGATTCGTATTACTTCTTGTTCTAATTACACGCACTATTTTGCCTGGTAACTGTGCTCTGTCTATAAAGTGCAAGCTTTATATGCAAAGGAGATCATCGATCTGGAGGATTTACAACATACTCAAGTTCAATGACTTTAGACTGATTTAGGAATATCTGCTCTTTTATACCGAAATATATCTCATTAAATAATAGTCACTGGTCGTTCTAAGTGTGTTGAGAGTATACATCAAGCTGGGGCGAAACTTGGTTGGTAAGAGCGGGATGCAATGAGCTGAAGATAAGGCCCTGTGGAAAGCCTTGGGAGTGGTTTGCATTCAAAGTCGACCTCAATAAGGTGATGGTGATGATAGAATAAGTCTCTTATACGTTATTAACACATTTCACTTTCTGACAATTAATATAATTATAAAAGAATTTCAAAGTTTATTTAATTTTAAAGACGAGTTTGAGCTACTTCACCAAATATCTTTATTGTGTACGTTTAAATCCATGTAATGAAAACAACACCAATACCTGCAAATGCCATTAAAAATGTACCATCTAATACCGACTCCCCCAATAAAACGGCACGCGTGTTCCCGTGGAACTTTGATCAAGTTTTAATTAAAATTAAATTCCGCCACACGTCCCAGTTTTCACATACAGCTGACAAGTTGCGGGACAGATACGAATGCGGGAACATGAATACTCTAGATTTGGGGAGTTTAATATTTAAAGGCACACAGGGTTATAAATATATTAAATACGACATCCCTGGATTTAACGACTAATGAATTAGCTTACCAAGTAATAATACAATATCAAAATATTATTTAAATTTTGGAACAGCAGCAATTATGAATAAGTCATGAATTCAATTATTATCCCAATGGCACTAAATTGTTTTTTATTGATCAATACTGAGTCAAGTCCAATCTAGGACACTATAAATTTTAAATTATTTTATAAAATTGAACCCCTAGATTCTGATAGATTATATTTAACGAAAATAATAAGAAAAGACATGTGATATTCGATTATGCTCTACAATGGAATGCATTTTTTAGATAATCTTACCATATTATACATAACTGTCTTGTACTGATAATGATGTCACGAAGGAAGCTGTACACCAAGATAACGAGTGAGCTTGCCAATGCATCATGGAAATCTTTCCCTATTTTGGGAAGTTCATCGGGATATTGTTGGCTATTATTATAAAACTAATTATATAGAATTTTCTAGAACCATAAGTGATAAATTTTTTATCTGCATTTTTTCTTCTATCTAGCAGGATTTCAAAAAAGAAGCAACTCGACAGTATTAATAAACATACTTAACCACACACTTGAATTTAAATATGTAACATATTTTCTCAGCATCTACCCAACATACTGGAACAGATCGTCGATTAGCGATAGTCGAGGGAGCTGCATGGGTTATGGTCCGAGTAGGTGCTGGCGAAGCAGAGGCTAAATTGATGCTCGGAATCAGGGTTGACGGTTGTAATCCAGATGCGTATACAACTAAAGTACCAATCACTCATCCGATGGCATTGTTGCATTACACCAGTGGACAAGGAGTAAGTAATGAACCGTTGACTTGTATGAAGTATTCTATTTAGTTTCATTTCAAAACTTATTGTGGAAATATTCGTGGAGTATTAATTTGGATTGGAATAATTAGACTATAGATCTCATTACAATTATTTAGTGGCCTCTAACATATTATAGTACTTTTTGTGGTTTGAGGTAACTGTCGTAGCTACAAAATTTCTTCCCAAAATCCATAGCGTACCAGCTGGTATACCCTGATAATGATGGATGTAGTTTTAACATTTCAGTATTGGGTTAGTCCTCAGTCGCTTTCGAAAAGCGAAAAATATCATATTTGGGATTGTCCTTTATTGTGATGAAAAACATACATTTTACTAAACTAATGTCTTTTAAAGTTTAAATAATACAAGAATTTTCAAACGTACGTCGGCAAAATTCTTCTTTCAGACTCACTTTCAGACTTTCGTTGGTTACTTCTATCTCTTTTCCAAGTTAAATACATCCCATTTACTGGGTCCGTTCCTTCATTTAACTTTGTTCTCTTTAATATCTTAATTGAGGGATACACTTATGAATTACTCTCATATCTCTTCACCAGGGCTACTACGCGGTAGCAGTAGGCCCACCGACATCAATAGTATGTGCTGAAAGAAATGCTACGTGGCAATTATGGCATCCGGCATTGGAAGCAGCGCTCGATGCTCATACTTCTGAAGTGTCTACCGTGGCTAGGATTACTGGAGCATTGAACAACCTAGTAGATAAAATGAGGGAAGGCGTTTATCAGGTTTGTTTCTCCTTCCTTCTTTGGAATAAAAAATATATAAATTTCAAACTTAGCAAGATTTTCTCTAAAAGTTAGTTCTACCTATATAATCATCTTCAGATGAGTTTTGGAAAAAATAAATCAAGCATTTGGATACATTTAGTTCAACTATAAATAAAACTTCCGAGAAATTTAGTGATCTCGGACAAAGAAGAATAGTGCGCGTATTATTCCCGGAACGTATCGTGGTCTATTAATGGAAGCCTCCGCTCCTGCAGCTTTAGATACTTGTATTGTATATCGACTGAAGTCTTCAAGTCTTAAGACAACTTTACCTGTTAGAGGTTTAGTTAGTAGGATTATACCTGATCATCCTACTAACTAAACCTCGAGGCTAATCCAAGGTTTTCTTATCGCCATTTGTAGTTGCATAACCAAATTTAGCTAAATCTATTTTTTTATACCTCGGCATATATATCTTGGCAGGAGAAAAGGAAAGTCACCCATGGGTACACAATTTCGCTTCGTGACGCTACTGGTTTGATTTCAGAGTACACTTCGTGTCCTCAGTCGGTATCTATGTAGTTGTGCTCTCCGACGCCGTTTAGATCGGTGCGCGATATATCCCCATTCGGCAGCCAGGTGCTGCGTGTCTGCGCATGAGGCTCATCATTTATTATTGATATTAGATTTGTGAGTATTCAGCATTTTATATTTCAGTTAAATAATCTAATTTAATTATGATACACTTTCTGAATTCTCTCTGGACTTAAAAATAAAAAGCTAAGTTCAAAAAATTATCTAATTAGATGGCAATACTCTTTTGGATTGATACGCGAACTTGCAAACGGAGATTATGAAAAGGGTGTTGTCGTTAGGAGAAATTTATATCGAGAGAAGATCGGATAGAAAAGTATAAACAGGTATGGAGAGTAAATAAGTTGGAATGAAACCCGGGAAGAGGAGAGAGCAAAAAGGACAAAGGAAAACTTGAAGTGGGCCACCGAGAATCAACATAGAAAAAATACTATTAACTCGATTATTTATTTAACAGAAGTGTTATTATCACATCGTTCAAACTGGATCGAGTATTCAACACGTAGCTGAAATTAAGATTGTTTTTGGTTTCAGCGTGAATTCACTACCTACATAATTGCAAATAATACAGATAAAATTTTTCTTCTTTATGTTTAAGGTTGTTATCGATTTGCGAACATGGGGGATCGGCAGGGTACCTATATCCACTAGAACGGGGATCATTGGTGCGGAGGGGAGCCAGAGATACGAACTGGGATTCAGATGCGGCGTGTATTAGGAGTTGTTTGTTGCAATTGAGTCGAACAGTCGGTGAGAATTCGTTATTATAATTCAGCTTTATGTAAAGAGTGCTAATATCTATTAATAAATTATTCATAGTGATGAAATGAGTATGTAAATTTAAGTCTTAAACGCACGCATTTTGACCACTGTTATTAAATTAAGTGGTTTTTTTTTAAAATAAAATTTAACTAACTACGGTGACGCGACGTACAAAGTGAATCTTGGCTTCCGACACCAGATTACGCCATGCCTCTCAATCTTGCGCTAGCTCTCGCCCGTCGCTATAAAATTGTTAAATTATTAAACTTAAATATTCCGAGGTTAACAAACAGATCTGGTGGTCACCATCTAGACGGGCTTGAGGCCCTACCACGTAGCTAGAGTGGGTTGTTTTGTCGCCTTTTACGATAGACCGACCCCGATCGCAGAGTTCAGTATTCTTTCTCCGCTCCTGCAGGGATAAACATATATTAATAAGATAATATTAAGCAAATTGCTCTGTGATGTACCACACCCATCGCATGTAATTGAGTATTCTCCGATCTAAACAATTGTCAATTTTAACAGTGTTTACTTTTAATTTCGTTTTCTCTATTCTTTGTAGGAGAAGAAATTCCACCATCCCCTTCGGAATCTTTGGAAGCAGCATTATTCAACAAATGGGAGGGATTGAACAGAGAGTCGAAGGCGTCGGTAGCTAATAATGCAACTTATACACGGGGGCAGATGAAATATTTGTGGAGGGTAGCCAGTGAATTGGTCAAATGCAAAAACATGATTACCTGTGTAAGTAATAAATTATTTAATTATTCCATAGGCTTCTAGTCAGAATAGTCTTATGGTACAACTTACAAGTGCATATGAATCAGAAATGCTCTTAAGTTAAACCAAATGCTTACCTATACTTTTTTCAGTTAAAAATTTATATATTTTTTTGTCTGTTCTAATACTTTGATCTGTCGCCTTTAATGGGACATTCAGAAAAATATGTAACGTGTGGCTAAGCTGACATGTTCGGAGCCCCAAAAAGTGTGTTTGGCATTATAGTCTCCTCTTGCATCGAATCGGTCATGAATTGGTAATCGCATATGAATCGGTCTCCAAGTGTTTCAAAGACAGTAATTTACATATACATATCTATATGTATGTGCCAAATACACTTTATGTGATGTCTTATTTTTGTATTAATAATAACTGCTGATCCATCGTGTGTCCTGTCATCTGGATGGTTAGTATGACACAAATCATAACCTCTTATATTGAGAAAGCTCTATGACGTTAAGTGTGTCTTAAAAATTAACATTATATCAATTTTGTTGATTTTCAAAAATACTTTTAACTCTACCGAGTGGTTGGACAGACCATTGGCATTCTATACACATATATCTAGTGCATGCAATGTAACGATAGTTTTGACGTGAGTTTGGCCAACATTTTAGTTACAGTTAGCATTTGACTCATGAGAGATTGCATTGTTTCGCTGAGTGTCTTGAGCGCGTTTGCAATGTTTTGCTTATCATCAGATTCTTTATTTTGTACTGGCATGGCAAATCCTTCAGTGGCTTTGGCGGCTTGCGAGTATGTGTTGTATTATTTGTTTATACTTTTTTTTGTGTCATAACTGTACCTTTGCTCATTTTTTGTTGACTCGGATATCCGTTTTTTCGCAAGGTATGGAGTGGGGTATTTGACTTTTTAGAGTTCTTTGTAAACAATACAACCCTTGTAGTTTGCAGGGTTGTTTCCGCCGCAGACTACACATTTGACGACGTTAGAGCGTTTCCGTGGGCAGTCAGATGTGTGGTGTTCTGCCACGCATTTGATGCATCTAGACTTTCTATTGCAGAACTATTGAGTGTGGCCATATTCATGACAATTTAAGTACTGGGGTATTTCTCGTCTTGGTCTTCAAATATTATGGCACTGGAGTAGTCTTTTAACCTTGTATTCGTATATGTCTTTATTGTTAAAATTTGATTCAAGGTCAACGTAAAACACGTGGAGTGGTTTTTTGGTTTTTCTATCTCGTATGTTCCATATATTCGTGACTTTATATTGCAACTTTTCTAGAGCAGATTTGATATCCTCTATGTCAAATGAGAGGTGTATGTGTTTGAGTACAACACGGAAGCTATTGTCTTGTTTTGACTTGTACGTAAAGAACTCAGTATTCTTTTTCTTGAGTTCCTTGTAGACGATAGAATAGATCTCTGCTGTTTCCGGTAGTATTATTATTCTATTCTACGTGTTGTATGTATTGTGTGCGTCTACAGGTTATGGAGGGCGGAAGACGTCCCTAAACCTATTGCGTCGGGCTGGTCCATGCCGGATTGGGGTGGATTGCGTTCGCGAGGACATTCGCTTCAGCGTTCTTGTGATGGGTCAGGTCTGTCCGTGAGCACGATTCGCGGGCGTTGACGCGCGTGACTAGCTCGGCGGTTTGGCGTATAATTGACCGTCTCCACCACCAGTGGGTTGGGGTGGTGGGGAGCGAGACCGAAGAAGGATCGTGAGAGGGAGACCATGTACTCCTTCACGGGAAGGAGTTCCAGGTCGTGGTGTAGGTCCGCGTTACGCATGTAGAGCGGCGCTTGGACTGCCATGCGTAAGAATTTATTTTGCAGTCTCTGCATCGATTGGATGTAGCATTTGGCGGCATAGGCGAAGACTACATTCGAGTACGTGATGATCGGCCGGGATAGCGGTTGTATGTTACTAACCTTGTTGATAAATAGTGGAGGGGGAGAAACTTACTATTCTTGGTGCTTGGTTTTCTGTTATATACTTATTGTTTGTTATCATCATCAACAAGTATCTCAAATCTATTTGATGTTGGTATAGGAGCTACTAATTAATAGTTTAATTTTGTTTGTTTCTGGTCGCGCATTGTCGCATCAGGGCTGCTTCTTTATCAAATATATAAAAATAAGGGTGATTGGACAAAATATATTGACACTTTAATTTGCGTGCACTATTTATCTACCCAAACCATTTTCAGAAATATTCAATCAGTTTTAAACGAAATCTTTAAATATGTATGAGTCTATACTTTTTCACAGTTCTGTATAAGCACTAAAAAGTAAAAACACAAATGTTTTAAATTTTTAATTTTATCCCTTTCTAACAATATAGTTTTTTTTTCTGTTGTACTTTATAGCTGAGATTGGCAAACAGGCAAACGAGCCAGCCGATAGTAAGTGAACATCGTCGACATATAGAGACATTTGCAACACTAGAGAGTGGCATTGCCAATGCGAGCCCTAGTCCGATTAGTCTTACTACCGACCCCTAGGGTTGTTTCGTCGCCTTTTACGATAGTTCTTAAATATATCTCATTATCTCTATGAATTTCATTGATTTTAGGACAACCACAGTAATTTCCGAGCAAATCTCATACAAGTAACATCATTAAACCAGGAGCCAGTTGAAGACTTGATTCATATATTAGCAATAATGCTAGATCAAGCAAGAGATCAATATCTTAATAATATTTACTCGAGGAGTTTTGGTGATTTGGACAAGGAGTTAAATGCTTATAGGTAAAATTAATATTGACTTTTTATTATTGCTATAGGACAGTAGACAGGCTGACGGCCCGCTTAGAATTTAGCAGTTACCGCCGCTTTACCGTACCGTTTACCGTCGATATTTGCAACGTCAGTGGCGTCGTGAACATGCTGTTGTTCCATAAGGGTACAGGAACTTGGGTCACTAATGCTGGAACGCAACACAAAGTTATTATGGCGCCATACTTAAGACCAAAGGTGGTTGTCATCCAGACCGGCTTGAGGCTCTACCACGTAGCTAGGGTGGGTTGTTTTGTCGCCTTTTACGACAGACCGACCCCGGCCGCACAGGTCTGTATTCTTTCTCTGCACCTGCACGGATAGTGTTATTATCATTGCTTTGTTTATCTTTTTATTATTCAACTAGCAGCCCGTCCCAGCTTCGCACGGGTATTTAACAAAAAATTAAAAATTAAACCCTTCTATTTTTTTCGGTCTCGGGGAAAAACCTCTCTTGACGGGTTCCCCCGGCCCGGGGGGATCGAGGGATATAAGGGACTCCGGAAAAGATGTTCGACCATCCGCCTACCCACTAAAAACCCCGCTGTTCTCCTATCGCCTACGCCCGGGCCCACGGATATATGGCCTGCCGATCTCGTGGCCCGGGCCGGCGCCGGCCCACGCTTTGTCTTAAAGCGGGCCCCTTCTAAAGTGCTGGCGCCAAGGGGTCAGGGTTTCGTCCCCCCGGCGCTCTCTTGTAACAACTCTAGGAGTTGAGGGGGGCTGCGGAACAGCACGCGGCCTTCTCCCTCGCGGCAATAGTGCGGGCGGCGGATCCTCCCCCGAGGGGCCGCCCGCGGCCGCTTTCTACGGCGACCGGAGATCGTTGCCCGCCCTCCGGCGCCGACGACTCGGCCTACGTTGGCGGGAGGGGAGTGCGCTGGCGGACTCTCGCTCCCGTTCCGCCGCCTCTCTTGCAGACACTACTGCCTCGCAAAAGGAGGCGACGGCCGTCCATCCAGGATCGCCCCCGACCATGGACAGAACCAGGGCCGGGAGCGACAGGTCCGCGGCCAATTCCGGACGGGACTTACATCCCCGTCGCTTGCTAGTCAGGCGTGGGTACGACTACCAGACGACACTCCAGAAAAAGCAGAGTCGCCTGACGTCGTAGCCGGCCCAGCAAGACCAACCGACAGCGAGGATGCTATTCCCGCCCCGGGAACACTCTCTGTGCAGGCGCAGTCGAAATAGGAATGGTTTCGACTACCAAATCAGGTCCCAGGTAGAACCCGGGACCCCAATCAGCATTCGCAACCATCCCACCGGGGACCACGCCACGAACAGAGAGCTAAGTTGGAAAGGGTGTAAGAGGTAGACGGAAAGAAAGGTAGGAGGACTCTGTCGCCTCGAACGGAGAGGGGAGTGAAGCGACGGATGCTCGGGCACCTCGGGTACGCACACCCGTGCACTCCTCGGACAGAGGAGCGCCCCTGAGGGCAAACCCTTCTATTTGCGTCAGGTTACTAAAAAAATAAAATTATAAAGAAAATTTGAATATTATTATTTCTATGAGCTTTTATTTTAATGATATTTTTGTTATTACTTTTTATTTATTTTTCGTTATTTTTTAATAAGTATTCTAATTTTTGTAAAAACCCCAGTGACGCACGCCTACATTGCATAAGGTGCTGTCTAGCTAGACGAACAGGGTGAGCGGCTACCACGCAACATTTTTCTAATACTTACATTTTTAAACTCGTGATATCTTTCGAATGGAATATCCGAATTGAATAAATCAAAAAGTTATATGAAGTTAGTGAAGCCGTTTTGAATATGAAGTAATTTATTTTGATAAGGATTAATACCAAGATCCAAATAAAGAGCCTTTTCTAGGGCCGGCATTTCAATTAAATTTTTAAAATAAAAAAAACACTTATTGTGGCATAACTATAATAGTTAGACATATGCTGTCATGACACTTTTTGTAAATAATGATGTGTTCTGCAAAGTTGTAGTACATTATTTTATTCTATCATCAATAGTTTTCGCAACGCACGCGATTTAAATAATATTTTAGGTATTTTTTTTACACTTTGGGTTACATTATTGGAGTTTTAGTAAGGATCCCTAATTTTTTTGAAAATATATTATAGCCTATGTCACCCGGGGATAGTGTAGCTTCCCAACAATGAAAGAATTTTTTAAATCGGGTCAGTAGTTTCGGAGCCTATTCAAAGCAAACAAACAAACAAACAAACAAACAAACAATCAAATCTTTCCTCTTTATAATAGTAGTATAGATGTGTTGCTACGGTCAGATATAAGATAAAGGTTTCCTCATCCATTTTTATAAACCGAATAAAGTTAATTATACATCGACACGAACTTAGGTCGGTCTGTTCGTGCGGAATGATCTATATATTTATTTTTTCGAATTACGTCTCGCAATGTGACATCATTCTAGATTCTACATCCTAAATAAATACTGGAATCCGGGATACATTTCTATATAGATGATGATATATTATCTTATTTATTTGATTCTATACTATTTTCTAGTGATAGGTAGATTACATGAATTTTATCATCAACTCAATTCAATCATTCAATGACAGGTCCAAAAAATGGAACAAGTTGAAGGATTACTATGATGCTTCATCAGCTTGCCTTATCGATGCGGTTCGAAGAGACACTGATCTTCGCAAAGAAGACCTAAAAAATCATCATATATTTATGAAAAACTTATTACATTGGCTTCATAAAGGCGCGAAAGACGACAAAAAATACCTCGGACCCGTTCTTAAGCCATATTTGGATGGTCTTTTTATGTCTTCCTTGGAGAACTCATGGTTTTTGGAAGAATTTGAAGGAAAATTTTGTGGGAATGAGTTTGATGGCCTTAAGGAGTATTGTGTGGGGGTCCATGATGGAAATGTGGACGCGAATTTAGGGTTGCTGGACGCAGCCAAGAGATGTGCCTGGGCAAAGGCTATGGTTGACTTTGTGGACAGGTTTCGACATGTTGGTAAGTGTTGTGCGTAGAGTAAGTTCAAGTATGATACTTTTATGCTTTAAATGTTGACACATGTTCAATAGTCAAGTTGTAAGTTGTTACAGCATGGTGAAATCTGGGGTTTAAATTATGAAATTTAAGGTAGCACTAAAATTTCGCAACTTCAATTAATTTAATTTCGTGTTTATGATAAATACTTGTTTATTTTCTTTTTTAATTTACGACATAATAAACCACCTGAGTATTGTATCTTAGCTATTAGTCTTCTTTTTAAAATTTTACATCATTATCTAAGCGCTTAACCCTTGTTACTCTATTCATTTTCGTTGTTATGTACCGTTTTAAGGTGTTGCTACGCATTATTTCGCGGTGGAACTTTTGTCTAGTACTTGCAAAGAAAGCTTAGCACCAGCTTTAAACGTAGTTGGGTGCACCTTTCAAGTAAACAAAGCCCTGAAGACCTTGTTGAAGTCTCTTACATCTTGTAACAATTCTGTAATAATATATAAGTATATATTTTCACTTTATTGCGTACTAGCTGTGCCCGCGACTCCATCCGCGTGGAATAGTGACTTTGGGCAGAATTTTTTATATATATATAATTATATATATATATATATATATATATATATATATATATATATATATATATATATATATATATATATATATATATATATATTATGGATTAAAAACCCTATAAACCCTAATATATAAATAAATGAAATATGCAAACAGTCACTATTATAGAATGCAACTGTTACGCCATGCGTCTCCGGAATACGTACGTTCGAACCTACAAAGTCCAACCTTTTTTTTTTTTTACGGGATGGGGAAATCCTCATGGACTACCTCCGCCTGGGGAAAGGCGGAGGGGCATGCCGGACTCCTACCGGCTAAAACCACCACCCCGGTGTCTCCTAACACGTGCGCGCGGGGCCGTGGGAATCCAAATTCTTCCGCAGCCCCACACTAGTGCTGGCCCGGTCTGTCCGGGCCTCGTCTCCTGCACGGAGTAGTGAGGTGTTTAACTACCCCGTGAATCGCCTCAGAGGCGTGCACCGACACCCGCGCGCGCCTCCACCTCGGGTCCATCGAATAGGGGGCGAGTGTGTGTTGCGCCGTGTCCTCCCCGCTGTGGACGCAGTGGTGGCACCGAGCGTCCGGCTCCCTGTCTATGCGGCACAGGTACTTGCCGAAGCAGCCGTGCCCCGACAGCACCTGCGTCACCCTAAACGACAGGGAGCCGTGCCTTCTCCCGAGCCAGTCGCCGAGTACTGGCCGGATCGCCTCGACGGTAGCGAGGCCACAAAGTCCAACCTAAGCTAACTCCTATTTCATATGATTGATGACATAAATCTGAGGTTAACTTAAATTGGAAATTCAACCTACATTGTCCAGCCTAAGCTGATCCCTATTTCATATGATTGATGATATAAATCTGAGGTCAACTTAAATTGGAATATAAAATTTCATCATTTTTAACAAAAACCATTTTTTTTTCTAAAATAAATATAAGTTACTCCTTGATACATCAGCTATCTGCCAGTGAAAGTCCCGTCAAAATTGGTGCAGCCATTTCAGAGATTAGCCGGAACAAACAGACAGACAGACAAAAATTTTAAAAAATGTTGTTTTGGTATATGTACCGTGTATACGTCCGAATGCACTTAGTAAAAAGCGGTTATTTTAGTATTACAAACAGACCCTCCAATTTTATTTATTTGTATAGATTAGAGATACGGCCGGTCTTTTAATTTCGATTGCGTTATACTCTATACCCGTTTTATCTGGGTAAATAAATTTGCGTAAATGATATTTTTGTAAAACTTCTTCAAATTTTCAGTTACTGATGGATATTGTCTTCAGTATTATTATTTTTTTTTATTGCTGTAGGACAGCAGACAGGCTGACGGCCCTCTTAGAATTGAGCAGTTACCGTCGCCTTCGGGTGTTTGCAACACCATTGACATAACGAACTTGGGTCACTAAAGCCGGAACACAACACAAAGTTATTTTGGCGGCATACTTAAGACCAAAGGTGATCGCCATCCAGACCGGCTTCAGGCCCTACCACGTAGCTGGGGTGGGTTGTTTTGTCGCCTTTTACGACAGGCCGACCCCGTCCGTAAAAATCAGTATTCTTTCTCCGCCCCTGCACGGATAGTTTTCACAAATATATTACATATTTCCATGAAATAAAATACCACCCTAGTCAACTTGCTTCCATGCGTAGGTCGCTTATAGTCGTTTTTTTAAGTATTAGGTGTGGAGAATTATGAGTGATTTCAAAATAAGCGGCATTTATGACATTTTGCAAGGGCGCGGCAGGCGTACGTCTTAAATCAAAATTATGGATAGTAGTGATAACGAATATCATCTTATATGGAGGAGAAGTTGAAAAAGTATCCAGCTGTATATTATACTTAAAAAAACCCGCTACAAAAAGGCGCTAATGTAGCTACAGTGGAACTTAACTTTTGGCGCTTTTCCCTAAAATTTATAGTGATGTGATTGGGGCACCTTAATTTAATGCATTTTAACGGACAATTTTCGAACACAGACATAATTCTTTTTATCTCTACTCTTTATAGCTTAGATAAGAAAAAGAGTTCATATTAATGCGTGTGATATTTATCAAGCGTGTTCATATATGTATAATTTATGTCTTGTTGATTTATGTATTGAATTTATGTATTGTTCTATTGGCATGAATGAGTATAATCGTTTCAACAATATATTCTAAAAACTTTTAAATCATCCTTTAACTAGGCCTATTTTAAACCTTTCCTTTCCTTATACCTTCCGTCAGAAAAACCATTAGCATTGAATATGTAGAGAATATAATGATCTCTGCAGAAGATTTCCCAACATTGATATTCAAAATGCATTCAAGAATAAATATTTTAAAGACCGGTCGAATCGGTCTTAATTTTTTTATTAGCTAGATATGAGTCCACGCTCCGACCGACAAATGCACTTATCTAAAATCCCGAGAGCTTCCAACTCGAATTGTCAAATAGCTTCGAATGGCTAGACCACATACATACTCTGCGGCAAATTATACAGAAAACCGAAGGGTATAATCGGCCACTATGCTTGGCGTTTGTGGACTATGAAAAAGCCTTTGGTACGTCGAAGTGCCTGTATAACAGAAAAAAAAATAAAAAAAAAATTGTTGACCAAAATGTATACCTAGGGCAAGCAGTCCGATTAGGTAAGTCCAACTTCGAGAGAGAGCCTAGTAGACGAATCCAACTCGGCTGGGCAGCGTTCGGTAAACTACACAGTGTCTTCTCGTCCAAAATTCCTCAGTGCCTCAAGACCAAGGTTTACAACCAACGTGTGTTACCAGTAATGACTTATGATAAAAGATCTTCTTAAAAAGTTCATTGTCGCGCAGCGAGCTATGGAAAGAGCTATGTTTGTCATTACCCTAATGGATCGAATCAAAAATGAGGAGATCCGTAGGAGAACTAAAGTAACCGACATAGCCCGGAGGATAAGCAAGTTGATGTGGTAATGGGCGCGCCACATAGCGCAAAGGTTGGATGGCCGATGGGGCAGAAAGGTCCTAGAGTGGATGGAGACCGCGAACTAGTAAGCGCAGCGTGGGACGGCCGCCTACCAGATGGACCGATGACCTGGTGAAGATCACTGAGTCCCGTTGGATGAAGCGGCATCGGACCGGTCGCGCTGGACATCGATTGGAAAGGCCTATATACAGCAATGCACAGCTATAGGCTGAAATAAAGATGTTGATGATGATCGTATTGACTGTCTTGCTACCACTGTTATAAGCTATAATTTAATTATAAAACTGTTTATTATGGATTATTGTCATTTTCATCAATATGTATATACATTTTTAATTCTATTTGTTATGTTTGACTTATTTGATATTTACATTTTACAGATTTAATGTACTATGATGGCAAATGTATTTTGCACCTATAATTATTAATTGGCATATATAATGAACTTTATTATTGTAAATATTATATAAATTGAATTTTATGTATGCTGTTGGTGTATCAAATTATAAAAAATAAATAAATAAAACTTCGTAAAAGGAGAGCGAATCCACCAATATAAAACAAAATGAATACAAAATACACAAAAAACTTTCCCCATCCATAGTTTGTGTAATTGAAAAACAAACTAAGCTTGACGCAGTGTATCCTTTTCATTGATACGTTTTGAAACAAAAACCCCAATATCAACATTGCGATCTCCTTTTAAATGTATACAGGGCCGCATTTGCAGTTTGCGGAAACCTATGACCAACATTTTATGAGCAAAGTTAGTAAAGATCCATTAGAATAATTTATGGTATAATAATTTCAGTTTAAATAACGTTGTTTGTCGAAACACTTATAAAAGATTTTTGTTTTCAAAGATTTTTAAAATTGTTGAAGTCAATTTAAATAAAATGATACGTATTAGAAATAAAATATTATTAGTTTTCGTTACTAAAGCCAGAAACTCCGTTCTATAGAGTAATAGAACCTCTTGCCACACCTACAGGCTTACTGATATTGAATATGAAAAATTGGAGTATTTAAAACCAAATACTTATACTCGCATTTAATTCTATTTTTTCCAATATTTTAATACTTTAATTGCACTATACATATCTTTCATATGTATTTCATAGTAATATACAGAAACTTAGGCTACTTCCTAAGATGATATTCTATTACAGAATATTATTTTAAAGTCAATTCAAACAACAAATTCTTCGTCTTTTATTCACTAAAAGATTTTATCCCATTTTTATAATCTAAAAATATGTAATAAAATTTATTAGATATCAAAATTTATTAATTCTAAATACTGTCCTGCAAAATGAATCAAACTTTGAAAAGTGGTTTCGCCAAAAGCGTTTCGGGGGTTCAGCGTTTTCTGAACTGATAACATTACGTAATTATTACCACCAAGAGGCCAATATAAATTGGTCATAGCTAAAACTACACACTTCATAAAATATGATGTTGAATTAGGCTAGATGAGACATTTAATTTTCCAGACGAATAGAAACTTATGTGGTAAATTGTAAAAGTAATTATGAATAATTCGTGGATAATAGAAAGAAGCAACTTGAGGAAAGAAGCACAATTTAAATTTAAGTAAAAAGTTTACGCTATCATAATTTTATGTGAATGTAAACATTTATTTATTTAGTATTAGTATTTTCACTTTAATTATAACTTTGAAATTATAGGTAAAACAATTGTTGATAAGTAGCGAAAGTGTGATAATCAAAGTAAAAACATTTTTACTCTCCATGCAGGAATGGACTAAGAATACTGCTCCTATGGCGAGGAGCGGCCTGTCGTAAAATACGGCAAAACACTAGCTAGGTGATAGGGCTCCAAGTCCGTTTGGATGGCAACCTCCCTTAGCTTCTATATACGCCTCCTGTAACCTTGTTTTGCGTTCTGGCATAAGTAACATAATCTCCAGTTACGCTAGGCGGACGTCAGCATGTTAGCGGTGACTGCTTAGTATTCACTGGACCTGTATGCTGTTCCACAGTAAAAAGAAGTTATAATAATTAATAACAAAAATTCGTGAAAACTTAAGAATATATCACAAGGGTAACATATTCATAGTAGTTTTGTCAGTCTAAGGTATGGTAATTTATTTTTCGAAATTATATCCCATGATACACCTCAGTCTACTTTTCGCTATACAACAAAACAGGTAAAGTGATTACATTAAATAACTATTTCTGATGTAACAAGGATTGAACGCTCGTAAGAAAAATATATTATTAATTAGTTGACTCGGGAAACGTTGTTTTGCCATATGAAATTAAAAAAAGTAGCCTATGTAGTAGTATGTGTAGTATGTGTAGTAGCTCCATGATCCAATCTATGACTATATCGAAATTCATCAAAATTGGTTCAGCGGCTTAGGCGTGAAAGCGTAACAAACAGACTCACTTTCGCATTTATAATATTAGGATTATAATAAAATGATTAAAAAATTATTTAACGGTAATATAAACTTTTTTTTATTGCTGTAGGACAGCAGACAGGCTGACGGCCCGCTTAGAATTTAGCAGTTACCGTCGCCTATAGGTGTTTGTAATGCCTGTGGCATCGCGAACACGCTGCTGTCCCATAAGGGTACTACTAATATTGTTATAACAATGCTTGTGAAAATAAATATAAAAATGACCAGACAATAAATAAATGTAAATAATAAAATATTTTAGTTATTTTATTATATTTTTTAAGGTTTTTAGTTTTAGGTTCATTGTTCTAGTATATATTTCATATTATGTATATTTTACTTATTTGTATAGATTTTAATTATTAATATTATAACTACTAGTTTGCAGTGTCAGAAGATGACCCTCCAAGTTTTAAGTGCTATATGTTAATGTAAGATGTTATTGTTTAATAATAAAATACATCGACCATATCTAGGGAATCAAATCATTGAGTCTATATAGTAACTTTTCCACAACGTTCGCAGTCCTGTGGGAACTCCCCTGCAAATCCTACGGGATTATTCGACGAATGTACGGCTGACATGTTGAAATGTTAAAACTACTTTTGCATACAACGCTGAACTGTCTAAAGCTTACCTGTTCGATAGGCTGACGCTTCTAATTTACTAAAGGCATATATTTACGTGAATTTAGTTACAAATGAAAAGTGTATCAGTTGGTTAACATTCCGATTCATTTATGTTTGAATAAGGGTGAAATAATGCACAGATGTTACATATAAATAGTAATGTCCTTACCCTGTTCTGCCCAAAAGGCGTACAAATATTTTCCAATTAATTATGATCAATTATCAGTCAAAAAATTACGAATTAATTAATATTATATTTCTCCGTGGTAGGGCCTCAAGCCCGTCTGGATGGCGACCACCTTTGGTCTTAAGTATGCCGCCATAATAACTTTGTGTTGTATTCCGGCATTAGTGACCCAAGTTCCTGTACCCTTATGGGACAGCAGCGTGTTCGCGATGCCACTGGTGTTGCAAACACCCATAGGCGATGGTAACTGCTAAATTCTAAGCGAGCTACCAGCCTGTCTGCTGTCCTACAGCAATAAAAAAATTATCAGCCAAAAAATTAAAATTATATAAAAATATTCCATCACATTACCAACAAATACAAATAATAATAATCAAGTAAAACAATCACTAAAAAAAGCTTGGTTACAATATTATGGTACAGTAATAAAGACAAAACATAAGCATTTGTATAATATGTAGTATTAATATTTCTCTCATTAATTTGTTACGAACTTTCTTAAATAGAAATTATTAATAGATAACAATCAAAATTTATCTTAAAAATCATCTATTTTAAAATAAATTTTTATAGTCAATAATTTTTTAAATTATCTTTTAAATGTAATCTCACAACATCCACAACAGTTCTGCTTATTACTTCGAAACTAGATGGTATACGTATTTATTTTTAATTTTGTAGTTTTTTTAACATTTTAAAAGCTACATTATAACCCGTATCATCATCGTCATTTTTTATAATTCTATTCTGGTCTAAAACCCACGGTTCATCCTTTAACCCTGAACTATCATCAGAACCGCATCCGTTAAGCAAGACGAACTACTAGGTTAGGTAAAGACATCATATCTCCGAAATTCTTGGTAGGGTTCCTTGTGAATAATCGTTAAATTTGTAATTTTTGATGAAATAAAGGAAATTAAAAAAATATATTAAATTGGATTCAATGTTGTTTACGCTTTTATTTACTGGTTAAAAATTTTATACAATTTTTATTTATTTATTAGCTAGTATTAAAGTAAAGTTTTATATTAGGAAAAAGAAACAAGCTTTATATTTTATAAATATGGCCTGAAACCCTAGCAGAACATTTGATTTAATAGTCTCACGTCTCTCCATGTGTCGCCCTAAAAAGGATTTAATGTTAGCGTTTGGGTAAAGGAAGCGTAATTTTACTAATCGGGATTTAGTATAGCGGTGTCAAACGGTAGTTATTTGTGTAAATACCAAAATAGACGAAATGTATGCTTACGTATTAGCTAATTATACCAAATGTATGTAATCCAATGTTGACAGAACTCCAATGTTGAAATGAAAATGCCACGGCATAAAATTATAATGTGCAACGAATAGGGATGCAAGATCTTTAAAAATATCGATATATATCAAACTAGGTTGATATTAATATATCGATATATCGGTTTAGTAACCCGATATATCAATATGTTGGCCTAGTGAGCCATTTCGTCATTTCTTAAAATATTGAAATCCAATGTAATTTTAGTTATGTCAAACATTAGAGATTATATTTACGAATAATTTTTTTAAATATCGATATTTATTGAACTAAGTCGATATTGATATGTCGGTCTAGTAGGCTGATATATCGATATTTTATCAATATTTTCATCTTTTTTAAAAGCTTTTAGAAATCCAATGTAATTTTAGTTATATCAAACGTTTAGCGATTATATTTAGGGATGCAAATTTTTTTAATATATCGACATATCGGCGTATGGTCGATGTCGATATATCAGTATTTATCGGTTTTCCGATATATCGTTGCAAGCCTAGCCACGAAAACGTGATAATATTCGAAAGCAGACTAAAAATCCATTGAATGCAATAAGAAGACAATGAACTAGTATATTTAAGATGTTGATATACTTATTCCTTTTTAACAGAATTTCGCATAGTATTCCCTACTGGAGACGGTATGGCGATATCCTATCCAGTAAGACTGCCATCTCGGAGGGAACACAGTTCCGCTCGTACTCTGACACTGAGTACGAGGCACAAGGCCGAGGCAAAGTTGAGGCTGGCCCGCAGGTGTGTGCTCGGAGCGTTTGCTGCTGCATTAACTAACTATACTACAAGGTGAGTAGTTTATGTTCTTTAAATATATATGTATACACAGCATCTGCAACAGCCAAAAATACCTTCTTATTCTTAATACAAATTTTGGTACATTTATTACATTTGGTACATTTGGTTCCGAAGGTACATTTTGAATCACCTATTCGTTGAACTTAAACGATACTTGCTTCTCGTTGAATATGGATTTTAACAGAGAGACAGCTGTTTGATAACGATGGTCCTTCTTTTACTGTGATATACTAGCAAAAACATCTATTTGTCGCATTACACAATTCTCTAAAGTGACAAGGTACTTTTATATTCTTAATTCTATAATGGGAACAAAATTGATGGAAATGTTAAAAAAATATACTTGGTCTTAATTGATACTTTTAATAAACTTTTTAGGATACTTCAAGTATCTAGTAAACATAAAAGCAGTTTTGTATTTACTTCTGGAAATATATACATGGTATTAAGTAGACAAATATTGAGAAGGGAACCAGCAGACCAATATTCGTTTAGATAAAATAAGCCTTAGATCATCAGCTTTAGTGTATGTAGTATATATCTCAATGTTAAACGTACTTAACGTAATAAGTGACTGGATTAAACTGAGTATCAGTTATGTATTTGTTCAATTATGTAAAACAAAAATGCTCACGGTGGGAGACTTCAAAACGAATAATCAGCAGCATCGAGTGTTCATTCGACACGCGACTGTCGTATAGCTATCGAATAGTTAAACACGAATCTTGTATTACCGTTTTAATGAAGCCAGATTATGAAGGTGTTAAACCGCCGCACGTCGCTCTTTCAACTTCGAAATTATAACTTTGAACGGTGCCGAAAGCGAGCTTCG
The DNA here is from genome assembly GCA_963693495.1 of Malacosoma neustria. Classification (NCBI taxonomy): domain Eukaryota; kingdom Metazoa; phylum Arthropoda; class Insecta; order Lepidoptera; family Lasiocampidae; genus Malacosoma; species Malacosoma neustria. Next base: position 18,105,141 of record OY856386.1, read on the forward strand.
GGGTCACATTTCGGCAATCGGCAAAGTTTCTCGCCCTTTTCCACGTACCGGACGACTATAAACCTCTCCCTTTAAGCATTAAAGTGATTCCGCACAAAAAACATATACATTTTTATTTCTTCTAATTTGTTAGAATAAATAATTTGGCTTTAATTGATAAACTTTGCATAAATTTATTTACAGCAGATGGATTAGTTAATAGTATTGGATTGTTTTATTCATTTTATTTTGAACTTTGATTCTCAGAAGTAACTTTTGAAGATAATTTGAAAATCATCTGTAATATATGACTTTATAATTTAATATAAATCGACAGCACAAATTTTTTGACGTTTGTTATCGTATAGTTTACTTGATACGTGACAAAAACATTAGTTGTTCGTGCTAAAGGCACTGTACAAAACAGATTATTCATTACTTTTTACAAATAGCTGTATGCATGAGGTTAATATTATTATTTGACATCCTGAACCCTCGATCAAGTTGAAGGCACAGGTTTAGAAATCCGTTTCTAAGGTGATACAAGCATGAGCTGTTTGTCGCGGAGATAGATATGTTGTGGTGGTAGTGGCGTGTTATGACAGCCGTGATCTGATAGTCTTCTTCGTCTACTTGTATCATAATCAACATCATCGGTGCCTTGGGTCCGCTTTTCTACTTTTCTTCCCCACTTCATACGGTCTTCGGCATCCCTGATAGCAAGCCCATTTCTTCATCTACTTGTATATTATTCTGTATATTATAAAAGCTTGTTAATAAATACAAGTAGTGTGAGTGCGGTAATTCGTTAGTGCTATCTAAACTCGACCCGGCCACGAATGGGTTCATCCGTAGTGGGCAGCGCGGTGGCGTGGCAACGCAATTATTCCATCCGTCACCCCGATACAAGTACCGCATGTCAATTTATTGAAGCGTATTCCGATGGAAAATTATTAGAAAGACAAGTTATTTTCAAAAATGATTGTTTGTTTTAGATGATGCTCATATCTCACTATAAAATTCTAGATATTACTAAAGGATTTACTATTTGGATTTAGTTAAAAGGTTAGCTATAACCACAGGCATTTCAAGCACTAAAATTAATTGAAAAAACCCTAGAATGGATGAAATTTTATTTCCTATATATTAAGATCTCGTGTCACGATTTATGTTCGGGTTAATTTTCGAAACTGTTGAACCGATTTAGATATAATTTCGTAACTATCTGTAATTTGTACCATCCTCAAATAATGATAGTTATTATTGAATTATTGATCTTAATATTTGTAATTTCAAATTAAATTTGTATTATACGACAATAAAGTATATTTATTGGTTAGTTCTGTGAATTCCTAATAGATGGTGGTGTAAGTTAATTCAATGATATGACTCTTTAACATCGTTTGACATGTAGATTGCGTAGACATCCGATAGATAGCGTTGTATTTAGATTTCTAGATAAGACATTCTATTCCACGGTATATTTGTTTATGACATAATCGCACTATTTTATAATGAGCTACAGTAACGCATGATTATGTCAGCTAGTAATTAATGTGTAACACAATGAGACCTCATTTTTATAAGCGATTATTACTGCATCTACCCTTTAACATTTTCGATACGGGTTGTATATTTACTTTCTGAAGCGATCACAAATTATTACAAACAAGGGTTATTAAATACAGAGATTGACAGGCATCTAAAATTAATTATCATCCAATTTACTATATTTCTTTAAGTACTCACGCGTGCAGTTTGTATACTTTTTAAAGATATATCGATATTCGTGTTTTACAAAACATCAATATATAAATATGTACTATGTATATGTACATCTTCCTTTAAAATAATGAAGAAATATAGAATATAATAAATGTAGATTGACTATTTCTAGATTATTAAATAAATATATTATTGAACTATAAATATATATAGGCGATAAAAAGGCAAAATTAAATCGAAAAAAAATGAGAAAGGGAGTGAGAAATCTTCGTAAAAAATATCTTTTTTTTTCAATAAAATGTATCCAATCTTACTTCTAATAATATAAGAATATGTGTACAAAGTTTCATGATGATCAGTTAAGTGAAGCGTAACAAACAAAATTACTTTCACATTTATAATATTAGTATGATTATTATCGACTATTCACAGAGGGTCATCTAGTCTGGAAGTAATCAGGAGAGCCTTTACGTTATGAGTATTAGATACATGATACACTACTTATTTACTTTTATTTTATAAATAAATTCATATAATAATCACATACATATAAAATTATTGGGACGATAATCGAACGAAATCAATATTTCCATATTTATCTAAAAAGCATATTAATAATAATGTATATTATAAAAATACTTATTTTTGTATATTTGAACATTAGATTTAAGTATAATCAAAAAGTACATTAAAACTTTAACTGTTATACCTAACTTTCATTATGAAACGGCCGGTTCAGTGGCAAAGGGCTTAACCCGGCTGATGACTAAAGCCATCGTTAAAAGTTCACCGCGCACTCTTATTTCGGGAACCGGTTAGTTGTCAACCGATCGTTAAAAACCGGTTATTTATTCAACCGGCTATTCCATTGATGGATGATTTTGTTTATATGGTCAGTAGGTGGATGGTGATGGATATGTCAATCTTCTTTTTAAAACTAGAATGTGAAAGTATTATAATAATATAAAATATTTATAGTGTGCTAATCTAACGAATTTTTTGGTTGCCACCGCCATTAAAGACGTTTACTATAAAACATATATCTGTTTAGGCCAAAATCAACACGCCAAGGCAGCAGCGAAGAGATCCTGGCTAGCGTGAAAACCGGCAATTACTGGCGGAATAGCACGAAACCAGACATAATACCTTCCGCATCAGTCCAAGATATTACCAAGGAACCTTTCGACAACGTCCCCAAAGTACGACGGAGGTCTAAACGTAGAACCACTTCACATGGTTTCCCAGAAATTTCTATCACAAATCAATCAGATACGAAGACTATGAGAAAAAAATACCACACATTAAAAAGCCTGGTTTATAAGGAACCAGTTGAAAGTATTAAGGAGTTAAGGGAAAGACCGCGGTCTGCTGGGTCCACTGTGAGGAATAAGGAAGCATTGAGTAGACCGAGTATATTAGAGACTTTGGATTTTATTAATAGCGTGAAGGACGCTTTGTGTGGTAAGTTTTTCAATAGTGTAGTTTATCTTTATTTTAAACACATAAGGCTGTATGCAATGGTTGGAATCAAAATGTGTTGACTTGGTTGCTTCTGTGGTTACAAATTGCTTTAAACGGAGTTTGTGGTTTCCATCCGTAAACTATTTTTCTCATTCACACATATTAGATATCGTTGTCTGTCAGTCGTCATCTACTCCTAGACGTAGGCTTCCAAGTTCTCGCACTTGTTTTCCCATTCTGCTACGATCGGCGATGCTACAAAACCCGTCAGTCGTCAGCTCGTCAGTCCATCGGGCTGGGGGGTGTTCTACACGAGGATAATCGAAACATGGATACTTCTCCAGGAATCGTTAAGCCCTACTGCCATCCATTCATACTTATAAATGTTTGTATGATCTGCAAATATTTTGGTTTATGTATGAATCAGCTAATCATAATATTTCTTTCTTTTCATAAATTATTTCTTCTTTTCTTCTTTTTTTCTAATCAAGTAACCTTGGGAGCCCGAGGTTCTTTAAGTACTGTTACAAGGTGAAACCAGCTCCCATCGTGTGAACTTATGCCAAGATAATTAGTAAGGCAATATATGGAATGTATGGATGGAATTTGGTTTTTAGGGGGAGTACCGTTTCCTTCAACCGCGACAGACCCTTTACGTCAGACCATCTGTTCTTCATCTCATAGTAGATAGGAATTTGGGAACTATGACCTCTATATGACTCTCTAAAATCTCGGTTCAAATAATCGTGATCAGTTCATATGTCATTTGTAATTAATTGATTTAAGTTGAATATATTTTAGTGGAAGAATCAGGTACATCAGACGCGGAAGATACGCCATGGTCTGTGGAAGATGAGTGGCTCGTGGGTCAAACCGCGCCACTTAATTTGCTAGCCAGTCGTGGCGGAGTGCATGCCTTGCATCTGGCTTTGGGGGATCTTGTTTTAGCAATGTTACATCGGGGAAGGTTTACGGTGAGTACTAAGTAAGATTTTTTTATAGAACTATATTTTCATCCTATTTACATGTTAAGATTTAACTTTGGAATCTAAGGTACGTTGTTTTTAAAAGAAGGAAACCTCTGAGGTCTTTTGTCGTTGGCTATTTGTTAAAAATACTTTTTATAGATGTGACTAAATTAGATATTAAGAGGAGAGACATCCATCTCACCTCTGTTCAAAACAAAAACCAAACGTTGGCCCCGTTTCTATGAGGTAATGTGGCCTACTGTCTTCTTCGTTACTCGACAAACGAGTGAAGTATATGTAACATTATATATTTAATAAGAGGAACAGAATAAATATCAATTCTGCTGCAATTTTCCCGTGCAGGGGTGGGGCAAAACCCCAGCGGCCGGGGTCGGCCTGTCGTAAAAGGCGACAAAACAACCTGTTTATGACGAGGTGGTAGGACTCCTAACTCGTTTCGAGGACAAATTTCTAAATGTGCTGCCATAATTGTGTTGTGTTCCGGCTTAAGTGACCCAGGTTCCAGTTCTCCTACGTGGATGGCATTGGCGGTGGCCTGGTGTCTCTAACATCCATTGGCGAAGGTAACTGCCTCCTTAATAGTATATTTACTTAATATTTCATATGTTATTTACTATTTTTTTTATTATATTTCCTTTTTGTCTATAAAGTGTGATTCTTTTTTGGCCAATTTCCTGTTCAATATACCTTATATTGATGATAAGAAACAATGATCATACAGCACAAACTTACATAAAGTTTGTGCTGTATGATTATTGTTAAAGTAAATAAATAAATAATAATATTAAGTAAGCTGTCAGCTTGTCTGCTGAACTACAACAATAAATAAACAAAAATTTAAACAAAAAAACGCTTTCAAAAAAAAGCTATTCCAAAACAAATTAATATGCACTTTAGTGCATTTAACTGCAACTTTTTAAAGTAAAAAATGATTGCATATTCTTCTAAGTTCTGGTTCCCAGGAATTGACTCAGAACTGGAACGGCTGTGCGGAGCGTGTGACGTGTGCGCACAGCTGAAACGCGCGCCGCCCCGCACCGCACTCGCCCCCTGGCCATATCCCGCGTATGCATTCCATAGGATCCACTTGGACTTTTTCGGCCCGATTAATAATAAGTCATTTTTAATAATCGTAGATGCTTATTCGAAATGGGTAGAATGTTATGATATGAAATTAAACTTAACGACTAAAGCTGTTATAGATAAACTTTGCGACTTCATGTCACGGTTTGGCACGCCGGAAATCATAGTCAGTGACAATGGAACTTCGTTCGCGTCTCGAGAATTTTCAGAATTTTGTAAATTGAACGGAATTAAACAGTTGTTTTCCCCCGTCTATCACCCATCTAGCAACGGACAAGCCGAATCCTTTGTAAAAATTGTAAAAAGGGGTATTAAGTCGATTATGCTATCTGGGTGCAAGACGGTCGATATAAATACTAGGCTGTGTAAATTTCTCTTTGACTATAGAAATTCTGTAAATACTACAACAGAGTCTTCACCGGCTCAACTAGTTTTTGGCCACAAATTACGTTCAAGGTTAAATTTAATTATTCCCCACAAATCGCCTACGTCATCGCAGTTATGCTCACGGGTGTTGCGGAAACAGTGCTTACAGGCGGCCAGCTATGGGGGGAAAAACAATAAAGCTTTTGCGGTCGGTGATTTAGTGTGGTTAAAAGAATATGTAGATAAAATGAAGCAGTTTTGGTCGAAAGGGAGGATTGTTCGAAGGACAGGCAAGGTGACGTACGAAGTTTATGTATTTAACAAAGACCAGATATTGAGTAGACACAGGAACCAACTTTATATTTTCAAGGAGGGAAGAGCTGTATGTGAAAACCAGACGCCTGTTTTACTTAAAGACTACTCGTCTTCAAAGGGTCAAGTAGAATCGGCGGAGTTCGAGCCCGATCCACGTCAATTAAGATCACCACAAAGAGTGCAAAAAGGGATTGAATGTCATGAACGGAGTACTAGTCCAACCACACCTTCTGCTTCACCAGCCCGAGTAACAGATCCGTCTAGTCCTCAACCCTGTACTCTGGATAAGACCAAACCAAATGAACCACAACGCTCGCGGAGAGACCGTCCTATTGTAGATTATAAGAAATACTTTAAACGTGTGTGATTTAAGAGGGAGGAGTGTTAGGTATGTACGCCAAAGAGCGACGCGGTGGCTGCGCCCACCATCTTATATATGTAATATTAAAGCAGTTAGCAACTAGCCGACGTTTGACTTGTACGTATACGCACTCCGTCATAACAATAATCAACTTACTTTTTCTACTCATATGTAGGTAAGATCTATATTACGATAATATAATGTAGTTACAATTATTGTTATTTTTGGAGTCAGTCAAGGAAAGACTACAATATACCTAGCAATAATAATATAACATCGTTGAAATATCCGCCACGGCTTCTCTAGGTGGAGCGCATCGGAAATGTCCAATTTTTCATGACTCTAGCGCATAAATCAAACTGAATTTGACCGGTGGCAAGGATTATGTTGGCATTGAGGACCACTGTGGTTTGTGGCTTAAGAAAATCCCACAAGAAAAAGTCTAACCAGGTTAAATCGTACGATCTTAGTAGCCAGTTAACATCACCTCCACGTCAGATGACCATGCCCTCAAATCGCTCGTGCCGAATATCCAATGTGGCATGAGCTGTGTGGCACGTAGCGCCATCCTGTTGAAACCAAATGTTGGTGGTCGTTGATGTCCAAATCATCTAATTCTGACCAAAAGAAGTTGGTAATAATCGATCTATAGCGCTCGCCGTTGACAGTGATAGCCTGACCAACGTCGTTCTCAAAGAAATATGGATCTATGACGCCGCCAGCCCAAAATTCACACCAAACAATGATTTTTTCGGGATGCATTGGCGACGCCCATAGGCGACGGTAACTGCTAAATTCTAAGTAGGCCGTCAACAAAAAACAAAAAAATAACCTACCGCAACATTGAACTTGTCTGTGACGCCAGCTAGGGACCGGACTTGTGTACTTGCCTTATCGTACATCACACGAATAAGATACAAGTACTTCACAGGCACTCCTTTCTCTTTCATGGCTCATCACAAAACCTTTCTAAGATATAACCGATCATATGCCTTTTCGAGGTCAACGAATACCATTTGCAGGTTTTGATGGGCACTTCTGTATTTCTCGCACAGTTGGCGAAGTGCGAATATTGCATCCGTAGTTCCTCGTCCGGGCATGAAATCAAATTGGTTCTCCCTTATTTCGCTCTCCTCTCGTAGTCGCCTAGCTATTGCTGTCTCCCAAATCTTCATGCTGTACGACATGAACTTTATTCCTCTATAATTGTTACAAACATGTACATCCCCTTTGCTCTTAAAAATGGGCACTAGCGTACTATTGCACCATTAATCGGGGATCACCTCGTCATGCAACAGCTTATCGAAAAACAAGGTCAACCACTTCCATTAATCTGTTTTCTAGAACTTCCACACTTCCACATGTATTTCATCCGGTCCTACAGACTGGCCACTATCTACAGCCAATCTAATCTCAACCATACTCGTATCGTTTCTAACGCCCATGTGAATGGGTGCCTTCTTAAACATTCCACTACAGACATTCTGTCAATTCTCTCTTCATTCATCAATTCACAGATATAATTTTTCCATCTGCTCCTTATTTCTATATTGCCTGTTAAGACCCTTTCACTATACATTTTATTTGGGCTATATTCCTTGTATTCTTTTCTCTATCATTGACCATTTTATAAAGATGTTTCTGACCAGGTTTTTGGGTAGCCCTTGCTTCCCAAAAACTCATACAGCTTGTCTTGTTCCCTGGCCTTGGAGATAGCAGTAAGTAGCTAAGCGACACTTAACATATGTATTACATATTTAAAGACTGGGATTGATTATTCTAGCTATTGCAAGAGCTATGCAGTTACCTTGGCGACGGGAGCGAAGGTGCTTTGTTCGCCTTGCATAGACTGGCGCGAGCTGCCAGATCCAGAAGCAGTGAGCGAGCTACCACGTAAGTTATTTATCATTTATTAAACTATTTATTAAAACAGTTTCCTATACTGGTGAATACCTGTATAACGTACGTCTAGACTAGAACTGACTGTTTGTAGATCATAATTTTTTCGTTCTCCACGAGGATCGAACGAATTTATACGACCGTACACGGCTAGGCATTAATTTGATTTAAATTTTTAAGCGAATGGAAACTGCCAGAACAGACACTAAGATGTGAGGCTCCCCAACGATATAAGCCAAGGCCTCCTGATTACGTCTCAGAGGACGAAGTTCCTCCACCGCCACCGCCTTTGCCCAGGAATTTAAAGGATAAACAGGTTAGTTTTTAACCTATTTAATCTATTATAATAATATAATTTATTTTTAACGTAATAACATTTTTTGAAGTAAATATATTATAAAATAATCAGCAATACAAGTAATCGAAAAATAAACATAATTTTTCCGTTTTGTATTATGAGATCAATAATCAATTGATATTGATTACGTAATTGATCAATAGTATTGATCAATTACGTAAGTTAAGTTTTATCTGAGACATGTGACAGAAGCCCTCTTTAACTTTGAGACAACTATATTTTAAATAAAATAAAAGGGCTGTATACAATTATTTCGCTTTGGAGCGCGGGATCCTGATTGACAGAATCACGTGGTTATGACTAAATGAAATATATTTAAAATAAAACCAGTAAACGTATTTGTTTTACCTTTTATTAATGTTCGAACACGACGATCAGATTTCTTAGCAACAGCTAAGTAATAACAATTACATGTTCTAATTTTTCAAAATGGGCTCGATTCTTGTTTGTAATCTGGGCGATAACGTATGATAATTACAAAAGAAAAGAAAATGCGTGTGAATGAATCAATGAATAAAAACTCTTTATTGTTCCACCAAAAACACATAAAATAATAGAGATAAAAAAACTTAAAAACTATAGAACTATCGCTTAAAACAATATCTTCCAGGCAACCCTAATAATAAATGTAATAATTGGCTAGTAATAATTAATTTTTATAAAGTGTTATTGTATAATACATCCATTTTCTATTTACAGGTCACAAATCGTTATTCAGACTACTTACCTCCTAGTAGGATCCAAAAGCTCGAACAACATCTGTCATATTTGGAGTCAATAAATAACAATCTTAACCAAACAAACCAACCTTGCACAGGAATCATAAACCCCATATACGACATTAAAATACCAAAAGATAAATTTAGTGTTAAAAGATCTAAATCTTTAGGTAGAAGCCTAAGTACTAAGAGCGTAGGCTTAGAAATTGTTAGGTATAACGTAACTCTAGGTCAAAAGAATGGGAAAAAGACGAATGATGTAGTGACGGCTATTAACGGGATGACTGGCGAAACTGGTATAGATACGAAAAATAATTATTTCCATAGAAATACAGAAGTTGTTGGGGATTCGTACAAAATTAGTCGAGTTACTGTTGATTAAGTTTCACAATTTTGACTATACTGTTATACTTATACTCGTAATTAGATACTGTTCGAATAATAAAGATCTAGATCTTCTGATATAAAACAATTATTTATTGTTATTATATACATGACCTTGCTCGCTATATTCCCCGTTCCCTGAAGGAGATGTCTAAGGTCATGTATATAATCATCATCATCTTTGCGTTAAATTCCGGTTGCAGCCCAAACTTTCGCTTCGGCGCCCGGGGTCCACTTTCCGAATTTTTCTTCTCCACTTCGCACGGTCTTCAGCATCCCTGGTAGTGAGCCCATTGGCACGCATATCACCCTTTACGACGTCAAGCCAGCAGTTTTTGGGTCTACCCCTCCTGCCGGGGCCCGGCTTAGGCGGCATGGCCAGACATTTGTTTCCCACGTAAGCATTCCGTGGCCGTAAAACGTGGCCGTACCAACGTAGCCGACACTCTTGTAATTTAACCGCAATGTCACGGACATAAAGATTGCCGCGAATGCGGGAGTTCCTAACGCGGTCCTTCCGCGTCACTCCACACATCCACCGCAGCATATTCGTCTCCGTGACACGCAGTTCTTGCTTGTGTCGCTCTAACACCGGCCACGCTTCACAGCCGTATAAAAGGACAGGCCTAATGAAATAATTCTATTGAAAAGTGTTTATTTTTATATAATTGTTAAGTTTAAAATTAGGTTTAAGATTCACAATCGTATCAAACTATGTTCACACCATTAAAAGTATTACGGGTTATATTCATGTTTTATTTTATTACATATAATCATATGTAAATCATTTACAATTACTGATTGTAATGAACATAGGATTTAAGACATAATTTTTAGCTAATTCCGCTTTGTCGTATCTAAATCGTTATCAGTACGAGGGGCGGCTGATAAGTTCGCGGCCTAAGGTACTTAACAATGACTAATTATATCGTTAGACCTATTACTAGTTGCGGGACTCAGTGGTAGTATAAAAACAACCCGTACTCAAATTTAGGTCATAATAGAATTACCTGTCGAACAACTAACATTATCATGTCAGCCGAATCCGAATATTCACGAAATTTTGAATATAGCGCCGTGATAAAGTAACCCATAAAAAAGGGAATATGTCGAAAAACATTTTTTAAGAAATGTCATCGGTTCTTCAAGATTGTAAGCCTTCACATAAAATGGTAAAAAATTGGGCGCGCTTATTTTAACAAGGACGATAGAGCTGCGAAGAAAATCCCCGTGCGGGCCGCCCTGTTCTCGATAGTGACCGAAGAAAATGTTCAAAAAGTAAAAAAATTAGTACTGGCCGATAGAAGAATTAAATTGTGGCAGATAGCTGAAGAACTTCAGATTAGCAAAAAATAAGTTGGTGTAATTTTACATCAAAATTTATACATGAAAAAAATATGTGCGCGCTGGACACCGAGAATGCATGCTCAACAAGCAACGACGACTAGTGATAGCTGCAAGGATTTTTTGGCGCTAGCTGACAATAAAATTGAGAAAACTTGTGATTGGATCGTTACCGTGGATGAAACGTGGATTCGCCAGTATGATTTGGAGTCCAAATAAATTCGATGCAATTATGTTAAAAAAGGAGAAAGACCGCCGAAGAAATTCTACGTGGTAGCCCTACCCAAGCCCGTCGGGATAGCAACCACCCTTGGCCTAAAGTATGCCGCCGGTGTGTGATGTATTCCGGCAGGTTCTTGTACTGCTATGGGATAGCAGCGTGTTCGCGGTGCCTCTAGCGTCACTAACAACTAAAGGCGACGGTAACTGCTTATAATCAAGTGGGCCGTCAGCCTGTTTGTTATTCCTCGGCTAATGACGACTGCTAATCTTCGACTACAATGAACAGTCAACATTATGCCAATTTGGCGAGTCAGGCTTGTGAGGCTGTTGTATAGACATGACGTGGAAAACTAGCGCTACAGTGTTAATTTTGCAAAACAATGCGCCCGTTTACACCGCGCGTCTTGCGAGGCAGGCCTTGAAAGACACGGAGTTTTCAGAATTTGATCACTCACCGTACAGTTCAGATTTGGCAACTAGCGATTTTTTTCTGTTTTCCAAATTGATAAAGTGCTTACGGGACCATTTTCGGATGATAACGCTAAAGCTGCCGTAGATCTTAATCGATTTTCTCTTTAAATTTCTTCTCTAAATTATATTTTATAATATTATTCCACACCGGCGAGCGCCTGCCTCCTTTTGATTGATGTGTATTATTTACAGCGAGTAACTATAAGTTACGAAGTTAGCTTTGCCCCGAGGGAAATGAGATCCATCAAGCTTTACCGAATTGGACAAACAGAGGCGAAGTGTTCTTACGGTGTCAGTTTACTAAGTATTGTGAGGAATCATTCGGCATTACCCACAAATTGTGGTGACAGATTGGAAATATTTATAGCCAAGTTTAACTTCATAACGGTTATTGTTTGGGGATTGACTTTTTTTTGTATCGGGGAAAAACCTCTCTTGACGGGTTCCGTCGGTCCAGGGGGACCGAGGGATATGTGGGACTCCGGGAAAGATGTTCAGCCATCCGACTACCCACTAAAAACCCCCGCTGTTCTCCTATCGCCTACGCCCGGGCCTACGGATATGTGGCCTGCCGATCTCGTGGCCCGGGCGCCGGCCCGCCCTCTGTTTCAAGGCGGGCCTCTTCAAAAGTATTGGCGCCAGGGGGTCAGGGTTTCGCCCCGCCGGCGCTCTCCTGTATTGTAGCAGATGAGGAGGGCCGCGGAACAGCACGCGGCCTTCTCCCTCACGGCAATAGTGCGGGCGGCGGATCCTTTGGGGATTGACTTAACATAATGGTTATTAGTATCTAAATGGTTATTTAAAAGCACATTTATTCGTTCAAACAATTACATGCTGAGTATTTTAAATTAGTTTATTAAACTATTTATAAAAAGGCACAATTTTGAAATATAAATATAAAGGAATAATTCACAACGCGCCATCTCGCGCCTAAAGTAAGTAGCAGAGTTGTTTTTTTACTGCTGAGGTACAGCAGACAGGCTGGCTCACTTAATAGTAAGCAGTTACCGTCGCTTATGGATGTTTGCGACGCTAGGGGCAACGCGAACACGCTGCTGTCCCATAGGTGTACAGGAACCTGGATCACTAATGTCGAAACACAATACAAGGTTACTATGGCGGCATACTTGTAGACCAAGGACGGTTGCCATTCAGACGGGCTTGGGGTCCTACTACCTAGCTAGGGTTGTTTTGTCCCCTTTTACTACAGGCCGATCACTTAAATACTTTTACAGACTCGGAAAATCTCGAGAACTTATTCGCGTCGTTCTCATTTTCTTTTCTTCGGCAAAGAGCCACATGTAAATAGATGTGGTTAAAGTTGGTATTTAAAACTAGCTCAGGGTGGCAATTATAGGCTAGTCACATGCTAGCCAGGCCGGATGAATGTATGTTTTCCTCCTAGAGTTCCGTGGTACTGCTGTATCGTACTGGTAAACTGTAGTTTCTACGTTATAAACCAAAATGGTTTTTATAGAGGTCTCTCTTACTTACAACTCCAAAATATATAGATAAATGCGTTTCGTGTCTCAGAACTAGTAAAATAGGTTATATATTTTCCGTTTACGTTACTTTAGAGAAGTGAGAGCCTGAATCTTATTCACAGTAATATATAAATATATTTATATAATGTGCAACAGCCTGCATTCACCTTATTTCCATTTAAAGCTGGAGCGTCCACGTAGTAGCGTCATTATTACGATACTAGGATGGGGATATTGGCTCTATTTACCACAAATTAGTCCAATTCCTTTACATTATTATTCCTTTACATTTTTATCCGTGCAGGGGCAGAGAAAGAATACTAACCTCTGTGGCCGGGGTCGGCCTGTCGTAAAAGTCGACAAAATAACCCACCCTAGCTACGTGGTAGGGCCTCAAGCCCGTCTGGATGGCGACCACCTTTGGTCTTAAGTATGCCGCCATAATAACCTTGTGTTGTGTTCCGGCATTAGTGACCCAAGTTTCTGTACCCTTATGGGACAGCAGCGTGTTCGCAATGCCACTGGCGTTGCAAACACCCATAGGCGATGGTAACTGCTAAGTTCTAAGCGGGCCGTCAGCCTGTCTGCTGCCCTACAGCATTAAAAAAAAATAAACATTATTTAATAGTGAATTGCAACACATCAGAATGAATTTGCCATCATTTCTGTTGGAAAAAACTTAGAGTACTTATTTTGAACATTAAAACGACTATCATCATCAAAGTGTTCATGAGTTCTGCAGTTTTTCGAGCTTTTTCTCTTTAAAATTTTATATGATTTTTTTGAAGAAAGAGAATAATAAGAATTATTGAGAAAGAGAAATATTTTAAATTTAATTGGATACGTTACAGAGGAAGTAAGCCATTTCCCAAATAAAAAATGTAAATTAATGGATGTTATGGCCTCCGGTGGTTGAATGAAAATTTGGCTCCAGCTTAATTTACATGTATTACTAATTTTTACAAGTTTAATATTTAATAATCCATCACCACACACACAGCCACTAGTGAGGTGCGCGAACAATACATACAGAAAAAAGAGTACCATGAAAAAGGAAATAGAAGAATTAACAGATGATTATTGAAATGAGAACATTTTGTGAAGTAAGGGCCGGATGACGATAAACTGAAATATTTGGTAAAGTTGCAAAGTATCAATACTAAATTCTTTTTTAGTTTGGGTCGTTCAAGTTAACGCGATGTAACAGATATTTGAATTTTTGTTATTTTTACTGACCCGCACACATTAAGCACTGAAAGTCAGTAATAAGATGCAAATGTTTTTGCATATACGAGTAGATGGTATTCGAATGATTCTCTACATTTCTAATATACCTAACCCATTATTAAAACTACTAAGACAAAGATGGAAGGAAAAAATATCCTTTAAAATATACTCGAAATATACTAAATCTAATTGCAGAAGTTGTTTACAAGTATACAAAAACAAAATGAGGTTAACCTCTTTTTGTAGGAGTGGTTAAATAATACGTATTGAAATCGTTAGTAGATCTCAAGAACCCTGTGTAACTCTATATATGGTTAGAGTGCAATTCAAAGTTATCCGATTAGATATAAATAAGAAATATAACAAACAAAAAAAAAATCCCTCATGGTCTAAATTAAATACAACTATGCTAAGAGCTGCAAAGTATTCTATCTATGAAAATTGCCGTTTTTTCGTCCTTAATCAAAATGCTTCAATTTAAAAGGTATACGAAAAATCTGTTTTATATTTTACTTGTTACTTAAACTTTGTGCATAAATAAAAGAGCCTAAAGCTGAACGAATAAGTTGAGAAACTTATTTTCGTAATAAAGTATCGTGTTTTGTACGAGATATTGAATTTTTTAAACCGACTTTTAATGTCTTAGATCGTTGATATATATGTCATTGAACTCCGATAAAGATATATTAAATAATATGTGATTTAATAAGTTCTTCTTACTTCTATTTTGAACTTTAAACCACTACACTTCTTTTTGCATTAGATTTTTTGCACTATACTTTCTTAACTTGCTCAAGAAGGCACAAGAATATACATGTTGTCTTTGATCCGAACTCCCAGGTTTTTTTTCAGGGAGTTAATAAAAGGAAAGCTCTTCTGGTGGTCCCTAATCTATTCTATCTTATCTCCGCGCAGGGGTGGAGTAAGAATGCTAACCTCAGCTGCCGGGGTCGGCCTGTTGTAAAAGGTTTTTTTTTCCTGGAAATGATCTAACTTTTGGTAACTCATTTGAAATTACAATCTAGCCTTATACGTAGACTAATTAGTAATATAAATTTAACTTAATTTGCTAAATAGACTTTACTAAGAATGTGTCCAATAACACTTTTCTTAATGTCTCTATTAAGGGGAAGTCACTTTGTTCTTGTGTTCTTTGTAGTAGTACCTAATTCACTACATTACACCAGCACTGCACTAAACTAACTCAAGTTGTAAAAGGTGACAAAACAACCCTAACTACGTGGTAGGGCCCCAAGTCCGCCTGGATGGTAACCGCATATGTTGTATAAGTATGCTGCCATAATAACCTTGTATTGTGTTCTGGCATTAGTGACCCAGGTTCCTGTACTCCTATGAGACAGCAGCGTGTTTGCAATGCCCTAGTGTCGCAAACATCCATAGGCGACGATAACTGCTCACTATTAAATGGGCCGTCAACCTATCTGCTGTTTCTCAACAATAAAAAAATACTAGTACTCGTCAGTCAGAGCTCACTATAGTAGAGACACTTCTAAGATTCAATAAAACATATAAATTTGAACAAGACTAAAAAAAATTACAATATCGACATTAGAGGCGTGTAGTTTCAAAACCCGCTAAAATGTTTTTGGGAAAAATGACGATATATCGTTTTAAAACACTCTAAACTATCTACATAGCTATCAACTTTTTATTGCACAAATGCCTCTATATTCTATATATTCCAATATTATATTCAACCATTTATTTTGTTTCGAATCAAATGTCACTAAATCAGCATGGGTTTAGTTCAATTTAAGAGTTTAAAAAAATATTGCTATAGGGGGTTTTGCAACTACATGCCTCTTATACGTATTTTGACGGAAATTGAAAATTATTGTACATACCTATACGTATTACAACGTAAAAGCATTGTGTGCCAATTCATCTCGTGTTAACCAATTTGCCAACGTGTAAGCCAAGGCTAACTGGACACAGCCGTAAATCCATTGTTAACAAAATGGCTGTAACATATTTCATTTACGTTCTTATTTTTACGATCTCAAGAATAAAATGACTTACAATTGGCGTAGTTTGCTACAGCGTAGCCGCGTAGTATATTTCGTAAAATATTTTTGCTTCAATACTACCTCATTGGTGGGGAGTGTTTCGACTAGGGTAGCGTACCTAATACTCAAAATTACCAAACGGTATTCGTTGAAGGTCATTCAGGTTTACGCTCCGACTTCGACACATCCTGACGAGGAGGTGGAAGCCATGTATGAGGACATCTCAACAGCCATCCACACTTCTAAAACCCACTTTAACGTTGTCATGGGAGACTTCAACGCAAAATTGGGGAAACGTAGCGGCGATGAGTTGAGAGTGGGGCAATTTGGGTTCGGAAATCGGAACACCCGAGGCCAGATGCTGGCCGACTTCATGGAGAAGGAGGATCTGTATATGATGAACTCCTTCTTCATGAAGCCAGAACAACGCAAATGGACTTGGATTAGTCCCGATGGTGCCACCAAAAATGAGATTGACTTCATTATGTCGACCAAAAGACAGATATTCAATGATGTCTCTGTGATCAATTCGGTGAAAACTGGGAGTGATCACCGCATAGTAAGAGGCACATTGAATATCAATCCAAAATTGGAGAGGTCTCGACTGGTGAAATCTACGCTCCGACCTGCACCCATACAGATCCAAAAACCCGGTAAACTTTCAACTCGAATTGCAAAACCGCTTCGAATGCCTCGGTGACTGCGTTGACGTGGACGAGTATAATAACAGGTTCGTGGAAACTGTTCAAACGGCCGGGTCTAAATTCTTCAAGGCCAGCCGTTCAAAAAGAACCGGAAAAATCTCAGATTCTACTCTCAAATTGATGGATGTGAGACGTCAAATGACCTTTCAGTCCCCGGACGATGCTTCCCAGTATAGGCAGCTAAATAGACAGATCTCCAAGTCCTTGACTCGCGATATCCGCCGCCATAACACAGACTGTGTAAAGGCGGCTATAGAGCGTAACAAGGGCTCTAAAGTATTCGCACGAGACTTGTCTATTGGGCAGAGCCAACTGACGAAGCTGAAGACCGATGACGGCAGGGTCGTTTCGTCTAAACCCGAACTTTTGAGGGAAGTCGAGAAGGTCTACGGACAGCTATACACGACCACACGGGCACCTGTTAACAACAAGGCTAAAGACCCAAGAGCCAAATTAACCCGACACTACACCGTAGATATCCCAGACGTCAGTTTGTACGAGATTAGTGTGGCCCTCAAACAGCTTAAAAACAACAAGGCGCCGGGTGATGATGGAATTACAGCCGAGCTTCTGAGAGCTGGTGGTACTCCTGTGCTTAAAATCCTCCAGAAGCTATTCAATTACGTCATGCTCGAGGGCAAAACGCCGCAGGCATGGCACGGAAGTATAGTGGTGCTGTTCTTCAAAAAGGGCGACAAAACCCTTTTGAAGAACTTTAGACCGATATCACTTCTGAGCCATGTTTACAAGCTGTTTTAAAGGGTCATCACGAATCGTCTCGCGCGCAGATTTGACGACTTCCAGCCTCCCGAACAAGCCGGATTCCGAAAAGGTTTTAGCACCATAGACATACATACGCTGCGGCAGGTTATACAGAAGACGGAGGAGTATAACCAGCCACTATGTTTGGCGTTCGTGGACTATGAGAAAGCCTTTGATTCGATCGAGACCTGGGCGGTGCTTCAGTCTCTCCAGAGGTGCCACATTGATTATCGATACATCAAAGCGTTCAAGTGTTTGTATGAAAACGCCACCATGTCAGTCCGTCTCCAGGATCAGAACTCGAAGCCTATCCGACTGCAGCGGGGAGTCAGACAAGGCGATGTCATATCGCCGATGCTGTTCACCACTGCGTTGGAAGATGTCTTCAAGCTTCTGGACTGGAACGGACTGGGCATCAACATTAACGGTGAGTACATCACTCACCTTAGATTCGCAGATGATATCGTAATCATGGCTGAAACCATGGAAGACTTAAGCCATATGCTTGATGGCCTCAATACAGCTTCCCAAGGAGTAGGTCTCAAAATGAACATGGACAAGACGAAGATCATGTCTAATGTCCATGTCGCACCTACCCCCGTAACAGTTGGGAACTGTACTCTCGAAATTGTTGACGAATACGTCTACTTGGGTTAAACGATCCAGTTAGGCAGGTCCAATTTCGCGAAAGAGGTCACTCGTCGAATCCAACTCGGATGGGCAGCGTTCGGAAAGCTCCGTAAAATATTTTCGTCCCAAATACCGCAGTGTCTCAAGACGAAGGTTTTTAACCAATGTGTGTTGCCAGTGATGACATACGGAACGCAGACGTGGTCGCTAACTATGGGCCTTATGAGAAAGCTCATGGTCGCTCAGAGGGCAATGGAGAGGGCTATGCTCGGAGTTTTCCTGCGAGTTCGAATCAGAAATGAGGAGATTCGCAGGAGAACCAAAGTAACCGACATAGCCCGGATGATTGCAAAACTGAAGTGGCAGTGGGCTGGGCACATAGCTCGAAGGACTGATAGCCGTTGGGGTAGAAAAGTCCTCGAATGGCGACCGGGTACCGGAAGACGCAGTATTGGTAGGCCCCCCACAAGATGGACCGATGATCTGGTCAAGATCGCCGGAATAGGTTGGATGAGGGCAGCGCAGGACCGATCATCGTGGATATCTTTGGGGGAGGCCTTTGTCCAGCAGTGGGCGTCTTCCGGCTGAAATGATGATGATGATGACTACCTCATTTATCTTAAAATTTAACTAGTCTGCTTAGAATAGTAACTTAACATTTAAGAAGTCATTCAACAAGTAATTTCTTCTGCTTTTACTATCTCCTCTCTTTATTGTTCTTGCATCCAAAGCTCTCAATAATTCGCCAAGATCTCAGCAGAAAATTGCACGACTTTCAACATTTTCGTATGCAAATGAACGCAAGAAAATATATAAAGTTATATTTCATTTTGCTTGGAAGAATGCCGCCTAACTTGTAACCCCGATATAAAACTGCATGAAATCTTTTGATGTCTGTGAACTAGTGGTAATCAGTAATATTTGTTATACGAGTAATAGTTTGAGGAACAACATAGCACCCCAAAAAAGTTCAGATTGTCGAATCGAATTGATCGGATCCCAACTATAATAATATAATATACAGAATAGGGTGTGCATGTCTTGAGAAGTGACCACGTCTCAATGAATTAAGAAAAATGGCAGGTAAAGACTAGATACACAGAGTCGAAGATAAGGCTCTGTAGATAACCTTGAGCGACTATATCTCTAATTAAAACCTCAAGATGCTAATGGTAATTATTATATAACAACATGTGTTATGCTTTAAAGCTGGGGTTCAAGAGGCAAACGGCTCGCATTATAGTAAGTGGTCATCATCGCCTAGGACGTTTGCAGTACAGCCTCAAAGAAATTGTATAATACCTTGCTATAAAATTTTACAGATAAAATAAATCTATCGCAGTTTGTGTAAATAATGCCGCCTCCGCCGGGCCACGGCAGGAGGGGTAGACCCAAAAAGTGCTAGCTTGACGTCGTAAAGGGTGATATGCGTGCCAATGGGCTCACTACCAGGGATGCTGAAGACCGTGCGAAGTGGAGAAGAAAAAGTCGGAAAGCAGATCGCGGGCGCCGAAGCGAGAGTTTGGGCTGCAACCGGGATTCAACGTAAAGATGATGATGATGATGCAGTTTGTGTAAATAAAAGTACTCTTGATTCAATTTAGGGAATGAAGTAAGCAGTCCTTGTCCATTTCAAATACTAAATTATGCAACAAAGGGAACGTTAATATGTCTGGGGCGATTCAAACACCATACATGTATATTGTGTCCCATTCAAGAGACGTCCGGCGCGGACCAGCACGGTGTGGCTCGACCCGGGTTTAGATTGACGTGATGCCCCTACTAAGATACATTTGCTATTGAGAAACTGTTCTATACTAGTCTACAGTTACACAGATGGTGAAAGACATTTAAATACACATTGTAGATGTGTTACAGGTATATTATATCCAACTTTCTGGACTGTTTTTAGCAAAGTTTTAGTATATTTAATGTATTAATTTTATTTCCGTGCATACGAGTATAGGTACCGCTTAGCAGGCAATAATAATTAATGGCTCTTGATAATTACATTACAGTGCTCCTGACCAGTGTTGTGTAGTGTATGCAATTTAGCCTATGGTATCCGTTTACAACATACCTATGCTGTCTCGTGTGTCTTTGTATAGTTGTATGTAAAAAGGTCAAGACCCGAAAGCCACGGTCAAATGTGGACCACATGCAAATATAGATGGACATTGTTGATCCAGTGAGGCACCCAAAGAAAAAGTTTTTAATTTTATTTTTATTGCTGTGGGATAGCAGACAGGCTGACGGCCCACTTAGAATTTAGCAGTTACTGTCGCCTATGGGTGTTTGCAACGCCAGTGGCATCGCGAACACGCTGCTATCCCATAAACGTACAGGAACTTGCGTCACTAATGCCGGAACACGACAGAAGTTTATTATAGCGGCATACTTAAGACCAAAGGTGGTCGCCATGCAGACGGGCTTTCGGCCCTACCATGTAGCTAGGGTAGGTTGTTTTGTTGCCTTTTACAACAGACCGATCGCGGCCGCAGAGATTAGAATTCTTTCTCCGCCCCTGCACGTATAAAAATAGCACTGTAGCCAATGTTGAAGTGTTTTTTAAAATTCACACTATATGTGTTTGCAGATTGTAATTCTATTATTTTTATTATTTAATTAAGAAAACAAATACAAGCATTGCTAAAGATATTATTTTACTGTTTCTTCTTTTAAAAGCTAAGCTGTAAATGATTAATTTTAATTATAGAATTATAGCCATAAATTTCTTTAAACAGGCAATACGTAATAAACTAAATAACTATTCGTAAAATCGATAAATTCAAACTTTTATGTATATAATTGCATGTTCGATTTTTAGAAGAATTAAATTTAAATTCTCATTTTCAAGTCAGATAGTAGTAAATCAAAGTCTTATAACAAAATGCTAACAAAATCGGATACAAATTGTAATATTCTGCGTAAACAGGAAACAAATGGATAATTATATAATGCGCACATAACGTAAATGCCTTGTACGTTAATGTTGTTTGGCAAGTGGGCCGTTATTTATTATGAAAATTGCCACCGCATTTCCACTCAAGTTATATTACGCCTATTGAATTCATTACGAAGGACTGCTAGTACGGGTTGCCGTTTAATGTAGAGGTAATTTAAAAAGTTGTGTTTTAATGTTTCCGTGTTTATTTTTTGTGATTTTTATAAATGTATTTATTTTTATCCTATAAAGTCTACCGATTACAAGTTGCTCAGCGAAAATTTGCCGTAATTAAATTAAAGCGAAATTTAAGCCTTAATGGAAATAGGGGATAAGATTTTTCTTTTTCGTTGACGTCACTCCATGGGCCTGACGGATAATCAGTACTAATTTTTCCCTAAATCAATATTATGCTAAGAATAGATGTCCAATTTTGGACATCTATTCTCCGTGTAGGGGTGGAGTAAGAATACTAACCCCTGCGGCCGGGGTCAGCCTGTCGTAAAAGGAGACAAAACCCTAGCTACGTGGTAGTGCCCCAAGCCCGTCTGGATGGTAACCACACTGGGTCTATAAGTATGCTGCCACAATAACCTTGTTTGGTCTTCCGGCTTTAGTGATTCAAATTCCTGTACCCCTATGGGACAGCACCATGTTTGCGGTGCCCCTAGCATCGCAAATATCCTTATGCGACGGTTACTGCTTACTCTTAAGTGGGCCGTTTGCCAGTTTGATGTTCCTCAGAAAAAAATGAGTTTTAAATTATGTAACATGTTATCTGTAACTCTGTATGATGTCCTGAATAAAAAATTTCTTTCTTTCTTCTAATGTTTTTTTTTTAATAAATCTAAAAGATTAATGTGTAAATATGTGAATAAAGGAGTAGTAAAACATTAATTATATTAAATACAATACATGTGAAATTATTGTTATTTTTGTGATATTATCATAATTATCGAAATGTGATTTCGAGATCCCGTAGTAAACTCTATTATATTCCTCACGTGCAGGTCTGAATACAATAACTAAGGAAACAATTACTCGTATTGTGATCAGATCGTGTTAGGGTACTCCACTTATACAGTACGCACCTCGAATATTCCAGAATATTTCATTGAAAGTCACAGAAACGAGATTCATACAAAATTTACTACACTTTTTAAACATATGGTCGTAACCAGCATAAAGTGAACGGATTTTACGAAATTCCACTTAGAAGGGGTGTTGCGGGGGGAATATAAGAGATTTCCATCTATCTCTGGAACCATAAGGCGAAGAGACTTGAAATTTGGTAGGGATATTCCTTTCGCTCAAATTTTATTAAGTTTTTTAAGTTTCACTCAAATCAAGTTTACTCAGTCAGTCAGTCAGTGTATTAATAATAAAATATACTTATTTGCACTTTTATATTTCCCTTTTTCTGTTATTCGACCAGCGAAGTTGGCGGGAACGGCTAGTATTTCATATTAAATAATGAGTCAGTGTTCGAACTCAGGCGGATTCGATACTCAAAGACCAAGTCTAAGAGCTAGAATCAGCTTTGATGTACCCGTTGAAATTATCCAAGTTATTAAGTTTGATGTTTACAAATCTTTCCAAAAATTTATTCTAAATTTATATTAAATTAAAAACATAAACAGAAAAGGAAAATGTTTTTGGAGTTATGCAAGTCAGGATTACAACCCAGACCGATCCGAAACCCAAAGACCCAACCTTGAGCTACAATCCTTTCGAAGGTCAGGGGTGAAATTATTAAAGTATTGAAGTTAACTAAAATTTACGAACTTCAATTTTTTCCAAATATCGTTTAAATTATAGTTTCCAAAATTATTTACCAAATTTAATCTATGTAAAACTTTTTGAAAAGAGAATGAAATTTTTCAAAAGTAACTGTTTCCGCCCGGGGTCGAACCGGGGACCTTGTGCGTGTGAAGCACACGTGATAACCGCTACACTACGAAAACATGTATACAAACGCAGAAATTATAGTATAAAACAAATACTGTGACTTTACCGTTTCATCGAATTTTAGGTCACAACGATCCTAAAGAAGTTTTCACTTCATCTCTTATGGTTCTTTGTCTGTCATTTCTTATGGTTCTTTATCTGAGTAAAAAAAGTTTTAAGGCCATACTCAGCAATACACCTCGTAAGATAAACGTAAGATTTAGTCGCAACTGGGATGAAACGCTACGCTTATAAATTATTCGTAATTGACAATAAATACAAAACATCTGTAATCGTTTTAGAAGAGCCGATTGGCTAATGTAATGTTTTCGATTTAGTTTATGGTAGCATTTACAACATTCCTACGCAATCTCGTGTTCTATTTATAGTTTTAAATATGTCATCGTCACTGACAAGATACAACAGCGACAGGTGTATCAGTGACATACGAAGCTACATAGAACGACATACGTGGACAATTGCGAGACAGCGAGGCACCCAAGGGAAAATTATAGCTAGACCGACCAACATGTTATGATTTGTCATCTGGCGCAATCTTTTACGATTTAAAGAAGCTTAAAAGAAGTAAGTAACATAATGTCTATAATATATGGGATCAATAGCAATTTCGCAAAAACAATGCCAAATGCATTGGAGCCATAAGTACTAGATAACATCAAAGGCCTTACGAACAAAAGATAAAATAGGCCTCTTCTCAAACGGGTCTTTATAACCTAATAAATATGTGCAGGAGCGGAGAAAGAATACTGATCTCTGCGGCCGGGGTCGGCCTGTCGTAAAAGGTGACAAAACAACCCACCCTAGCTACGTGGTAGGGCTGCAAGCCCGTCTTAAGTATGCCACCATAATAACTTTATGTTGTGTTCCGGTATTAGTGACCCAAGTTCTTATACCCTTATGGGACAGCAGCGTGTTCGTGATGCCACTGGCGTTGCTAACACCTATAGGCGAATGTAACTGCTAAATTCTAAGTGGGTCGTCAGCCTGACTACTGTCCTACAGGAAAAAAAGTACAAAGAATGAAGAAGAATAGCTACAGCATAACCTTAGTAGTCGTCCAATCTGCCAAGATTAGCGACCATATCATATAAAAGGCCTTTATGTGTACAGAACCCGGATTCCGCATCATGAATAATCCAGTACTACCTTTATAATAGTTTATGTATGTTTTTCAGATGGTTATTATTGCAAGTATTGCTATTATGCTTATCGAATATTTTCCGTTAACCTATGTTGATAATAATACATGTGTGTGTCGTTGATAGCTGGCTACCAGTAGTTATTCTTTTATAGTTGATGATATGGATTCAGTAGCAATACAAGCGATTTGTGGAGTCGATCTCTACGCAGGATAAAATAAATAAATATATTGGAACACAACGCCGTCTAGTCCCAAACTAAATTGCATAGTACTTGTGTTATGCGTACTAAACAACTGAACTACATATTTTATAGTATATATTTTTCTTTTTTAAATAAGTATATATACATAAACACCCACACACTGGACGGGAATCGAACCCGCAAGCGTACCGACGTGCGTTAGCCGTTAAGCCAGAACGTCGTCACGGCAAAAGGTTATCATATTTCTTGTGATCTGCAAATATTTCTTGCGTGTATGATTGTTACGATGTTTAATTCTAGTCCTTAGACACGTTTCATATAGTGCAGAGAAATGTAAAATGGGATATGACACCCAGATTAGTATAATTTTTTTGCCCTATGTGGGGATCGAATCAGTATACATACTCATTTAAGGTCGCTTACGAATGTAACCAGTGTAATGTAGAAAAGAAGAGTACAAAGTCAGAACACAAAACTCATACTGTCTTAAAGAGTTTTATAATATAGTGTTATGAATATCGAATTCAAAATTATCTCATTGGCAACACTGATTAATATTTAAAACAACCAAAGAGAGTTTCTATCACTTCCGGAGTATAAGCGACCAATGGGAATCTAATGTTTGGCCAACCGATGAGTCACTTCCGGAATATAAGCGACCAGTGAGAGTCGCTTCCTGAGTATGGAGTGGAGACGAGTGAGGGACAGGCCGACCGCTTCTATATAAAGCGCCGCAAGTAGGTGCCAGAGGAACTTTTTCGTTCGGTCGTCGTCGCGTGCGGAAGCTGTCGGTCTGCCTGCCATTTTTTTAAATCATCCACCACTGGTTCATAAAAATAGTATAATCAGTAGAATACGTTTGTTTAAATGTATTTGATGCAATGTATGTCAAATTCGTCGAAATTATCAAAATTCTAGTGGAAATTTATTATGATATAAAATTTACAAAAGAAAAGGAAGTAAAATCTAAGTAAAAATGGCGTGCTTTTACCCTGAAGACTGCGAGCAATTTGCAGTATGTCCGATGTTAGTGGCCCCTTGTCCAACAACGTGCTGTTAAGATCCACCATGTGCTATCCCTACTTGCCATGATGTCTGAATGTGAATTGTGCACGGACCCCGTAAAAGTCGGCAACCCAGTAAAAGTGCTATCCTGCACATCCAAACCGACACTCAGGATGTTGTTTACTCAAGAAGAAATCAATAACAGTGTCGTTTGAGGATATATTAGATGATTGACAACGAAATTTCGTGTTGTACTTTCAATGTGAAACGAGAAAAATAATTTAAATAAAAAGGTTTTTTTTAATGCTGACGGCCCGCTTAGAATTTAGCAATTACCGTCGCCTATGGGTGTTTACAACGCCAGTGGCATCGCGAACACGCTGCTGTCCCATAAGGGTACAGGAACTTGGGTCGCTAATGCCGAAACACAACACAAGGTTATTATGGCGGCATACTTAAGGCCAAAGGTGGTCGTCATCCAGACGGGCTTGAGGCCCTACCACGCAGCTAGGGTGAGTTGTTTTGTCGCCTTTTACGACAGGCTGACCCCGGCCGCAGAGTTTAGTATTCTTTCTCCTCCCCTGCACGGATAAAGATGACAGGTTTTTCCCCAAAAAGGGGTTAACGTCAGGCAGGCGGCCGATTGTAAAAACTAAGCCACAACTATTACAACATGTACCATGTTTTGCTAACCCTATATAATGTGGGATAAGGGCAGGAGGAAGAAGAATGGTATGTTTAAAATTATTATAACCTTTCAATCTATAGACAAACATTATTCATTCATCATAAACTTTGAAATTTAGTAGCTTAATCTTTTTTACAACTCTGGTTTAGTTGAGTCTTTTTTTATCTTGGGACCACATTTAATATATATTTATTTATCATATACTATTATTGTTTAATGTTAATTACCGCGTATTTGTAATAAGGTTATAACCAAAATGAAACAGTAATTGAGAATTATTACTTCTGTACTATTAATCTATCTTCTCTGTACAGCTTCTGTATCTCGAACGTTCAGGCTTTTTTGTCTCTTTCTGTTTAATATAAATATTGTTGCCGTCTCTATCTACTTTTCCAGTTCACGCATGCGTTGTCAGGCTTTTCCCGAAAGATGGGAACCGATTGAAGCTTCATATGGTGGAGTTTAAACAAAATTATTGTTTAGTATTTTCGAATTCTTTTCTATTTAAAAATAATTTTCATTTTTAAATAACAGTTGTTAATCAATAATTAATGTTTAAATGTAATTTTAATTTAATTATTGATTTCTACACTGAAAAGTAGACGTGAACTTAGATACGTAGTGTTTACCCTTTTATAAACTTACTGTATTTAAAAAAATATCAAATTATAAATAGCGTACTACTTTGAAATGTAACATTATGCGCTTAAAATGTAACATTATCATTTATTATCTGAGGTAATCAGGCCAACAATAGTCGTTCTACAAGCATATGTAGTTTCAAAAAAAAATATTTTGACACTCTCTATGAAGATATAAAAAAAATTAAATTTTTCCCTTTATTTACACCATTCAATTCAAAATGTGGAACATTTTTAATAAGTATTAAAAATTTATGTAAATTATAATTCAAAACAAAAAATTATATATAACGTAAAGTTTATTTATTTGAATAATAATTTCAAACAAACTTATTTTAGTAAAAGTGAATATAATTCTAAACAAAAGTATAATTTACAACAATATCAGTTACGCAAGAGGGGAGAGACACTCTACGAAGCTTCGACCGGCAAATGGGTGAGAATCTGCCTCTGGAACCGGCGCGCTCTCCCGGGCTCCACGGCTAGCGAATGCTATCGATAAAAGCATTTAAAAAGTAATATTAAAAAAAACTATCAAAATGTTCGCGTGTATTGTGAGTTTTTATATATCAAATACTGAAGAGACGCCACTTAAATTGAAAAAATAAATATTTTGCATTCTATTTGATTGGAATGATTTATTTTAGTGAAAGTTTAATAAATAAAAGTTGATTTTTTTGTTACTTTTCAGATAATTTAATTTACCCTATTTAGTTACATATTTTAATTATTGCATTAAAATATTTATCGTACCAGTAAATCTAATTTAAATATTGGAAGTGTTTTCAGTATTTGATTTTTTAATTTTTAGTGACGTGGATAACTGTGTGACATGAATTAATAACAGTAACAGTGTAATAAAAAATTAGGTATGATTTGGGATCGCGATGACTTTTAGGGAATTTAAAAAGACTAGGTAAGTTTGTATTTGTTTATTAAATTTATATCTACTTCGTTCATAAAATATTTTTTTACGTTTTATAAGGAATACAGAGGAGCATTTTGTTAGGAAATTGTAACGCGTAAGTAACAAAGGATGTATAATATAATAAATAATAGGTGTTTAATATATCTTTGTTATTTCCAATATTTTTATTTCAACATAAAATATTTTTAACAACTCATCTTTGTAGTATTATACCAAGTTGTCATATTTTTATGAAGCAATAATTATTCACATATTTGTTATTTTAAATAGACTAAAGGTAAGAGCACCAGTAGTGGACCACTTAAGGGTACAGAATTTCTTTTTTAATGCTTAAACTTAATTTATACCCGAAATTCAATTAGTGTTTTATTTTTTGTAAAATCTACGAAAGTTTTTTAATGAAATTTAACTAGCGTTTTATCCTGTATATTGTTTGAATAAAATAAAAAATCATGCGGGGCAGTCTTTGGGGACTGCCGATAGAAATGAAAACTACGTAACTTCTGAATTGTATCGTCGAGCTATTAGAGATTATTATTTTCGGTTTATAAAGAAGTGTTTATTATCAAGTATTAAAGTTTAAATTGGTCATTAACACATCTTTACAAACCAATAATTATTCACCCAAAAATTGCTCAACGCGCCTAAAGAAGTTTTCACTTCAAAAACTTAACTCTATTTCATTGTAATAACCTTAAGTCATTATTAATAAGGTTGGTATTACTCAAGCAAAACTCCGTCTTACGGTCTTACGAATTTTCGATCAGGACACGTAATTGATGGCACCTGACGCAAGTTTAATATGTTTTACACATCACAAAAAAAAGTGCACAACGCCGCTAAAGAAGTGTTCCCTTCAAAAAAATAAAAATAAGATTAGAGATTCAGTAGTTGACCACCTAACAAATACGAAAATCTAGTAGTTGATCATATTTTGCACCAAAAAAAAACCATGACCATCCACCCCTCAGGGGCGCTCCTCTGTCCGAGGAGTGCACGGGTGTGCGTACCCGAGGTGCCCTAGCATCCGTCGCCTCACTCCCCTCTCCGTCCGAGGCGACAGAGTCTCCTACCTTTCTTCTCGTCTACCTCCTACATCCTTTCCAACTTCGCTCCCTGTTCATGGCGTGGTCCCCGGTGGGATGGTTGCGAATACCGATTGGGGTCCCGGGTTCTACCCCGGGCCCTGATTTGGTAGTCGAAACCATGCCTATTTCGACTGCGCCTGCACAGAGAGTGTTCCCGGGGCGGGAATCGCATCCTCGCTGTCGGTTGCTCTTGCTGGGCCGGCTACTACGTCAGGCGACTCTCTGGTTTTTCTGGAGTGTCGTCTGGTAGTCGTACCCACGCTGACTAGCAGGCGACGGGGATGCGAGTCCCGTCCGAAATTCCCGGCCCTGGGAGCTCGCCTCCTTTTGCGAGGCAGTAATGTCTGCAAAGGAGGCGGCGGATTGGGAGCGGGAGTCAACCACCACACTCCACTCCCGCCAACGCAGGCCACGTCGTCGGCGCCGGAGGGCAAGCAACGACCTTCGGCCGCCGTAGAAAGCGGCCGCGGGCGGCCCCTCGGGGGAGGATCCGCCCCCGCATTATTGCCGCGAGGGTGAGGGCTGCGTCCCCCTCAACTCCTAGAGTTGTTACAGGAGAGCGCCGGGGGGACGAAATCCTGACCCCCTGGCGTCAACACTTTAGAAGGGGCCCGCCTTAAGACAAAGGGTGGGCCGGCGCCGGCCCGGGCCACGAGATCGGCAGGCCATATATCCGTGGGCCCGGGCGTAGGCGATAGGAGAACAGCGGTGTTTTTTAGTGGGTAGTCGGATGGTCGAACATCTTTCCCGGAGTTCCACATATCCCTCGGTCCCCCCGGGCCGGGGAATCCGTCAAGAGAGGTTTTCCCCGAGAAAAAAAAGTAGATGACCATCCAGATGTTTACGGTTATTTATTAAATAAAAATAAATTGGTCACTTGGCGTTTTAATTCATATAAATAATAGGAAAATTGTATAAAATTATATAAAAGAATGTCTCTGGAATATATCTCGTTGAACTGGTCTTTTTTCCTTTATAAGAGCAATTACTAAATTTCAATAATCAGATTGTAATGTTTTATTTCATAAAATAAAATTTATTTTTGTATTTAAATTTAGCTGATCTTGATGCTTTTACTGATCATCTAATTTGTGGAGCGGTTCCAGACCTATAATATTATATAATTGATCAGTGTCATTTTCTGATTCATTCACGTTTTTTCTTCAGCTAAGTGTCCGAGTCAGAATTTGACGGATTTGATTTATGAAACCCGTCTTATCGAATATCGTTCACGGTTGAGACCATTGCAGCTTCAGTATAATTCAGAAATGTGCATTCTTTTTCAGATATCTATTAGGTGAAAAATTGCTTTCAGGAACTAATCACATCTTATAATAAAGGTGGTCAAATACTAAATAAGAGTAACTAATTATAAAACTAAATTAAGTTAACCTCAATGTATTATTTTGCATAGTATATTCACATAACAGTCAATTTTATCAAAAGTTGGTCATTCCGGTCAATTACTAGAAAATCATGATACATTTTAATCAGTAGTGGACCACTCTAGTAGGTCGATTTTGTAAATATATATTCATTTTTCAGATACCTTATTACTTTAATTAACCATAAACAAATAGTAAAATCAAAAAAATACTATCATTAAGGTCAATAAGTTGCTTAAATTTAACTTTAAAGATTTGCAATTCTTAAAAAAATGTTAATGAATACCAATTATACTTTTACAGGGCGCCAATAGTCAAACAATTGTTGGTTATTTGGAATATTAAAAAATAGAGGATACTTAATTTGCACAGTTCGATGACTAGATGGTAGGATCGGCAATTTAGTTTGGAATTAGTTTAAAAACACGCCATGAATTTATTGGTTTTTGTGCTTTAATGGTCAACTACAGGTGCGTGGTCAATTACTAGTTGCCTTTACCTAAGATGGTTTATGTCTCGCTGAGAATATATTTTGACTCAGACACGATAAAAGGATTGAAAATGATAAGAAATTATATTTATCGTTTGAGTGTATAATTGTATACACATATAATATATCCTCAAACATACATGTATATTTACAGATTGACATTAGTTACTTAAATTTGTATTATTTATTATACATTACAGCATTGTCTGCCCTGAGCCACGAAATCTTGAAGTTTTAGATTCGTTTAACAGTAGAGTAAATTTGCAAGCCTTTTTTCTGATATTTTTCTAATGTTGATGTTTATGGTTGATGATCTAAGTTTGAACACTATAAAAGAAGTGTGCTTATATATTATGGATTAGTTGTTATTAAAGTAAAATCTGTAACAAGCCTTCGAGCCTTTGCTATTTATTTATTGTCTATATTATTAAAACTACTAAACTAGCACTCGTTAATGACTTTTAGCATAATTAAAGTAAACATATCAAATAACAAAGTGCCGACACCATTAAATTTGTAAAACAATCTAAAAACAAAAGCAAAAAATTTGACGTTAAAGATTGTCATGGAATAATAGGAACAATTATTGTATACCTAAATTTACAATAATTGTTGCTATTATTCCTTGGGAACAGTAAAAGGTTATTATTATATCAGAGTAGTTTGAAAGTAGCGGCAATGCTTTACAAACTAAAAAGTAGCAGGCTAGCGTGGTATCGCCATAAAAATTCGATGAAGAGAAGCTATATGATAAGAAAAATGCTAGAAATGAGAGTGGGTTGATGCAAAAGGAAAGGTACAACTAAGAAAAGATGTACAGGTTATATAAGAGATGATATGATGAAAAAACGTGTGAATGTTGTGATGGCAACTAATAAAGGAGAGGAAAAGGAAAAAACATGTTGTGTAGTCCCCTTATAATGTGGAATGAGGATAGGAATATGTTGTTTTTACTGCTGGGTTAAACTGTTACGGGAATTTCAATACTCAATCACTTAATAACTATAGAATAATACGGAAGTATACAATTTCCTATTTAGTTCACCTTGTAGTCGCCAGGGGAATCAGGGAGCATAGTAGGAATACTGATCCTTGCTATAAAGGGTGACCTGACATAAATGGCGACAAAATGATGCTAGCTAGTTGTTAGGGCTGCAAAACCACCCCTTGCCTTTAAATATGCCACCATAATAACCTGGTGTTTTATTCCGGTATGTTAGATTCAAAAATTTACATATTTTGGTATTGACATTTCTTAAATTTGTGATGTCATTTTTAAATAACCTAAATGTAGGTAGGTTTCCTTAACAGAAACTAACCGGAAGTTTGTAAATGTTTAAAAACGCAATAAACAAAATAAATACAAAATACTTATAGAAATAATATAATAATTAATGCCTAAATAATTTTATGACCACATTTTGAATATAAAATAAATTATGAGCCGTTGCGGGACGCCTGGCAAATGTGAAACATCGAAATTCTTTTATACAGGTAATATACATAAAAGAATAATTTACGACAGAAAATAAATATGGCATAGTGAAAAATATAATTAAATTTTTTTTCAAGAAAAAGATGACTGTTGATTTAATAAAAAAATATACATTACATACAAACATACAATTAAAATACACGCACTAATGTAAATATAATTAACTTACTGTTTACTTGAATCACTTGATAATGTGTCACAGTGTGATTTTGTTATCTATGCCGTGGCGACTGTTACCGTCACCACGCCAACAGTCAATTTGACCCACCGCTATAGATGTTTCACATCAAAAGGACACAGATATTACTAGAATTAAAAGGATATCGATATAGGTTCGATACATCCCTATTATATATCGGATTTACGGAACAATTCTCAATACCCGATAACCTTTATTTATTAGTCGATACAGAGCGCTGTGCGCGTTGATCGTGTGATTCCGGCCAACGGCAAGAAAAGGCCACCTCATCACGTCTTCGGTTTGTCGTGAATGGGGGCAAATTGATTATTTTTTCTTTTAGCTCACAAGTAGATGTGCATCGTTCGGGTATTTTTTTCCGGATTGGGTGGTTAGATAGCAGTCACTTTGTAATAATGCACCTCTATTCCCTCTATTTAACTCCCTATGGCTTTTATGGCCAAGAAAATAAATGATTTGAAAAATTTACATAAATAGATGCGAAAAAGTTTAAGCCTATGAATTATCACAAAAATAAACACAGTGTTAAACTCTACTAACGTGTCTCACGTGGGAGAGCACCGGGGGGCGAAATCCTACCCCCTAGTGCCAATAGTTGGATAAGGCCGGCGTTGACAAAAATGGGGGGCCGGCGCCAGCCTGGGTAACACGATCGCCGGACCATGTTTTTCCGTTGGCCTTTCTGGACAGCGCGGTTTTTAGTGGATAGTTGGATGTCGCTTTTCCGGAGTCGCACATATCTCCGGATCTTTTTTTTTTATTGCGTAGGACAGCAGACAGGCTGACAGCAGTTACAGAATTTAGCAGTTACCGTCGCCTATAGGTGTTTGCAACGCCAGTGGCATCACGAACACGCTGCTGTCCCATAAGGATACAGGAACTTGGGTCACTAATCCTGGAACACAACACAAGGTTATTATGGCGGCATACTTAACAAACAAAGGTGGTTGCCATCGAGACGGGCTTGAGGCCCTACCACGTAGCTAGGGTGGGTTGTTTTGTCGCCTTTTACGACAGGCCGACCCCGGCCACAGAGGTTAGTATTCTTTCTCCGCCAAATCTCCCCGGGTTGAGGAAACTTGTCAAGTGCATTTGATCCCAGAAAAAAAAAACAACTAATGCGTCTCAGGTTCCGAAATGAAAATGTCTCGAATCGTTGGTTTGGACAATTTGCGAATAGCCGGCGAAGGAAAGGCTTGCGGAGAATAATATAGTGCAGTGGATTGATTGTGTCAAAGATTGGTCTCAGCTAACGAAGCAGAATTCCTTTAAGGGTTTGAATGCGTATCTAACGCATATTGAATAGGTAGTGGGTCACCATTACCCATAGGATTAATCCCACTCACATATCACATTGGAAACCCGAGGTAGCTTCGAGCTCTTCTAAGCCGGGGTTCATCATACCCCGGCTTTGAATAGCCCGTGAAAGTGGGCCAACACCAGCCGGGGCCACGGTCTGACTGATTGGTCGCGTCCCATGGCCTCGGCACTCGAGGCGCGCGAAGGGACACCGGGGGGGTTTTAGTGGGTATACCAGCAACGTGTGCCTCCAGCGTAGAGAGGAGGACGTACGGGCGCATTGCACAGGGAGTCCCACACCACCCTGCCGACTGTTCCAAAAAAAGGTGTCGTTTCTTTTTTTATTATAGCTGTGTAGAAAAAAATAACAATTGTGTAGCTCACGGGTCAAATAAAAATTTGATAGCGTTTTTCTTCAGCTATCTGTAAGCTAGGAAAAAATAATTCCAACTTGTATTCTTTTTCGGCGAGGAAACGAATATATGTAAAACTCAGTAGGTTTTTCTCAGCGTAGAAATATGGAAATGTATAAATGCTGTTAAAGTTGAATTTGTTAGGATAAAAATACATTAAGCACAATATATGTTAGATAATAAATTGTAACAAAGAAGGAAATTCATATTTACTATTCCATAGGCCTTCGAATACAATGTTAAATCACTATTACCATTGGAGGCAGCCACACATCAGTCCCTTGACACTTCCCCGTTTGCCACAGGGTAGTCCCTTAAGCACAGCTATAAAGGCAGAAAATATTGGTTATATATCCTCGGAAATAGGCCTCGTAACGGCCTGTATGAGGCCTGAACACATTATAAACGATGTACGGATTATTTGCTATCTGAACTGGGTATGTCGCTGGAAATATCATTGTCACTGTTTTTATTTGCACAATAATGCTTAAGAATCCCACATTATATGGGGTCTGTACAACATGTTCTTTCCTTCTACTCTCCTTTGTTAGCCGTCATCTCGACATTCACACCCTTTTCGCCGTATCATCTTTTACGCAATCCTTCCATTTTTTTCTTTGGTCTACCTCTCTTCCTGTATCCATACTGTAATAATATAGTGTATGATGTAACATGTATAAAGTGACGTGAAATCAAGTTTCTTGAGCATTCTGAATCTCTTCTACCGTCATTACCAAGACAATAAGAAATAGTTATCCTATAATTATTCGTGTTTCATCCTTTAGTATGAGTTTGGCCATTGCATTGGTTTCTTCTATCTTATTCATTTATATATCCTCCCTGCGCTTTCCATTTTCTAAATTTCATCAACTATTTATTAAGCTGGGGAATAGCAGAAAGCCCTCTTAGCGGTAATCGGTTACCGTATGGATGTTTGTGACGTCAGCACCAATGTTATGACCCTTTATAAAATACCTCATGTTATAGTTCGGTGGAGTAAGCTCAGCTCAGGTGGAATAACTTCGTTCTAACTACACATACTCAGTGTACGTAAAATAACGTTCTGGAGAATCTTTTGGTGTACGACCATACAGGCTTCAAAACGTTCTGCGAATGGTAAAGAATTACTATCACTAGAGCAGTTGGTGGAACTGTAAAAGTGTAAAATATTAAAAAATGTCTATTTTTGAATTTACTCTTGAACTAACAATTTTTATGGGTTTCATTTTAGATCCCGTAGTTATCACGTTTTTAGTATAAATCGAAAAATGGTTTCTTTGTCGCTGTACATAGCAACCAAAAGTACGTAATTGGAATTTTTAATTTGGATTTGTGATGTTAGGTGGCAGTTACTTCTGCAAAAACTTGTTATGAAATAGATGAGGATAACAAAGGTTCAAGAAAGTAATCATATATATAGAGCGTATACGCAAAAGAATGTGAAAAAGCTTTTTCTGTGAATTAATCTTTCTCTATTTGGAAGCGAACTTCTGGCTACGACATTAAATTTAAAATGGGTATAAAATTTTTCCAGAAACTTCAATACAATGAATTCAATGAATAAAATAAGTAATTTTGTAACAAAGTATATGTATTTTTTTCTGTTCTACACATTGTACGTATTCTATATACTTGTAAAGCAAAATGTTATGTAAAACGCAAGCCAACAACGCTGTAAAAATGTCATAGGGCGTTGAATCGATTATTCGTTTAGCCTTCTTAGTATTCAGAGGACGCGGCTGCAAAATTGTTGGGACATTTCCACTGAACAGTCTGTGCGGATTTGAAAAAGTTCATAACACACCAGAATAAACTTATTGGAAAAATTGTATATATTTTTTGAATTCATTGAAATTCAAATCTTTATTAGTCGTGTGGTGCCTCAAATAACGACGGGCCACCCCGTAATCTAATTAGGAAGTTGTAAACGGCGAAAAGCTTTTCTTGTTAAAATTTCTTTACTCAGGGTAAGGAATTATCATGCAAGGGTGTTAATGCAAATAGGAGCGCAGAGGTCTGGTTTGCGGTAATGCGCACTAGAGTACTTCGCTATCTGAAAAGCAAGCTTTATATACACCGGAACTTATGTTATCATGTCTGTTAGCCAAATTGTGTTAAAGACAGTATCTTTTTGGGTCAAGATTAGATACTGCTGAAAAATATCATGTCCTCTAATATACTTAATGACGGACGCGGAAAATTAAGTAATTATTTGAATTATATAAATACAATACAATATAATACCGAGAAATGAAATAGTGGTCGTTTTACCGATTAAGCGTAAGTAATAGGACTATTTTATTTAATTAGTAAAATGCTCAGCACCATTATTTACTTAAGCTCTAGAATGTCTAGATTAAGCTTCAACAGTTCTTCTTCATCTTAGGTTAAGTTTGAAATTTTAAAAGTAAACACTTCTAATATTATAATATTTCAATATAATTTATGACGTTCTGATTTCTATATTACTTATGAATATTATATAGACCTAAAAGAAGATTTAATACAAATTTTAAAAACAACACTAAATCCTAAGGCCAAGGCCTCACCGCAGGTGGCACGCTTAGCGGCAAGAGGTTAGCTGATCGCTTCGATGACTTATCCTAGTCCCGTCAAAATTGGTGCAGCCATTTCAGAGATTATCGGGAACAAACAGACAGACAGACAAAAATTGTAAAAAATGTTGTTTTGGTATATGTACCGTGTATACGTCCGAATGCACTTAGTAAAAAGCGGTTATTTTAATATTACAAACAGACCCTCTAATTTTATTTATTTGTATAGATAACTAAAACTATTTAATTGTAAAGACGAGTTTAAACAAGATTTTATATAACATATTATGTTTTAATGTTAATTTAGTAATATGTGGGGATCTAAGTATTCGTTGTAGTCAGTCATTAAAAAGTAAGTCATTAAGTCATTAAAAAAATCAAATGAATCATGGCGGTTTAATGCAAATATTAACAGGGCTTAATCTTCGATTAGAAATCAATACTTCTACAAAATTAAAAACTGGCACGTGTTTGGATAATTTCATTCAGAATTTAAATTATTGCCACAACAAAATATGTGTGAATTTGCTCTCTCAGACCACTTTACTACACCAATTACTGATATGTCCAGTTTAAAAAAGTAATTCTCACAAACATACGTACGTCGCATACGTTGAAAAACGTGACTATAGTGAAGATAATGTAAAAAATTATTGAACTATATTTGTGAACTAACATTTAACGATATTTATAAATAGGGAAATGTGAATGTAGCATTTCACATTTTTCATGAAATATTTGTTTTATGAGTTATGTTTTTTAAATTGTCTAATTAAAATAACTCTCCAATTTTGAGCCATCTGATTAAATTAAGTATTAGTCAAGGTATATTTTCTGACTAACTGAAAAAACCCAGAACTAAGCCTTTGTTAAAAAAAAAGGATAAAAGAGAGAGAGATGAGTTGTTATAGATATAGACCAATCGCGCTCATCCCTATACTGTCAAAAATTTATGAAAAAGTGATATATAATAATTTTTACTACTTCTTAGAAAATAATAATGTTTTTGCAGAAGAACAATACGGATTTCGTAAACATAAAAATATTAATATTGCGATTTATGACTTCTTTAAAACGGTTATGCAGAATGTAGACAAAGGCAGTTCAACAGCATCATTGTTTATGGATTTTTATTTATTTATTGATAAGGTATACAAAAAGATTACAATATTAAAAATAGGTCATAGTATAGGTACAGCGTATAGGTCTAGATTGTAAGCAAATATAGTATAATTATACAACATAATTAATTTTTTTACAATATTAGGTTAATATGAAAAGGAAGTAATTTGAAAAAGAAAAGGTAATTACTAAATTGTGTAAATAGGTTGAAAAAGAGAAAGCCTAATTAATCACATACATAAGTAAGGACATATTTTCTAAAAAAAGAGGGCGAACTGATGAATATATCCATTTAAGGGTGCGCCGCAGAGACTGTGTTATAAGTTCGACAACAACGTACGACTGGATTATAATAAGACGTATTGTTCTTATAAGTTTGCAGCATAATGGTGTTTGGCTTACGAATTTTTTTATTAACATATATTTGTAGCAATTGTAATAGGTAGGGGGAATCTACAAGAGAGTGCAATATTTTATGTAACATAAGGAGGTGAATCTGATTTCTTTGTGTTATGAAAGAAGTCATATTAAAATAGGACAATTGTTCCTGGTAATTTGACAGCTGTCAAATTATCATATTTATATATATTTGACAAAATAAATGCATTTGATCAGGTAAATCACAAGTTATTATTACAAAAATTAAAGGCATATGGTATTAAAGGCAATGCTTTAAAGTTGATTGAATCATACTTAAGTAACCGTACACAATGTACTGTGATTACAAAAACTGTACAAAGCTAAATAAGGAAGCAAGATATGTATCTAAATTTAGAGAAATTAATACAGGAGTGCTTCAAGGCAGTGCATTTGGGCCATTACTTTTTATTATTTACATAAACGATCTGCCTAATATAACTAACCATAAAATTATATTATTTGCAGATGACAACACTGTTGTTTTCAGTGGTAAAGGTAACATAAAAATTTAAACTGACTTGGACTTTAGACGCAATTATTAACTGGCTTAAATGTAATAATTTAAAGATAAACCTAATTTACTGAAAAAACTAATTTACTTACATTTTAAAATAGAATACCTAAAATGACCAACATTCTATTAAATTACAAAGGAAAATCATTACAAACTGTACAAGAAACAAAATTTCTCGGTGTATATTTAGATAGTGGATTAAATTGGAAATTAAATGTTGAAAACCTTAGTGCAAAAGTCAATCAATGCTCACGCTTTACGCATGTTGTCTAAAAATGCCTACTTGTCTACTGTTATTACTGCATATAATATCAGTGTGACATCTTTGTAACGATATGGTATTATATTATTTTAGGGTAATACAACAGATAAAGATATTGTATTTAAGTCACAAAAAAAGTGTATAAGGTCCATATTTAATCTAAAACAAATTGAAAGTTGTAAGCCTTACTTTCCTAAAATAAATGCTTTTATTCTGCCATGTTTATATATCTATGAAGTAATAATGTGTTTAAGGTACCAAAGGTGGTCGCCATACAGACGGTCTTTATCCCACGTAAATGTTCTCAATAGAAATAAATTCTTTAACTAAAATAAGTCTTTGTAGGTATATAGTAAACTGTGACGGAATATTATCTAAATGGTGTCCCATCAGCGAAAAGAAGGCTTGGTCATTCGCTGACCGTAGTAATTATTTGTCAAGGGTAGTTTCAAAAAGAATTTAAGAGAAAAGTTGATCTAACGTCAAAGCAAGTTTCGTGTTGCACTCGAATCATGCAGCAAACATCTTTATATGAAGCAATAATTTGGTGCAAATT
Source organism: Malacosoma neustria (assembly GCA_963693495.1). Lineage (NCBI taxonomy): Eukaryota > Metazoa > Arthropoda > Insecta > Lepidoptera > Lasiocampidae > Malacosoma > Malacosoma neustria. The sequence continues at coordinate 18,144,967 of OY856386.1, forward strand.
ATCTATTATAATTAATTAGTCACTAGTTATTAGATATTTTTTATTAGTTAGAAGTCACATGGTTATCAAGGCACAAACTATATTACAGTTAGGGCAGTTAGAATTTATATGCAGTCCTATTAGAATTAAATGTAACGAGCTTCGTACTTTAGAACGTCTGCGGGTTCGCTTCCCGTCCCGAGTCTAGGTATTTATGCATGATATTTACAAAAAAGACAAGTGTATACGTTTTATATTCGATATTTATTACTCATATCACAAGCGTTATGCTACTTACACTGGAATTAGAGCGCGCAGTGTGATATGTCTGTATTATCAAAAAAGAACTAAAAAGGATTTTTGTTAATTGAGAATAAGATAATGCAAGTTTTTTGAGGTTCAATTATCTATGAAGAGGTAAACTATAAGGAGGTTAAATCTTCAAGTACTTTGAAATATATTCAATTCTATTTACTTAAAGAACTTTTCGAAACAATGTTTTTATATCATTTTGTGAGAGTATTCAAGTACCGTAATAGAACTTTTTATTACTATCTGGATCGTTCCAGTAGCAATCACCGGGCTAGTAGGGTGTAATAGGGTGAACGCACCGATAATGGCTACCTTGAGCCTCTGCGTTGTTTGGCACCCACTTTCTAAGGCTGCGGTAAAACCTTTATTAATTATTATTGTAGTGTCACATATAAATACCGCATTCGGAGCATTAGCAACTAATAATATTAGTAACTTGTGAGACTTGTATTAATTATATATATAATATATGGATAGAAAATCTAGAACAATATATTGTTTTATGAATATGTAAATAATATAGTTTGTTGATGCGTAAATAATAATTTTTAAAGTACAATATTGTATTTACCATCTGCCTTAGTCTAAAATAAACTTAAATTTGTTATTATTAACCTTATTTAATATACTTTATTTAACTAACAGATAAAATTACACATATTAGATATGACATATAGATATGACACTTAAATTGTATTGGTTTGTATATAGTAAACTGTGACGGAACATTATCTAAATAGTATCTCATCAGCGAAAAGAAGGCTTGGTCCTTCGCTGACTGTAGTAATTATTTGTCAAGGGTAGTTTCAAAGAGAATTTAAGAGAAAAGTTGATCTAATGTTGATATGTGTAATGTTTGTAATATTATTGTACATGCAAAATGATATAATGGAACAGTTATAATAAAAATAATATAAGTATTTATATTACTTAACATTACATATAATATATTGTTAGTATATAAAATTATTAAAAGCAATTAAAATATGTGGTTTTTAAGAAGAAACGTGGGTCAACTACGATTATTATAAAGGTTGGCACTGAAACATGGTATAATGCTGAGGGCTGACCTTATTGGTTGGAGAAGCGACAGGCATTTACAATACATTAATGTTTTATAATTTATTTTTCATCTTACATGTTTGTTCTTCTTGACCAATAAAATATTTTTCTTTCTTTCTTTCACTAATGAGTTTAGTCGAGGTTTTCTTTATTGCTGTAAAACAGTAGACATGCGGACGGCCCACCCACGTTGCTTGCAACGCCAGAGGCATCGCTAACACGCTGCTATCCGCGTAGTAGCACTGGAATATGGTCACTTATGCGGGAACATTACGAGTATTTAAGAACCAGGGGTGGTTGTCATCCAGACGGGCTTGGAACCCTATTCCCTAGTTTGGATTGTTTAGTCGGCTTTTACGACAGATCGATCCCAACCGCAGCGGTCAGTATTGTTTCCTAGTACCTGGTAGTTCAGTGGTGTTAAACTTGGAGACCAATCTAGTGATCTTGGGCACACATCCCACGGTGGCACCGCTTAGGCAGATTTTCTCGCTTAATGTGCATATTATATCATAATTGCCTTGTACCAACGGTGAAGAAGGAAAATATCGTAAGGAAACATGCATCGAGATCAACGATATGTGTAACCCGGTAATCCACTTAGGACAAGCGTGGCGCATATACTGTCCGTTTCCCACTGTCTAGGGGGGAGGCCTGTGCCCATCAGTTGGACATCATGGTTTATTATTATTAAGTACATAAGTAAATTTAAGCTATAACACAATGAAACGATATTATTATTAGTTCGGTTCTCATAATCTTCTCGAGTCCATATTTATTTAAAGATTGTTCGTGTGTGCGTTTGTGGGCCTTGTAATATTATAATATAAAAATATAATCACGCGTCTTTCCCGTAGGGGTAGGCAGAGACCACTTCTTTCCACTTGCTACGATCCTTACATACTTGTTTCGCTTCGTCCACTTTCATTATTCCCTTCATACATGCCCTTCGGTTTAGGGTACTCTTGACCTGGCCTTTTTTCAAGACGTCCCTGATCTGGTCTCGAAACGTCCGCCTAGGTCTACCCCTTCCAACACTTCCATTCATACTCGCCTTATACACTTTTTTCGTCAATCGTTCTTCATTCATTCTCTCAACATGGCCAAACCATCTCAGCATACCTTTCTCAATTTTTGTCACTACATCTTCTTTCAGACCACAACGTTTCCTTATCTCACTATTTGTTATCCTGTCACTCAGTTTAACTCCTATCATACTTCTTAACGCTCTCATCTCAAATGCATTTATTCTACTTTCATGTTTCTTCTGCCATACCCAACTTTCACTTCCGTACATGAGTGTCGGAACCAACACCCCCTCATGCACAGCCAGACGAGCCTTGTTAGACACCTTCCGACTGTTCATAAAGGAGTGCTAAAGCTCCATTCACCATGTTTCCTGCATTCACTCTTCTTTCAATATCACTCTCACACTTTCCATCTCTTGTAAACTTTGAACCCAGATATATAAACTCTTTCACCTGTTCAATTTGTTCATCTCCAATCACAATATTGCAGTCTGTCACTGTTTCATCTCTTTCAAACACCATCACTTTCGTCTTCTTTACGATTACGGCTTTGCACCAGTCTCCCGGTACTTGCCCATTTCTCCAGCACAAATTGAAAAGACAGTACAGCTGGCTAGCCACTATGCCCTGTCCAGCCCTCAGCATCTCGACGGTAATCCTGTCATACCCTGCAGCCTTACCTAATCTCATACTTTTCAACGCTTTCACTATTTCATCCATGCTTATCTCACTTTCATCAACATTTATACTAGTTTCCATGAAATGAATAGTTTTAACAAATAAGTATAAATGTGAATATGATCCAGATTCCTGTAACCTCTATAGAACAGCAGCGTATTCGCGGTAGCCCTAGCGTCACAAACTTCCATAGGCGACGGTAACTGCTTATTATTAAGTCGGCCGCCAATCTGTTTTTTTACTGTTCCATTAAAAATTTATTTTGTTGAAGTAACAATTAAAGTACGCGTTATACTAGACCGCAGCTTTACCGGACTGAAGAATGTCTTAGACAGTGTAACTGTTTTGTTTAATTAAGACATAATCATTAAACTGAAGGAGACAGGCCGCTGTTTATTGTAAAAGCTAAGCTTAAGTCGTCTCCGGAATTAAAGGAGAAGAAGAAGAGAAGAAGAAGGGTTAATACCCTTTGCTCTTTTGCAATATAAAAACTATATTTTTTTTCATAAGTACTGAGACTTAAGGAAACATTTTATCCATACATCTTTTCCTGATCTTATTATTTTTATCATTTAATTATTTATCGGTATTTGATTCTTGCATAAAGGGTATTTGAAATCCCGCCTTCTGATTTTTGTTACCTATCCTCGCTCTCAGTGAGGTAAATGGTAAAAGCGAGGGTGGGACGAAAATAATGGGTAGTAACGCGTAAGCTTCTAAACGCGCGGGACGGTCGACGTTTACAACTTTTTGAACAGCTATATCTCAAAAACGGTGGCTCGTAGTAAAAAAGTATTGATACATTTTTTGTAGATAATTTTATGATCTACAATTTTTGTCTAAAGTATTTTCATGATAAAACTTACCGTTTTGCTGAAAATCGTGAAAAACTCAATTGTTTGATCTTTGACCTTGAATAAAAAAATCCATACAGGGGAAACATGGAGAACTTTAAAATTTTATTTTTAATCATATTTTAAAGAATCATACTGATTTTCAGCTTGGTGGCAATTTAGGTAGCTTTACTGTTATTTTTGGGTCTAATTTGACCGGATTATCCAAACTCTCATTGGCCGTGCCATAAAATTGTGTGTTCAGTGCACGTGAATTTAGCTGGTGCTGTGCAACAGATCCTCCACGAGCGGACCTAAACCGAACTGGGAATGGGTGGAATCAAGGTCAGTACGAATTTCTTTGCCCACTGCAAGGAATCGCATCTCTCTAGCCACCGCTTCTATCCCATCCTCTCTCATACAGTCCACTGCTCTCGAGCTATCCTTCTCATTCCTGTACGGTGCAATCTTGGTCTGTCACCGGCATCATACAATCGGATTTATCATTTAACAAAATTAGTCAAGTTGTTGAGAAATATTATTAACCTTCAGTCTACACTCAATAATAAAAAGAAAAAAGAAAAGATCAGTTTGTTTGTTTTTTTTATTGCTGTGGGACAGCAGACAGGCTAACGGCCCGCTTAAAATTTACCAGTTACCATCGCCTATGGGTGTTTGCAACGCCAGTGGCATCGCGAACACGCTGCTGTCCCATAAGGGTACAGGAACTTGGGTCACTAATGCCGGAACACAACACAAGGTTATTATGGCAGCATACTTAAGACCAAAGGTGGTTGCCATCCAGACGGGCTTGGGGCCCTACCACGTAGCTATGGTGGGTTGTTTTGTCGCTTTTTACGACAGGCCGACCCCGGCCGCAGAGGTTAGTATTCTTTCTCCGCCCCTGCACGGATAAACCTAAAAAATACTACACCAATTTTAGAATTTTTATCACTAACAGAATAAATGCAACATACGCTATAATTTATTTACTACCTATGCGAGGTGTTTGTTATATACAATCCATACTAATATTATAAATGTGAAGTAACTGTTTGTTACGTTTTCACGCATTAAACTGCTGAACCAACTTGGATGAATTTTGGTATAGAGATAGACTGGACTTTGGAGAAAGATATAAGCTACTTTTTGGTGTGAAACTTGAAAGGGTGAAATAGGGGTGAATGTAATTAAGTTCTGATTTTTTCTAATTTATATGGCAGAAAAACGTTTGCCGGGTCATTTAACATAGTATATTATATAGGTATATACCATGAACTTAGCGGTAGATATGCATACATAGAGATAATTTTCCTTTTTCTTCTCTTCAAAGCAGTTTGTATTTGGGCCTTACAATGATCGCTATAATCTAATATTTTTTTACCGAGGGCGTGCCTAATTTGTGCCGCGTTGGAATTTTGAGGAAAAGCTGACGTGCAATTATTCAGTTGGCTAATAAATAATAGCCTGTGGTAGTCGCGGTGGAAAACCTACTAAAACTCCAAGAGTATGAGCCTTGTATACATGACCTCCATGGGACAGCAATGTGTTCGCGGTGCCTCTAGCGTCGCAAACATTCATAGGCGACGGTAACTGCTCACTATTAAGTGGTCCGTCAGCCTGTCTGCTGTTACTCTGCAAAAAAAACATGACTCTTTGTAAGGGGTTCGCAGCGCTATCGTCATCATCATGTAAGCGTTAAATGGCGGTTATACTATATATATAATGACTAAGAATGGGATTTATTTAATCCTTTTTTCCCTTCCAGCACCTTTAGAAGTAGCAGGGACAGGAACAAGTAATGCTCTAATAACGCAATCAGATAAATAGTACGCACTCGAATATTTACTCTTGCTTTTGGCTCGTTCCCCTGACACTCTATTTCTTGTCAATCATAAGCTTAATAGTAACTCTTTTGAAATGATAATTTAATAATACTTTTTTCTTCTTCTTCTAAGTACAAGAGATTAATCAAACAAGAGAATCTAGAGCGTTGTAAAATGTGGCCCTTGAGTGCAATGTAATTTAACATATTTGTATGTTTCACAAACTTTATTGTATCGGTACCCACTAAACGTAATCCTTCTAACATGTATGTGTTATGTTTGCATATTGCATCTACGAGTATTATTGTAGTAATTTAAAATAACCTTGGCTGTCTCTTTTGACTGAAAGGATATTGCCAATCAACTCCTTAAGAGTTTGCTCTTGACGCGATGAATCGTGGAACGTTGTTATAACATTGTACGAGTATTGTGAACTAGCTGCGCCCGTGGTTCGATCTCCTTTTGTGCACAACAGCTGTAAGTTTTGATAATACGTCATCAATCAAGCGTTAATTCGGATCGAATATTAGGAAACTTATGTATGTAGGTAATGTGCAACATGCTTTGTTTTTTTTTTTTTTTTTTTTTATTGCTGTAGGACAGCAGACAGGCTGACGGCCCGCTTAGAATTTAGCAGTTACCATCGCCTATGGATGTTTGCAACACCAGTGGCATCGCGAACACGCTGCTGTCCCATAAAGGTACTGGAACTTAGGTCACCAGTGCCGGAACACAACACAAGGTTATTATGGCGGCATACTTAAGACTAAAGGTGGTCGCCATCCAGACGGGCTTGAAGTCCTACCACGTAGCTTCATGATTCGGTGTTTTCACCAGGGTAAATTACTAGCTATAAAATTATTTATTTTACTTGATATAAAGTTCTTCGCATAATTTTTAGGCGCATTGGTTAAATAAACAGTGTTTGGTAATATTAATTATGTAAAATATTTCTGATAGGTTGTCTGGAAGAAATCGATGTTTAGTGATAAGACCGCCGTTTGCTCACTATGTTGTACTATTACCTACTTCTTTTTATGTCTTTTTTTCTGTAAAATTGTGTGGTGAACAATAAAGAATTATCTATCTATCTATTATGTAAAATTATTTAAGTGTCAAATACTAAAAACTATATTGTTATTCTTGATATTTTTGTTACATCTTGGTCTAATTGTGAGAGCTATTAAAGGTAGATAAATAATACTTTATTATAAACCAAATAACTTATAAAAACAATGGAAATTATTTACACAATCAATATCTACTTGGACTTACAATGGGTGGACTTATTGCTACAGAGCGATCTCTTCCAGGTAACCCGGGCAATAGGTAATAACATACTACAAATGTAACAATAGCTAATAATAATAGACATATAAATAAGTATACCTACTTAAATAACTATTGTATAATTATAAAATACATAAACATTCGTTTTTATCGTCACACTAAGAATAGGTAGTGAATTTTAACCAATTTATTAAAAATTTCCTGCGATTTAGCCTGCATTTCAAAGTTTGACAGCATGCACAACGAATGAGTTATTATATAAAGAAGAGGTATCAGCGGCAGTTTTGAGAAATATTTCAGTAGATAAAATTACTTGAGAAATAATATATGAAGTCTATTATAGTATTTACAGTAGCAATATTTACACAGTAAGAATGGCTACACAGTAACGCGGGGGCGTTACTTGCGTACCCGGGTTATGTCGACCATCATAAATGATTAAACATCTGAAGACTCAATAATTGAATAACATTTTGAAGATAAATTCGAACAACAATGTCTTTTAGAACAGTCAATTTATTTTTCTTTGAGTTCGCATAAATTAATTTCAATTGATACACTTTCTATGAACTTGTGTTAAATATAATTTTTTTTATTGCTGTGGAACCACAGACAGGATGACGGTCCTCTTAATATTAAGCAATTACCTACTTATGGATGTTTGCAACGGTAGGGGCACCATAGCTGCCATCCGCGTAGTAGAACTGGAAACTGGGATAAATTCATATTATCGATAACTATCATCATCATCATCATCCCAGTGGTAAATCCCGGCTGCAAACTAAACTTTCGCTTCAGTGCCTATTCGTTCCGCTTTCCAATTTTTTTTCTTCTCCATTTCGCACGGTTTTCTGTATCCCTGGTAGTCAATCCATTGGCACGCACATCACCCTTTACAACGTCAAGCCAGCACTTTTTGAGTCTATCCCTCCTGCCGGGGCTCGGCGGAGGCGGAATAGCCAGATAATTGTTCCCCACGTAAGTACCTGGTCGTACCCACGTAAAACGTGGCCATACCAGCGAAGGCAACATTCCTGTTGTTTATCTACAATGTTATGGACATGAAGGCTGCTGCGAATGCGGGAGTTCCTAACGCGGTCCTTCTGCATCACTCCACATACTTCTGCTTATATCGCTCTAGCACCGGCCACGCTTCACAGCCGTATTTTTATACCATCAATAAGCCGGTCTTTTTGGACCGGCTTATTGATGGTCTTATAAATCTGTCCCGTCAACTTAACTGAAATTTTAGGGTCACAAATGACACAAGTCGCCTCACACAATTTGGCCCACGCGGCAGCGATGCGTGCCTTGATGTCGCAGTCAAGGTCAAGTCAGATGCGTGTTATACAGATCTCAGGCATTTCACCTGGTCCGTGCGGTCGACCGTATCACGACCTATGCGTACGGGTGTGGGATGTATATAGAGTTGTATAAGTAGTCGCTCTTTGCCAGATTGAGCTTCAGGCCACCGTTCTCAAGCGATTCTTTCCACGCCTTTATGCGTTGTACCAACTTACCCCTGTCCGCATTTGCCAGCGCAATATCGTCAGCATACATGAGCAGCCCCCATGGCTGTTCATGTATACTGACTATAGCATATCTGATGCTGTTTGACAGTACTCCTAATATCACGCAGAACAGAAACACACTAAGGGATAGGTTTTGTGTCACCAACAGCGGTCGAAACTACGGAATCGAAGTCGCGGTACATGTCTCGGTCAATGTCAATATAAGTTTCTGGAACCCCTTTAGACCGCAGTGCCCACCAAATTATCATGCGAGAAATACTGTCGAAGGCCTTCTACATGTTCAGAAATAGGCAATGCAGAGGCATATTCTTCGTCCTGTATTTCTCCGTGTCAGTCCTTAGGAGAAAACAGGGCCTATCGTCCCCTGACCATCGTAATCTTGAACTGGTTTGCCCTCACCACCGGCACACTTGTCGCTGATGGCAGAGGCGAACTCCTGGGACTTGACTTCATCAAACAGCCACCACCTTATTCGGCGCTGTAGGTGCTCGACACGTTTGTCTTTGAACTTCACGCAGAGGTCCATGACAAGAAGACGGAGTTGTGCCGTGAGACTCTCACCGGGTATAACCTTGCAGTTACCAACTTTGCTGATGTGGTGTCTCCAAGTGAGTAGGAAGTCGATTTGGCTAGCATTTCTCCCGCTCTTGTAGGTGATGAGATGCTCGGGGCTCTTTTTGAAATACGTGTTCACGATGGCAAGGTCGGCAGCCGCACACGTATTTAGAATATCCTCCCCTTCCACGTTGTGGTCCCCGTACCCAAATTCACCATGAACACGTTCAAAGTTTCCACATTCCTCATCCACATGACCCTTCAGATCGAAAGCCAAAATACTCCCGTGTGACAATGGCATCCCACGAAGTACTTTTCCGTGAAGGTTACAAAACGCTATTTTATCGGTGTCGCTACAACCGACCTGTGGCGCGTAGGCATTTATCAAGTGGGTAACTACTCCACCGCTAAGTACTCTCATAACCATAAGTCGATCGCTACAGCGTTTCACTTCTAAGATGTCGTCCTGGAGCTCCCCGGAGAGCACTATGGCTACCCTATTCTCCCCATCAGGTGAACCTGTGATCAGCTTGTAGCCATTCCCAATGAGCCGGGATCCGCTGGCTTTCCATCAAGTCTCCTTTAAGAATGCCACGGCCAGCCTCCGCGTTCGCTCCTGCGCATTGTTTTGCGGCGACGCCCTATCTGTGACTGAACCTTTTCTTGTGCGTACCATTTTTGATTAAATGTTAAGGTTAAATTAAAATTTGATAAAAGGAGACGTCTCCTTTACTAACGTTACTTTTAAGTAATGTTACTTGCTGTAGGAAAACAAAAATAGAAAAGAATGGAAGCAGCTGGAAGAGGCCTATGTGTCACAGGACACGCTGATCATAAAATAGGACACCGCTGTTAATTTATATTTTATAAGTATTTAATTTTATAAGTGTTATGAAATGTTTTCAGCAATAAATAATAATAATATATGATAATATGATATTAATTATTTGTAAGGAATTATAGACCCTGATCCAAGAGTCCGAATTCTCAAAAATCTCAGTTTGATAAATGTTGCATTATCTAACTATTAAAGAAAAAAAAACTTCCATTAGAGATTTATACGTATAATAGATATTTTAGATCCTAAATTACATGATGAGGCTCTTTGAAACATGTGCTTACGGTATAACCAGCCAAGTATAAGTAATACTTACATCAATATTAAACATTTAGTAGAATTAGACCTAGTTTCAAAGTTAGAAACAGCCCTTGAGACAGATAGTTACTCACGACTAGGTCGCAGCTTAATGACGTCATTAGTTCCAGTATAATTTAGGCCAACGTTTTACCTGCACAGCCTACTGACATAAATAAGCATATTTGATCTAAGATGGTTAAATTTTACAAGTTAAAGTGTATTATTGTTAGAGATTATTCTTTTAGCGTATAATCTTAAGCTTTGGAACTTTCCGTCAATGACTCTTGCATTGACTCTCGTTTGGATACAGAGACATAAGAAAATGATGAAATGATGTGGTTAAATTTGATGGTGACAAGAGATCTTTCTTAAGCATACTCCAACGCTTGGTAGCTCGTGTCAGGGTAGTGTAGAAGTCCTATGCAATGCGTACGTACGCCTTCTTAGTTGACAAGGGACGCACGTTGCTAGTATACCTCCTCAAACCACCTCAGTGTTCTTCTACTGGTCGATACCCGGGCGGAGGGATATGCTTTCGTGTACGCCTCTAACCTGGGAACGAATAATTATAAAGAAATCAGAACTCATCGTTCTATTTCATATGTCAATACTTAATAACGTGCCTCGGCCTCGGAAGTGAAGGTTTCGGACGCAAGTAAAATTAAACTATCACGAAGAAGATAAACTTTGTTAAAATGATATACAAAATTATGTATTACTGTATTAAATCAGTTGAATAGATAATATCATCTAATACTTCATTAATTTTTTGTATAAGATTAAGTAATTTCGACTACGTCAGATTAATTCAAATCCGTCTTTTGTTCGCAGAACTCCAAGGAAATGAGATTGGGACAGCTCTAAGAATGTAATTCAAGCGCTCTCAAAATGACGAAGGTTAAAATAAAACTTATTTTTCTCATACTTAACTCTCTTCTGGCGGCCAACGCTCGACCTTATTCAGACTACAATAACAACTCAACTGACATAGTCATTAAATATCCCAATAACAACACTTTTCATTTACCAGTCGATCCTGATTCTGATACTTTGGTTGTTGCCAATGATGACGAGACTGCAGAAGATACTAATAAGAGTTCGAAAACCTCTATGGATGCGATGGTCAACAATGAACAGAACAGGGATGAAGCATTATTACTAAAATCCCATAAAGACCAACAGGATATTTTGGGAATGCCAAAGAGTGATGCAGATGCAATTGGAAAACAGTTAAACATATCAAGTTCTTTATTAGAAGAGATAATTGACTCAGAGACAGATAGAGAAGAGACTATAACCGATATACTTTTTAGACCCGAATCAGAGTTCGCTGATGAACCGAAATTTGAGTTCCTTATAGCAGCTAAGATAAACGAGAGTGACTTTACCAATAAAAATATAAGTAGAAAAGGTGGATTCAGTGATAACAGTATAGAAAAGGATGGGAATAGTAGTGATGTTATGAAGAAAATGGATTATGTGGAGTTAGTAGAAGTGATCAAAAATTCGAAAGAGAATAGTAGCGCGTACATGGCTAATATCACTGGACATGAAGTTGACAATGATCTTGCACCGGATACAAGTGAGTACTTATTCAAATTTAACTTAATGTTTCTTTAAAAGTTAAATCATTTTTTTACAATATTGGGTTCTTATATATCAGACTAAAGAAATTAATACTTTTCTTTCTAGTTTTTTTAAGCTAGCTATGAAGGCGTTAGGGGTTCCACGAGAAAGCTCTGCAATACTAATATAATGTTGCTAATTCATAAATATAGTTCCAATTAGTAGTTTTTCTTTTTCTTAGGAACATCAGACAGGCTGACGGTCCACTTAATAGTCAGCAGCTATCGTCACCTATGGATGTTTGCGACGCTAGGGTCGCCGCGAACACGCTGCTGTCCCATAGGGGTACAGAAACCCTGATCACTAATGCCGAAACACAGCACAAGTTTATTATGGAGGCATACTTATAAACCAAGGATGGTTGCTATTCAGATGGCCTTGTGGACCGGTAGGTACTCGGTAGAGTAGCTAGGGCTCCGCCCCTATACGGAGGTAAAAGGAAGTGAAAGAAGAAAAGTAAAATTTAGGAATGGAATTAAACTCTTGATCTCGTCAGGTTAATATGTTGGCACTCTGTATTAAATATTTTAAAATATACAGTATTGAAATTCGAAAATATTTACAATATTAAGATGTAAGTAGCTCTATATAGCAAAACTATCGTGCGTTAGGCGTTGCGTCGGTTGAGGTCGATATCCCTTGTTGATCACTAATAACAAAAGCATAATCAATTTGGGGATGTACATTATGGTAACATTTGAAGACATTAGCCAACAGCGAATTATACAGCATACACAATAGTGCCAGTAATACTACTAAAACTCAATAGATGTTGATAAATAATTTATTCTAGCTGTTAATTGATAAACAGATAACTCGAACTATATAACAAGAATCGTTATAATATCGCCAATCATGTATATTTCATTGTGGGAGCCAAACGTTTGAGTTTCAAGTTTAGCTTGACCTAGATCTTGACTTTTGTATCGATTTGAAGCCTAGTTTTCCAGCACTTATAGGCTAAACTTGATTTCAAATTTTTTGAATTCAATTTGTAATATGTGACCACAATGTTTGCCTTCTACCTTTTTAGTTATCAGAATGCGTAACTCCATTTGGAGACATTTTACATGAACAAATAAAAACTGTCTGTTTTTGCTATGAACGGGAATAATTTTACTGTCACTCATAATATATTAGCCATATTTTTGTCAGACATACGAAGTAATCCAATAGATAGGCATCAAAATACTCCACCAATTGGCATTAATAGTCTAGTTTCGATATTTTATAGAATTACGTATTCTGATAATTAAGCTAACGATCGGTTGAGATAATACTCTTTCTTGCAAGCTACTTCAGTTATATCCCTATCATTTTAGAGCGCATGATATGCTGCATCAAATTCGATTGGCCCTATTCACACACACTTTTTTATTATTATAAGAGGTACAAGAAAATAGGTGGACGTAATTTGGTTTACATTGGGTAACTGCCTGACCTTGCAACCCGGAAAAGTAAATCTGAACGGTAATTTTGGAATGATACTTATGAGTTATTAGTAGAAGAAAATCCTAGTAACAAGTTGATACAGCACAATTCTGTTCATTATATTCAAGATTTAGATGTTCTGTTACATAAATAAATATAACAGAACATCTAAAAACCTGAACAAGAGTACTAAATTGGAGGCTAATTTTACTAACGGTACGCAGAACAATTTCGAGAAAAGACCGCTGTACCTCGCCTAAGCCTCGTTGAGAATAAAACAAACATATACATAGATCGTGCACTTTTTATTTTTTGCTCGGAGCCGTGTCAGGTAAAATAAATTTTTGTTGGTTCTATGTACTTAGTCAGCCTTTAAATAATGTCACTGGCACATAACAATTTTTTTTGTAACGTATTCGATTTTGGAATGTTTTTATTTATTTATTTCAACAATGATCATACAGCACAAATTTCAAACTTACATACTAAATATAATGAACAGCTAGGAAATTGACCAAAAATAATTCACACTTTCTAGACTAAAGAATAAGAATAAAGAAGACAATAAAAACTAGTAAATAGCATACATATGCTATTTACTAGTTATATATACATATTTAAGGAGAAAAATAAATTACGTATTGCCACACAGAATTACTAATAAAGGAGGTGTTTAAATATAATGTGAGTGCGGAATGTATGTGTTTTGTGTAGAGTGAGAGTGAATGAATGAATGAAAAGTGAAAGAGTGAGGGTAGAGTGAGTAGGTAATGTTACGATTGATTTGAAGGCGTTAAAGATTAGTTTACATGTCGGTCAATTCGAATATTTTAAGAAAGGAGTTAATAGTATATATTAAAAATTTATAGCTTTGCCCGTGATTATATTTATATACACTATCTAAAAAACATAGATAAATATATTAACTTACTTAGGTAATAATTAAATGAATTACATAATATTATTGACGAATATTTGATTTAAAAAAAGGTAATTTTAGGGTTGCCTGGAAGAAATTGCTCTAAGCGATAAGGCCACCCATTGTTCAGAAGCTTGTAAGTTTATTTCATTTTCTTGTATATATATTTAAGGTGAACAATAAAGAGTTTTCATTCATTCATTCATTCGTAATTTTAATAATTATAAATATTAATGAAACAGCAAGTCAAAGAGTATATAAAATTATGTGTCATAACAATGAAAATGTCTAAGTGTTGTTGTAATGCAAATAGATTGAAATTAAAATGTTATTGCTTTATTGAGTTTTATAAATGCATTTGTTACATGAGATAGCGTAACAGTAATTAATTACATTACATCTTGTTGCGAAATTATTTTTAACAATTTTAATCAATTAAAAAAATTACTGGTTAAGTGATGTATGATTAGATTTTCTTGATATGAACTAAACGCAATGTAGTAACAGAAACAAAATATTAGCTTAAAACAGAGAAGCACCATTCAATTGGCACGCAGTAAAGTAACATTTGATTACACATTCCAGAGCTGTCGTAAATCAGGATGAAGTACACGTCGTCTACAACGAATGGTCCGTAGGACGGGCAGCTATTTCGTTCGGACAAACCTTTTTTTGACAAATTAGCACTGGACCCCGTCGTATAAAATTTATGACGTAGCCAAGAGCTCACTCAGTATGAATTTGTATTCAGCCTCAGCTGGGGATTGTTGGCGTAATTGATGGGCGTTGGCGCAATGACATTCACTCGGGTTAACTAACAGTTTTAGACGTATTAGCGTTGACAAACAGCAAAGGTTTATGAAAGTTGACCTCTTCTATTTTAGATCTAAAAATATAGGGTACGATGATATTAAATATCTATATTGTATCACGAGTTGTGTCTAGGATGAATATTATATGAGAAAGAGAGAGACAGAAAGAGAGAGAGAGAGAGAGAGAGATTGAGAAAAAAATATCGATCTCATTTTATTTACTTAACAAAATTATAATTAGATTTCGCCTTAAGGCAAAAGTTCATACAGTATTTGTCTCTAGAAACCCTAACATATCGAATCATGTTTCTACTGATGAGATATGGAGATAATTGTCGATTCTATCAAAAGGTTTACAGTTTTAAAACTAAGATAAAACACGAATATTTATTTATATCCGTGCAGGGGCGGAGAAAGAATACTAACCCCTGTGGCCGGGGTCGGCCTGTCGTAAAAGGTGACAAAACAACCTACCCTAGCTACGTGGTAGGGCCCCAAGCTCGTCTGGATGGCGACCACCTTTGGTCTTAAGTATGCCGCCATAATAACCTTGTGTTGTGTTCCGGCATTAGTGACCCAAGTTCCTGTACCCTTATGGGACAGCAGCGTGTTCGCGATGCCACTGGCGTTGCAAGCACCTATAGGCGACGGTGACTGCTAAATTCTAAGCAGGCCGTTAGCCTGTCTGCTGTCCTACAGCAATAAAAAAAATCTGTATTTACTGACTGAACTTGTTATATTATTTATAATTTGATTAAATTTAAACTTTGATAAAATCATATAAATAAAAGCTATCTTTAAAACTATAAACAACTTCTGGGTTTGCCAAAAATACGAGTATAAAAATTTACTCATTGTGTAGTTAACAAGAACGCAGGTATGTTAAGCTATTAGGAATGAAGGTTTGGATTAATAGAATTTTACTATTTATTTTTAAAATGTATACAACTTAAGTTCAAAGAATTGCCTATACGAACAAAAAATACACCCGGGTTTCTGGGATGTAGACTTACGTATGTATAACGCTGTGTCTAGTAACATGAAACCCAAGATATAAACCCTACATCAAAAATACGTCAATAATAAAGATATTCAGGAATTGTTTAGATAATTGATTTGATGTAGCACAGATTGTTCATTATGAATTTA